>VWZL01003744.1:1544586-1648887 GCA_013396915.1 Stercorarius parasiticus
GGGGCGGGGGGGTTGGACTGGATGATCTCCAGAGGTCCCTTCCAACCCCGACCACTCTGTGGTTCTGTTTGGGCTGCACACCAGAATGGATGGTGAGTACAAAGGACAGCAGGAAGCTGCAGCGGGAGAGGCAGAACCGAGGAAAACAATACCGTAGGTTAGAAACAAACAAGCAAAGGAATGGCGGGGAAGGTGCCCGGGTTCTGGCCGCGGAGATGCCGCCCGAGGGGAGACACGCCTGACACCGGCCCCCCGGCACTCACCATGCGGACNGGACAGGAGCGCCCGGCCGCGGAGGGGGGGAAATCCAGGGCCGGGCCCCGCCTCGGGCTCTGCCAAATGTCCGCATCCAGTAGCGGTAACGCTGCGGCACTCGGGCAGCTCAAAGCAAGACTCTGGCGATCGCGGAGTCGTTCTATGAGACCTCGATCTGGTCTCACAGAATTATTTGGGTTGGAAGGGACATTAAAGATCATCCAGTGCCACCCACCTGCCCTGGGCAGGGACACCTCCCACTAGACCAGGCTGCTGAAAGCCCCATCCAGCCTCCAGGGACGGGGCAGCCACAGCTTCTCTGGGCAACCTGGGACAGTGTCTCACCACCCTCACAATCAGAATTTCTCCCTAATATCTCATCTAAATCTCCCCTCTTCCAGTTTAAAACCATTTCTCCTAATCCTATGGCTACACTCTCTGAAAAAGAGTCCCTCCCCATCTTTCCTGTAGCCCCTTTAGGGCCTCTAAGGTCTCCCTGGAGCCTTCTCTTCTCCAGGCTGAACAACCCCAACTCTCTCAGCCTGTCCTCGCAGCAGAGGGGCTCCGGCCCTCTGATCAGCTTCATGGCCTCCTCTGGACCTGCTCCAACAGGTCCATGTCCTGCTTATGTTGGGGGCGCCAGAGCTGGACGCAGGGGGGGTCTCACAAGAGAACTGGTGATTATCTCAGCTCTTCAAACCTGTGATACACCTTCTCTGATCCTGCAAAATGCGCTATGATACAGCTCCCTTGTCACACCTTGGGGTGCTATCTTAAGAGAAAAAACAACTTTGGAACATTGCTGTATTCATCATTGTTGTTTATTCTTTTCCCTTAGTTCAAAACTAACGAATACTTGTAATTCATTACCAAATGGCTCAAGTCAACCGTTTCCCTCATCTGAATCAAATGCCCGTCTGTGCAATGCACCTATATGGTCTTTAAAGAAATACATACGCTGTAAGAAAATAATCAGACAATGATATAAAACTGGATTTATGTTTACACAAGTCTTCCGTTTCCATTAAAGCCCAATTCTAGGCTTTTACATAAACAGGCAATACATGAGACGATACTGATAACGGTCACAACTCAGGATTTCAGGAAAAGCACAGATTTAGTTGGGAGTTTATAATCGAGGGCAGCAAAACTCATACTTGAATCAAAACTTTTTATCTAAGGTTCAAACTAAAACAATTCTTAAATTACCAGCTATGAGGTAAGTTGGACAAGTACGTATCACCCCTGTCATTTTTTTCAAAAAAAGCAGTATAGTTGTTAATTTTACTTTATTTACAAAGTGTGAACATTTTAAAATTAATTAATAAATATAGAGATAGTGCAAACTCCTGGAAAAACATAACTTGTATCCAAACAACAGTTTGGAGGTGTACTGCTAACTGCTACAAATTGGATGTTGGGTAAAACGCTAAACAAATAGCATTGTCTCCTGGGGGGGGCAAGAGTCAGACAATATTCCTGCCTGCAAAAGCCCATCTGCTCCATTCCCTGCTGCAGGGAGATGCTCTGCTTTTCCACAGTGGACTCTACAGTACTTAGTGACAGAACTCTCCTTCCCATTTTATCAGATCAAAAATGATCTGAACACCCTCTTTTATCAGCCAGCGTTGAACAGCATTTATCACGTGGAACTACACTGAGAACACCCAGAAGACAATGAAACAAAACAACCTTACAGAAAATGAAGAACCTTTGACAATCGGCACCAGTGTCTGTAACAAAGATGAAACGTGGAGTTGGTATTTTAAACCAAGAACTGCAACTGGTTGTTGCAATGGGTAGCGCACTGACAGCACTGAAGTCCACAGGACTGGCGGGTCCGATCCTCAGCAGATTCCTGGCGGGGCCGCAGGAGCAGGGCGCAGCAGCAGCAGCAGGTGCAGAATCCTATTTTACACAGCTTGTCAGGCCTTAAACTTTGCCTTACACATGCTCTTTCTGGGCACTAGAATTACAGAATTAAATTTTGGAGCACCAGTATTTGCCTCTTAAGGAAGTCTTGGGAAACAACAACAAATTACACTGGGGAGCACCGGTGCTGATGACTTTCCTGCATGGCAAGTCCCCATAACAACACAGCTGTGCGTAACGGGCAAGGAAGGAGGGGAAAGCTGTTCTCTCCCTCTCCTCCCCGTGCCCTGCTGCACCAGCCCTTCGCACCACCCTCTCCCCTGGCACCTGTCTCACTTCACAGTGAGCCTGCTCAGGAATTTAAATCAGGACAAACCCTTTACCTACAAAAATCCAATTTCTGCCATTTCCCTTTTGCTAGAGAGAACACACATCTGACTCCCCCTGGGCCCTCTTGGGTCACGCAGGACCACACAGCCCCGCAGTAACTCAGGGATCTACA
Organism: Stercorarius parasiticus; assembly: GCA_013396915.1. NCBI lineage: Eukaryota > Metazoa > Chordata > Aves > Charadriiformes > Stercorariidae > Stercorarius > Stercorarius parasiticus. The sequence goes on from VWZL01003744.1 coordinate 1,547,216, forward strand.
GCAGCTCCTCGTACCACTCTTTCTCCAGCTCCCATTTCAATGACAGACTCTCAAGGAAGAGGTTGGGCTGCTTCTTTCTTGTCTTTTCAAAAAGTTTTTTTTTTTTTTAAATGTTAAAGATATTAATTCTACAATAATTCTAATATTTCAAAAGAAATTAAATTATTTCACTTTAAAATAGGGTTGGGAGAAAAAAAGTAGCAAGACCAAAAGTTTAGCAGTTCTGCTGGTATAGCAGTAACATTTCTGACTTGTGTTACAAAATAGCAACACAGATTAAAAAACCTATTCCATCAGTTGTTTCTCCAGTTTGAAAGAGGAAACAGTTACTTGATTTAGGTCCCATTTCATATATAGTAGTACTGATTTGGAGTGTGTTCAGTTTGATTTTGCCGAGTTCACTAACGTACTGATAAGCAATTCTCAACCCATCGTTATTAATAACAAGTTTCACTGGCACCTTCAGAAATAGTTAAACAAAATTGCAAAGTAAAAGCATACGCTAAAACATCTATGAATTTAATTTCCCATATTCTGCAGATGAGAAGTTTTTTCTCAAACTCAGAAAAACTAAAAAACAAACAAACAAAAAAAATCTCCAGGTATGGACAAGATGCGATTAAAGCAAGTAGCCCATTGTTCCAGTAAAGACACAGAACCAAAGTGCCTCGTACGCAGTTAATCCAGTGGAGATGATCTGGCTAGGACTGACAGATGCATCCACCTTTGACTACAAATCTCTGAAATATTCTTGCACTTTTTGTGCTTATGCAGACATGAAATTGGAAAACTTTTAGTTTAGGGAGTAAAAACAATGTGCTTTTATTTAGCTTGATTGGTTTTGCTGTACTTGAAACAAACGGGGAGAACATGGTGTGGCTGGAGCACAGCTCACAGCCAGGGGAAATCTACAGCTCAGGGTTTGGCTTTCCACTGACTGCCAAGGGTGTCCCCCTGAGAAGGGAGAGGGGAAGAGACAGAGGAAGCACTTGGTCACACTGTCCTCTTCTGGACACCTTCTTACTCATCATGTCATGTAGACGCTTTGTACACACCCACGTCCCCTCCAGTCAGTCAAAAGTTGGTATTGATTTACTTTTTTCCTAAAACATACAGCAACAAAAGATCCACAACCCATTTCGGGAGTCTGGAACACAAAGCTCAGGAGGCAATACTTCTAATATTGACAAGGCAAGAAACACAGAATGGAAAAGAAAATCATGTACCTTTCAAAGGTATTTTTAATAGTTTTCTTTTTTAATAACGATGTACCATATACATCCAACATTATCCAGGTGCCCTCTCTCTTAGCGTACAGTATGCTTGCTGTACATCACTAAGGCACTCAGGAGGGAATTCATTTTTGACAAATGCAACGGGAATGTTTCCACTACACAGCATCAGGAATAAGTTTCTGTAGCAGCTCTACCACAGAATTTAGCTTGTTTGATAAATGTGACAGCAAGTTGTACACCAACTCACTGGGAATTTGGCAAGTTTGTTATCACCAAATCACTTCCAAAGGCACTGATCATCTTTTCTTACCCCTAGCTGGGAATAATCGTGTTTTTTTTCCACTGATCTTGACTCTGAATGTTCAGACATTTTAGTGACATAGAGGAAACAACACCATCAATTCATTCCCTCAAAATAGCAATCACCTTCCAAAGGCCTGTGTGCCCCCGGCCTTGGAAACCTGTCTTTGTGTGCTAGCTGCTGCTCTGTCCAATTTACATCTTCAGGACTCAAGGCCTAGAGTATTGTGCGTTACTCTTAAGTCCTACCTTACAGCAATTTTTTGTCAAGAAAGTACCTTGAACGTAAATCAAAATGCTTTGAAACAGCGGAAATAAATTAAACAAATGTAATTTGTTTATAAAAATATTTTCTTATAAATCTTTAAAGCTTATAAAAGCCAGAAAATACATTTAAAAGAATCTCTGAAACGTTCCATCCTTTGAGATGTGGTTGCAGTTCAGAAAGTGAGAAGAAACAAAGCCCACAGACATTTTACGTTTATCTTCCCACAAGGAATTCCATAGTGGAACACGCTTAATCTACAAGTCAAAATGCCTTTGACATCCTTCCCCGGGTCAACTCCCTGTGTCAGATCATTTCTGTTTGAAAATAAAGAGCTGGAACTTAGCTGACAATGCTGCTGTTTAGACAGACATGGCACAATTAGCTTTTCCATAGTTACTACATGGAAATTCAAACGCTGGTTATGCCAGCGGCCGTGACTCTGAAGCTAGATCACCGGGATACGTATGTAGTACATAGGTGCCATTTTTTTAACAGTTACTTTCTGAACTTACATTTTAATATTAGGAGGGCGAGTGGTATCACATACAAACATACCACGGTCTCAGCCATCCCTTTTTTCAGTGATGTGGCATTTAAAAATACCTATATTCCTGTTTATTGATTATGGGATATGTCTTTGTAATAAAACTAAAATGACCTTGCTAGTCCATCCAATATTTAAACTGCATCAATTGGTCCTCTTGCACTTCCACGAAGACTGTCCTTCATCCTGCAGCTTTTTAAATTTTGGCCCAAGTAGGAACCACCAACCAAATCCCAGAATGACACAGATGACAGATTCCACGTAGTAACCGTCCAAGGTAGTCACACAGGAACCACCAGCTTTTGTGCAGAGCTGAAAGACAGAAGCAGAAGTTGATGCATTAAGTATTCTCTGGGAGATATAGAAACACAGATTTTTTTAGAAAGTAGGCATTAAATATCCACTGTCATTTTTTTACTTGCTCTTGGTTATGACTAAATGTATTTGTTTAATCTTCCTTGTTGCTTATGGAGTTAGTAAGAGAGGCTTTCAAGTGTACCATTGCTATGAAAAGTAACAAAACTGTTATAAAACATTTGGTAAATGGAACATATTGGCCCAAGGGGCTAACTCTAGAAAACAGAAAATGTCCAGCTGTCTCATCCTGGCCTGGAGGTGCAAGCACTGTTCTTAATCCCATGAAGATTTTTTTTCCCCCTCCTCTGAGCCATGCAAATGGCTTCTTTAGAAATTATACCCTTGCATTTCACCACACTGAATCTGCAAATGGACAGTACAAAATGCCGCGTACCTCTGGGAAAAACATGCCCAGGATGTTTTTTAATTGCAGAACTGGAAGACAAAACCCTCCAGCATTTAAAGGGTATGTGTATAGCACATGATCATTTCTGCTATTGTTCAGCTTTCAATACTGCTATAATCCCAAGACAAATCAATTCTCCGAGTTGAGGTTCTGCCAGCATTTTCATTATTCTGAGACATGTCGAGATCAGATTAGGAATAAGGGAGTGGTGGTGGAACATTACAAACTGGGAGGATGCAAAAAAAGATCAGGGGAGTGAGGTGAAGGTGGAAGGACTTAAGTTCACTAGAAGCCCAGGCACAGGGAACCTAATTAGTGGCAAGCCAATGACAGGCAGAAAAAGCACACATTAGGGGGAAGCAGCTTCCCCTCTGTAACTAGTAAAAGCTGCAACTGAAGTTCAAACAAGTCACATTTGACTCCTAGAACACTTGGCTTATTTAGAGAACCTCCGCATCCCAAAGAGTCCTGGCATTCAAGAGTGAAATAAATTTCAGACATGAGTACGGAATAAAAATCCCCCAAACCCCTAAAACATTTCCACCCTTCCAAACACCTAATGTGGTCATGAGGAGGTGAATTTGAAACCTTGCTTTCCAAGCAGTTTTGCGTCCTGTTGTTTGGATCTGTGTACAGTAGCACAGCATGTTCGTTGTTCTCTTCCACAGGGCTCCCCAAAACTGGGAAGGCAGCCAGTGACACCACTCAATTTCACATGGAAAGTGAAGATCAAAGACAAGAGAGCAAAGTAACACCACTGGAGAAGGTATAAAGGTATTCAGATAGGAAGCCTCCAGAAAGACAGAAGGAACAAAAACCTATCACAAAACTTAAATGACTTGGGGAACAGCCAGCCTGCCAAGAACAGAGCTCCTAATTACAAAACTCTGAACTTAGCAGGGTTTACTCTCAAAAATGTAACTACAGCCTCCTTACACTCCAGAGAATGTGGCACCAATCTAGTGCTTCTACCACCAGGCTTTCCTACTAGCCCAAAAAGAAAAAGACAACTACTCTGCAACAGCAAATCTTTGGTAAGATGTTAATTATTTAAAAGTGCAAAGATAAAAACAGACAATTTTATCAGACAGGAAAATTAGCTCAATTGGTGGGAATTTTTAAGCATAAGCTATGCACTATGAAGGTTCTCAATGGCAAAAAAATACTAAGAGAAGCAATTTCGTTGAAAATAATGGCACAAAGACCTTTACAGCCTCCAAAACTTACTTCTGCAGCAACTGTAGTTCCACAGGTCTGTTCCTGGGCCCCTGCACATTCTTTCACCGTAAGTGGGTCCACAAGCCAGAGTGCAACAGTGGAAGGCCAGTTCCCTCCCAGATTCGACACAGTATTTAGGAGTGTCATGTAGGTTCCTCCAATCAGCGGATCGCTGACTTTGGCATTGAAAGCCATTATTGCAACATACATGCTATACAGCGTAATCTATAGAAGAAGGAAGAAAACCCACAGGACAGTAAGGTCTCCCCAGTTATGGACAATGACAACTAAAAACCCCAAGATAAAAACTGCTTTAAGAGATTACTTGAAGTTAGCAACATTGACTGAAAAGTAATCCCAACAGCTTAAAATTGCACAAGAGAGAGATTACTTTGTCAGTCTGTCTCTCTTGTCATACTAAGAAGTAGCCTTGCCATTTGTCTCAAGTCATGCTGAAATGGACTCAGCCTCACATGCATCAGAATGATTGAGGTTATCAAACTGAAGTATAAGGCCAGCTAAAATAGCATATAAAAATAAGACTCTTGCATTTAAAATAAACTCTCAAGGCATTGCATACATTTTAGTTCTGATCCAAAGCCCAGTTTTTATCAGGAGTTTGTTTTCCAGGCCTTTGGATCAGATCCATTATGATGTTCCTTCAAAATCAGTAATGCAGTTTTTTCTAGGATGAAGATCATATAACTTTACAGATCTGCACAATAAGCACAATCATCAATCATCATGCCTACGAAACTGTCAGAATGCTGGGATTTCTCCAACGCCACCCTGCTTTTGAGCTTCTGGTTGGGGGGGATGGGGGGGAGAAAAATCTATGAAACAAAAGCAGATCTGATCAACTAAAAGTAACTTCATAGAAGACATCTAATGTACCACATGGAAGAAGGAGAAATCATATTGGCAAGAGTATCAAAACAAAATATAGCCACACAGCACAAGAGGGCAGACTTAGATGAATTCTAGTGTAAGTAAGAAAAGCAGATAACAGCATTTATAGTCCTCTTGTCAACTGATATGAAATACCCTCCCGTACCTCTCCCCCTCCCACATACAGTGTACATTACCTGATGTAAAGCATAACTCAACAATACTACAACATAGTAGTAAACAGGAAATCCTCCTTCATGTTTTACTTTAGGAGTCCACCATACCAAAAAAGCAAATTCCAGACCGAGCAGTAATCTGGAAGAATACGAAAGATAATACATAATTCATGTAATTCTCCTCCCCATGTGTTTCCTTGATACAAAGCAACTATCAAATATTTATACATACAGAATACATTAAAACAGTTTATATGTAAATACTTAAAGCTATTTCTGTCTTAGATAGAATTAGATATTAAATATCTGACAAGCACTGAAATTGTAAACATTTTATACCTAAACAATTCTATTGTCCATATAAACATAATTCACTACCAGATCTCCTATACTAGCTTTCTCCCCTGCCCCTCCAACAGACATGTATTTTTTGTAGAAAGCAACACACAAGACATCTAACCAAATTCAGCTGGAGGAAAACTTACTCTTTTTTTTTGTGAAAACATACATAGTTGCATAAGGACATGTTAAAGTAACAGCTACCTGTTACAGACACGTTATATGATTTACCGAGTCACAGCATTAGGTAATTTGCTGGATTCACTGGTTTTAGAATTCCATATGCAAACTCCTATATAAAACATGGACAGAGAAATGAAATGTTTCCTTGTCCAGATCAGCCTTATTCAGCTTCTTTTACCCTCAGTTACTTCAGTAAAGCACACATCCAGTAGATGCACCAAATAACTTGTCAATGTGTTCTGCCACTCTTACACTGGGAAGCACACGTAATTTTACAGATAGAGTCTCGGATCTAGTCAGAATGGTTCATGAATAAGGAACTAACAACATTGAGTAAGAGCAGGAGAGTACTGCTCTAATGCTGCTGCATATGTACCTTAACAACACCTCATGTTCCACTTGCTTACATGTGTTACTACATGAATCAAGGCACAAGACACAGAGTTCTACTTACTATGGGAATTCTGACATACTTTCTTGTATCTGGAAGTTTAAGAGTTACACAAGAAATCCTATACTTGATCTGAATACACAAATTACTAAGTTTCTGTCAAACAAGATTTGTTTGTTTTTACCTGAAAGGCATAGCTTTGTAAAACGTGTTCAGTGGCTGGGGGCCTGCTGTGTATTTGCTGATAATCAGAGGCAATATTATCTGTAAAGGAACCATTGGAACTGCTAGCAGAGCTAAGTGCTCTTTCGGGACTCCCTCTTCCACCAATTTGAGTCCTGTTACAGCATCTGCTGCTGAAAATCCAACCTGCAATTAAGTTAGCGAAAATAAATTGAGGAAAGCAGTGATAGTTTGGCTAGAAATTCAGGTTACTCAGTATTAAGTACATTGAGAAATGTGATAGAGTACAATTCATTTTGTGTCTCATTTGATTTCCAAATCCGTTCTGAACCATGTTCTACACTTGCATACTCTTCTTGTCATCAGTGCCTATGACTGTACCTAAACCTAAAACCTAAACTATACCAAGAACATTAAACATAGCAATGACATTCATGCTTGTGCCTTAATTGCTGGCAGTATCCATGATGGCCAACAAGAAGCCATGGAAACCTAGTTTGCACAGAGTTGCAGATTCTGGGAACAAGATTTAGGTTAAAAGAAACATTTTCTGTCCTTTTAACCGCAGACTACACAAAAAACGTAACTGTTTAAAAACAAATTAATACTAAAAGCTCAAACAAATGTTTTCTGTTGTATAACACTGCTTAGCACGATGATATAAACAATTCTGTTTCAAATTTTATGTGAAAATTTGTAACTCTGATGATAACCACTAGGAAAACTAACAAATAAGTTACATTGCAGGGATTCAACTACCTTTCAGACGGATATCATCGGCATCTAACAATTCATATATGTATTTACTTACTTTTGCTGTGAGAATCAAGAGACAGAAAGTAAGAACTGCCGGCATCTTGATTATTGAGAATAGCAGCCTGTATGTATCAGTGATGCCTTTTGTTTCTTCTTTTGTTGGTGTTAGTTCCTTGTTTTCCTTTTTCAAAAGGGCAACCAGTGTAGTGGTAATTAAAAAGACAGTTCCCCAGAAAAACAGGAAATCTGGAGAGGAAAAAATAGTTACAAGACAGGGAAAAAAACTTCAGAGGAAAAAGTAATTCACAACTCCCTAGTTGATTTACTGTGTAGTCATGTAACTATTCCATGCCTCGATTCTATTCTCCCTATATAGTGTCTATCTACCATCTGAAGGAAACAAAAGATTTATACCTATGAGTGTAAAGACAGCCTGATGAAAGTTCTTACACAGTCATCAAATAGCAAGTCACTCAAATATGGCTGTTTTAAGTAGCTATTATACTTGCTAACCCTTAAGCGCTCTATTTTAAGCAGATATAATATTTTCTAAATTGTGGATTTGAAGGCAGCAATAGTAAGAACACACCAGTATTTTATGGCAAGTACTTTTTGAGTTAGTGAACGGATTAATCTAAGTTAATCCTATCCTCTACCTTTATGAAAGAGGCAAGAAAGAACTCAGTAACATGCAGAGGGTAAGACAGAAGTAGCCTTTTATCTTCCTGGTCACGAGCAACTTCAGAAGCCTCACGGTGACTTGAAAGAAAGCAGCAAGGGCTGGTGAAAGGGCAAAGACAGTGCAAAAGTTTAGTCAATTATTAGCTGCTGCTTATGCACAGGAAGAGGGACAAGCACAACAAGCATGTCAGAAAACACAGAAAGACTACTGTAGCTATATCCTAGCATTCTCAGCGTAAAAGGAAAAAAAGGCATTTCAAATCATTTCCTGCTGCTTCCACACCAGCTACTACTACTCCCTTTTCTAAAATAAAGAAGATCCCATAACCAATGCTCTCTGATTGCTCTCTTCTCTGTTAAAAAAAGGTACCCTGAATACATATTTTTAAGTAAAAGACGAATTTTCGGGGAGTCGTGCTAATCACAGCTACTGTTTACAAAAGACCTACAGCAGTGGTACTCTAATAATAGCACTAAGCATTATCACCGCAGTGAGAGACTTACAGTGCAAGGACAGGAATAGAAATAGCTTTGAGCATCATTGCATGAATACTCCTGATCAGGTCAGCCCTGTCAGACGCAATACAGTAATGGCTGGATTAGCAAAAAAAAAAAAAACAAAACACAAAAGGCAGACATATAGTCCACTAAAAGGCTACAAGCAAAAGAACTTTTTAAAATTATAGTTTACACAAGAAATTTCTAGCATAAAGTTTTTGGTGCCACCAGTGCTGCTCAGCCCCATCCCTATTTTGTCTCTGCCTCTATACTACTACGAGTAAAATAAACCATTGTGCTGGGGGCAAAGCAAACTTTTGAACTAGACTGAGGACAGACCAGGCTGGAAAAATAACCGTCAATGAGGTGTGCATGGGGGGACAGCTGTTTGATAACAACAGCTTTAGTTAATTCTACAGCTACACATCTCTTCCCAGGAAAAAGGGTGCTCCACAGTCACTGGTCCAGGTAAGTTTGGGCTGCCTTGAAGGGGCACCTTCTTCCGGCACTCGCGCTTTACCTCTCTGCCATCACGCTGGGACAGGCATTCATGTGACTGCATGGCAAACAACTAATGCTGTTACTGCTGCACAACTTGAAGTTGACTTCAAGTCAAGGGATCACAAAGTGTTGACTTGTTCTTTCCCTCGCATCGGCACGCAGCCTACGAAAGCCTTCAGAGATCTGAACGGGCAAAAAGCTATTATTTTCAAACTGTTTTCTGCTCCTTTAACTGCCTGAACAGGCTCATCACAAGCCCCATTACAACCAGCACTAGGACCAGAGAGCCACTCTCCTCATTTCAGTGAGCTGGTTTACAGTACTGCTCTACAGCTGCTTCAGGAGAAATGCGGACACAGCAAACTGTGGCAGTCACATGAACAAAGGATCAGAAATTTCTTGCAGCCAGTTTTACCACCCAAAAAACCATATCCTGCAACTACAGTGTCAGAGCTATTTGCTTTTCTTACTCCACCCAGGTTAGTACTCCAGGACAAGTTAAACAGGTTGCATTGGTGTTTTTCGGTTTTGGGATTTTTTTTTTTTTCCCAAAGACAGCACTCTTTCAATAGTAACAAATCCATTTATGCAAACAGTACTGTGAGAAAAAAAAACCAAGACAACAAAAAACCTGGACAATGGAGGTTAAGAATAGACAAACCAAGCTCTCTTAACTACACTACTGATTTGCAGGTTGCATCAGCAGTAAAAGATGTCAGTCTGCCACTGGAGCAAGAGGGAAGAGACACAACAGCACTTATGAACTACACAGTAAGGGAAAACAAAGGAAACAATAAACCAGCAGGGTTACTTTGAGGGCTACTCTACATAGGGTTATCAACTGGAAGGAAAGAGGAAGAGTACTTAGCAATTGTGATAGATGCACAGACAAAATAAGTACAGCAGTCTTGGAAACTGATATCCTGATTTATCAGTAAGACAGGTACAGGACAGAAAGCAAAAACTAGCCTGTAAACAGCAGTTCACTCAGTTTTGGCATACCTTTTCTCTTACATGATACAGGAAGAGCATCAATGTAAGAGACAGAAAAGAAACTAAAACCATGAAAATTTACTCTTCATTGCTAGCCATGGTCACTTTGAGACTGCAGCCAGAAGTGGTGCCAGTTTTTCTTGTCCTCCCATAAGCTGAGCTGGCTAAATTCAACCTTGCAAACAAAACATGTATTTAAACATCTTCCAGGCAATATGCCAAATATCAACTGCCACATATAACCTTTCTGAAAAAAATCAAAAACAAACAAAATACCCACCCCAAACCAACCCCAAAAACATCAAACAGAAAACATCCCTACTCTAACAGCTAGGTATGGCTGGATTACCAGACTTTACTTAATTCATTAAGGAGAAAACAAAATCCCCCTTAATTTACTAAAATAAGGCCTTCCTTAAGAAATTGGCTACGTGGTCAATCCTGAACACTTGTCATTTCTATTTCTGTGAACAATACCGTTTTGGAATAGTCATTTTTTTTTTTTAGTTTCCCCTTTCCTTCCTCCCAGATGGAGATGTTCTTAAAAGGCTTCCTTAATAAGAGGCAAGGCACTTGGTTTGTTTGGGTTTTTTTAAACAATAATCTATTCCATGGTCATTAAACTGGGGCGGGGGGAAGTCTCTAAAGTGCTTAGATCAGCCAAGATAATGACAAGGCAGGTTTCCCACACTCATAAGCCCAGAGAAGCCTCGAAGTTCAGTGCATGCAGCAGTGGACTCCACCAGCCTCCTGTCAGGCTGTGCTTTCTCATGGGCAGGGGAGAACGCAAAGCTGCTCGGTTCACAGCACCAAACCACCTCCCTCTCTGAACGGAGCTTTGGTCTAGGCTCAGGGAAGAATCATCCCCATGCCAGCATCAGCAGGCCAGCAGTACCTGAGAGGGTAACAATCCCCTGGGGCTGGGGCTGGAACCGCAGGTACTTGTTGCAGAAGGAGGCCGACTCCAGGGCCAGGAAGAGGACGTTGCCCAGGAAGTAGCCGGCCGTCTGGCCCACCGAGTTGCAGGTGGAGGCGTAGCCCACATTCTCCCTGGACAACATGGTCAGGGCCCAGCCGTCCACTGCAATGTCCTGAGTCGCTGCCAGGAACTCAAAGAAGAAGAAAGTCCCAGTGAGGGCCACCACGTTGGGACCCCGGCCCTCCCCGTCGCCCAGCAGCAGGTCCACCTGGGTGGACATGTAGATCATGAAGAGCCCCAGGATGTACTGCGTGGGCACCAGCCAGGACTTGCGGCGGCCAAAGCTCCGCAGGTAGACAGCATCCACCAAAGGGGCCCAGAGCAGCTTGAGGCTGAAGGGCCAGAAGACGAAGCTGAAGAAGGCCTGGTCGGTGTAGCTGGCGCTCTTGCTCTGCAGGATAAGGGGGACGCTGCCCGCCAGTCCCAGCGGGATACCCTGCAGCACGTACAGCACCAACAGCAGCAGGATGCTGCCCAGCTCCGCCCGGCACCCACGCGCCCCCCGGGAGCTTGCCTCCGGTGGCGGCGACGGCGGCGGCAGCGGCAGCAGCGCCTCGGCCTCGCCGCCCGGCAGCCCGTCCCCGCAGAGCACCAGGCCGGGCGGCGCCTCGCTCCTCACGTCCAGGTAGTGGTGGTGGCTCCCAGCCCGGCGCTGCCGGCCGCCCTCCTTGGCCGCAATAGCGGGCGACATGTCGGCGGCGGCGCCGCGGGGGCCGCGCTAGGGGCCGAGGCGGGAGCGGACGCCGCCGCTGAGGAGAGGCCGCTCACCGGCCCGGCCGCCAGTAGCCACCACCGCCCCGCCCCTTCCGGGCACGCGGGGCCAGCAGCAGGCGTGGCTGCGCCTCATTGGTGAGTCGCGCGCCCACGTCAGGCAGCCGCCCCAGCTCCTCCCCCTCCTCCTCGTCCTCCTCCTCCCCGCGGCCGCGGCGGCGCAGCCGGGCGGCATTAGCTCATCGCGGCGCGGCGGTGGCGGCCGTTCGCCGCCCTTTCTTCCCCCTCCCCGCTTCGGGGCCGCCCGTCAGCCGCTCCCTGCCCTGGCAGCCCTCATGGCCCTCTGCAACGGAGACGCCAAGGTCAGTGCTACCGCGCTCCCCTCCGCCGCGGCCCGGGACGCTGCCCGCCGCCCGCCNCGCTCTGCCCGCTCGGTCACATAAGGGGCTGCTCGGAGAAAATAAATTAATTTTACAATCCAGGTTTTGGTAGGATTTCTTTAAGCGGTGGCTTGCGGTGTGGCCCAGCCCGGGGCTGCCCAGGGTCTCGCACGGCCTGTGCTGCCTGCAGGCTGAAACCGAAACGGGGGTACGGCCAGCACCTCCCCTAGCAGCTAGCCACGTTCTTTTTTTGGCATTACATCCTAATAAGAACCGCAACTCATTCAGCCAACCTGAGAGAAAAGTTGGTTTGCTTAATTGCTGCGGGTTTGCCTGCGGAGGGCCCGCTGCCCCCGTCCCGGTGACCCCCGTGACCGCGCTGCTCCCTCAGCATCGCCCCAGGTCCCGTTTGCAGCGACAGTGGTGAAAAAGCTGTGTGTCGGCGTGGCTCGTGCATGGTGGGGGGACAAAACGACTCATGCGCCTTTATGAAATAGAAGTTTCTTTTCTTGATAATGCAACTTCTGAACCAAAGCCCTGTAAGCTGTCTCAAGTCGCTTCTGCAGTAGGATAAAAGCCATGTTGTAGACGTTTTATCTAATTTGCAAGAAAATGTGTCTCTGAGGGTTTTTTGTAAGTCCTTAGTTGGTTGCTGCTTTAAGTTTTCTGACACATTTTTCCCTGACCGTCGACACCATCTCCTTTCCTGGCCAGGGCTGCTCTTCAGGGCTCTGCTTCTCCAGGCTGCTCGCACCCATAGCCAGCTATGTGCTGCGGAGCTCATCTTCCATGAGCCGTGTGCTTGCAGGAAGCGGGTAACGAGAGCGGCTTCCGCAGGGGGCCAGGCCCAGCAGCCGCTGGAAATCTGCATGTGACTTACGTAAATTAAAGTTTGCCTGAGATAACGGGTTGGGGGCTCTTGTATCAGTCTTGGGGATTGCCCGAGTTTGAAGGAGCTGCTTTCCTGTTATACTTTGAAAAATTATGAGTAAGTGTTCTTATACCTGCTTAATTTTAATACCACAGGGAAACAATTAAACTCTTGTAAAACCTGTGCTGTCTTGAAAGTGCCAGATCAAGGCTCCTGGTTTAGGCTTGTCTGAAGTTATTATTGTGGGTGAAAGCTGAGGGCTTGGACAGAGGGGCTGTTGCTGCAGACTGGGCTCTTCCAGGTGCTTCTCGGTACTCCAGATTATGACTGTTCTGTATGCTAATCTGTTTTATAAATTGCATTAATGAAAATCCTGCAAGCACGTGGGAGTGTGAAATGCTAAAAAATTCTGTGATTCTGCAGAAGTGGTCTGTTACGAACCTGCAAAACTTAGTTTAAAGTACTAGGTAGGAATAAGATATGCGGTGTCCTTAGCTGGTAATGCAAGCCTTATGTCAAGTCTCCTACCACAGTTCGTTACAGAACTGATAATTATTGGCTTTGACACAAAAAATCCAAGAGCAATGAAAGTTTGTTTTCTTACAGTGTTACTAAGTGGTAAAGCTGAAGTGATGGATTGAAGCTGAACCTCGTGGTGTAGTTGGAGGTGGTGATAGAGTTCAGGTGACAGTCGGGACCTTGGTTCCAGGTTTTGCGTCTGTGAAACAGGGAAACGGCAGTCTGGAGATGAAGCATTTTGGTGGTGTAATCAGTTTATTTGGTTCATCGGTTGCAGAGGAGAGTAGGAATCCTTCACATATGACGTGCTTTTCAGGATGACTTGTGATTTAAATTATCTGAATGTAGACTTTTTTCCTCCATTTTTTCTCTTGGTGTACACAAGTTCCATTCTGTTTTTAGTCCCACTCTCGGGACATCGGGCTGGTGCCTCTGTCTGCTCTGCCCCACACCTGAACCACCTTGGGCACCTGCCGAACCAACTTTGACAGAAGTTCTCAAAAAAGCAAGTTCTACAGATTATTTTGAAAATAGACCAGGAGAAGAGAAGGAACTCTAGTTATAACCCTGCTGAAGGGAAGAAGAACTTTTATTAGAAACTGGAGAATCCCCACTAGGAAGAGGTGCAGGCTCCATAGACCCTGTCCCTGCAGGAGCTGGGCTGCCTGGTATCCTCTTCATCTTTCTCCTAGCATGCATATGGTATACAAACATGAGCTAAACTGCCATGTTGGCTGCACGTTAACAGCATCTGTTCCTTTTTTGATTTTATTAAATGAAGTTTCCCTTGTTAAATTTGGGTTCAAAATCTCTAGCCTTGAAACTGTGCCTTTAAATAAATAAAGCCACATCCTGTACTGACTTACCACCTTTCTCCTTCCTCTTTGTCCATGTGATTTACAGTAATGTTTCTATTGAGCTCTTTACAGAGCTGAACCTCCTTACACTTCTATATTAGCTCAAAAGTGAAGTGCAAAAACTCCTCTGGCACAGTCAGTGTGATGATAGTCACCTGTATTGATTCCCGGGATGGGGCTTGCTTGGATGTATGCTGGGATGTGCTGTGAGGTTGCCTACAGGAGAAAAGGAGAGCGGGCAGCGCCCTGTGTAGTTCTGAGAGAAAAATATTTCAGCCTATAGTTTACACTAAGACCACATCTAAGGGAGCAGCAAGTTTTTAGCTGAATGTGTTTTGTTTTTTTTTTTCTGGTGAGGTGCATGTTGCCTTGCTCATCTTACATGCTCCCCATAAGATTTGTGTTGCAGTACTTTTACTGGATTTTAGCCCATATGCCCCTAGCATCATCTGAGGAAAAACCTTGTGAGCTATGATTAGATGCTGGCTTTTGAGATTTTGGGAGGGTATTAACAGACTCCCAGTGAAACTCGGGCAATGAGCTATTACTTGAAGCCTTAAACAGCCATCTTTCAGGGCCACAAAACCCCTTAAGAAGTAATTCTAATGTTGATGCAGTTGTCTGTGAAAGTGTTTCTCCAATCACGGTACAAATGATGCTATACTTCACAAGAGTGAAGAAGCAGGGGCAGCTCAGTGAGGGGGTTGGCCGTCTTGGGAGCTGAGTGCTCACACCTGGGTGACTGCAGCGCAGAGGCTTGACCGGTTCATGCTGGTGACAAAGGGGTACATATCACTGTCCTGCTTTTACTGAGGAGAACTAAGGAAGGTGCAGGTTCATTTGAGATACAGACCTACTTACGCTGCCTTATGCAATGTTTTTCAAACTACTCCCGATGTAACTTTGAGCTCTTTTTGTTTTCACGCGTGTGTGTCTCCCCCACAGCTGTTACTTGGGCCCAGCTAATTACACCTGAATGCTCAAAGCAGCTCAATGCCTTCAGGGTAGGGCGCTGAAAATGAGATTTATGTACTAGCTCGGCCATCGGTCCAGCTGAGCTGATGCCAACAATAACTTGGGTTTAGCCTTTTTTTATTGTAAAATGTAAAAACTGCCTTCACAGCTACTTTATTCTTACTCATTCTGCAGGTTCTTAGGAGTCAGCAGGTTGGGACGATGGATATGATGCGTGGGTAGCAGTGCTGGCAGGTGGACCCATCTGTGCAAGGGGTGGCTATGCACCCGTGGCTTGCCCAAGGCTCTGGAGGGGACTCCTTACATCCCACCCTGGTCTCTCGCAGGTGGGAGTGGACAATCTCGGACACTAAGCCATGAGGGCTGCAGAGCTCTGTCCCTTTGTGGTACAAGCTACAGCACGTGCTCTGAAGCAATTAAAGACTTTAAATAAGAAATAGCACTGCAAGGAATAGTGTTTGCCACAAGATGGGATCAGAAAAGAATAAGGATGTTGGTCTTTCTCTCAAGAACCGCTAATTTAGAAATTGCTAGGTGAAAATGCCCAGAATCACTCTAAAAGTGATTCCCTCCCTTCCAGTGGAAGGGAAGACAGTTCTGGTGACCTCTCTCCATCTGACCAGCAGCTTTGAAGGGGCATTTGCTGCTGAAGTCTGCTTTCCTCTACATGCACCCTTTTTGTTATATAACACAAGACTAAAAAAGTCATTAAGAGCTCCCCATCAAGCACACTCAGCTACCAGCTGAAGGAAAGAAATTAAGTAACTGACTCTAACCTGGATTTAGGCTTTTGAGGAATTTAGCATAATTTTTTCTGCTTGCGTCCTTTAATTTAGATAAAACCTTTTCCAGCTAGCGTAAACTTTGGAATTTTCCAGTGTGCTTGCCTTCCTTGGCTAACTTGAAGACAATTATCTGAAGTGTCTCTTGGTAGCCGACGAAGAAAGCTTAAAGGCAGCCTTTGCTGTGTATTTATTTGTTGGGGACAGTGTGTCCCAGCAGGGTGATGCTCTCCTCCAGAATCAACCTGTGGTTGGTACAGGGGTGATAATCTGACCCGCATGGAAATACTGTGGCATGCTGCAGGCTGCCCCAGCTTCCTTCGGAGCGTGGGCAGTGGCAGTGGGAACCTCCTGTGAGCCCTGGGTCAAAGGCTGCATTGCCTGGTACGAACATGCAGAACAACTCTAACGTGCCATAATTAAAACTTGAAGTGATCATAAGCTTCAAGGTGTGTTTTGAGGCAGTGTTTGCCTCAAAACCCTTCCATGTTTTTCCTTCGCCAGGGCACATTGTCAAGGAAACAGTGTAAGCTTTAAGTTAAGGAAGAAACACCCTCGAAGTAAGTAATTTCTTTAAGCAGCAGAATTTTTTCTGCATGAATTTCTTGGTGTTTAACAGTGCAGTTGAGTTCACATTCTTCCTTGAAGATCCTCCGATAAGGACACTTCCATGGAATAGCTGCCTCTCTTCATAATTTCTTTAAAAATAAAAAAACCCAAACAAACTTGTCCTTGCATTTTCCTGCCCTTGTTCAGATGTAGCTGAAGTTGGCCAATCAATTCAAAGGTGACAGGTTCGAAGAGAACCATTGCTTTGTTCCAATGTGCAGTCTGCTTGAATGCTGCAGTCAAAAGTTGGGGTTTTTTTGAAAAATTGTTTTAGCGGAGACATTTGTTCTCAATTTCTCCTTTTTATTCTCTCCAGGAGGTAACGTCAAGTGAAAGCTCAGCCTATGAGGCAGTGTGATGGGGAAAAACATTTTTCTTCTGACTTTGCACTGTCCTGTTTTGCTTGAGGAAAAAGGCACATGGTCTTAATTATGATAGGGTGTGCTGGGTTTTGTATGTAACTGTAAAATGGAAAAAGCTGGAGTGGTGAACAGGGCATATGACTTATTTATGGAAAGCTCTGCCTTCATTAGCTTATTCACATTTTTTTTCCATAATTTTTACCATGTTTGCTTTTGGGGATGGGGATGTCATGCTTGTGTGGCTGCTTGGAAGGGACGTGCTGTGTTAATGCATAGCCCCTTTATCTTGCTAGTGCATCTACTGGCCCTTATAAATTTGAGGATTTTTTCATTTAGAAGTTTTTCCACTACTCTTTATAATTTTAATCATAAATTAACTTATAGGCAGCCTTAGCAAGTTTAGCAGATGTTAGTTGTTTAAGAGATCTGGCTTAAAGTCTGTGGTCTGCAGTGTGTCACCATAAAGCGCTGACATGAGTGATGTTCGCAGCCGGAGAACACCGGAGGAGACCTCAAGGATGGGCAGCACCACTACGAGGGAGCCGTCGTCATACTCGATGCCGGAGCGCAGTACGGCAAAGTCATAGATCGTCGGGTGCGTGAGCTGTTTGTCCAGTCCGAGATCTTCCCTTTGGAAACGCCAGCCTTTGCAATTAGAGAACAAGGGTTTCGGTAGGTCATTTCCTGTGATGCCTCTGCCTTTGTGCTCTGCTCGTTCTCTCCTCTCTGTCTGACAGTATCTGTGCATGTTGGCAGCAGTAGTAATTGCCTGGGTTTTTATGTGCAATGGCTTTCATTGTAATGATGTTAATGATTGCATCTTTAGCTTATCCATGGGAATAGCTGAGTTTTGCTGGGGAAACTTGCGCAGCAGTATAAATTTTGTCTATTTGCTTCTTAATGCCTTCATGTCATTTTAATCATTTCCATTTGTAAGTATAATTTAAGAGTCTGCATTTTAAATGTGTATCTGCAGAAATTTAGATGATCTTGCTGTTTTACCTGTTAAACTAGAGTAGCTATTGATCAAGAAAACAAGTTTTATGAGTTTCTAAAAATGATTTTCTTAGTTATTTAATTTTTTTAAAAATTAAACTAACTTGGATACTGAAGATATGGGGGTAAATCATGCCAAACTGTTTCTGGGAAGCAACTAAAAAAAACAACTGAAACTACCACTCATTGTTTGCAGCAAGGAAAGGTCTCACAATTATTTAGTACTTTGTGCATTTCTTTTTCTTGTTTTATTAGGCTTACAAGGATATGCCTCTCTTTTGTGTGGGGAAAATAGATACCCTGAAGTCTACAAATCATCAAAGACCTTACTTGTTAGTTTGGTACAAATCCAGAAATACAGTGCACGTCTACTTCTTGGTTGTGCCCAACAATAGATAATACAGTGCTTTGCTGCAGAATTGCATTTTTCTAATCAATGGTAATTAGTGAACCAGTAAACAGTGTATTTTAGTAAGTCAAATAGGAGCTTATTGATCTCTTCTGAAAACACAAACCAAAAGAGCCAGGACCTGTTGGATCTGTCAGGTAGCTGCTGTGTGAAGAATTTCTCGTTCAGAAATGTTCTGAAAAATATCTTCTACCTTCTCTTATCAGATCTTGTTTGTAATTCTCCAACAATCAAGCCTGTAAAAGATGGACATACCTAATTACTGGTTTAAAAAGAATTCCTGCATCTCCTGTGTGTTGGGTTTTAGGTGTGGATCATAGTACTAGTGATGTTTTGTCTCAAACCTGCGCTGTATTGATGCAGGTTTGTAGTGGGAAGGCCTTTTCACCCTTTCTTTTCACAGTTGAAAGTTCTTCAAAGTCTTGTGATTAGACCTGTTGGACTTGTCATTCCAAATAATTGCTCTCTAAAATGTGGCAAAATCTCTTCATTCAAAAGGTCACTTCTCAAGGTTAAGATAGTGGTTTCAGGTTATCGGTTACCCAGATCGGTAAATAAGCTGTGTGTCCGCAGTCTCATCTAGGAAAGCTCAACAAATATTGACACCAGCCGTTGGGTGCCTTTATTCAGTGACCACTGTAAAAATGAGTTTGTGGTTTGCCTGCAAGATTTTGAAATACATTCCATGTGTCATGAGAATAGTCAGGTTTCTGTGTTGCAGCTCTGCATTGAACGGGCTGAGGAGCTGTGCTTTGGTCTATGCTAAGGTTTGAGAGAGGCAGCAAGACTGAATGGTTTGCTAAATTGTATTTACAAGTTGTGTTTAGAAAGCCAGCTCCTCAATTTTCATAGTTTCAGAACAATCTCTAGCGACAAGTTTCATCTAAATGTAACATAAACATTAGCGGTTTCCACAAGGTCCTGGGCCAAGAAGGTGTCACATTCGGGGGCTCTGCTGGCATTTGTCTAAATTCTGGCACCGTCTGAGCTCTGGTGTGAGTCCTGAGGTCGGGGTATCAATGCATGCATTTTACTCTTGCCATTTTTACATGGTTCCTGATGTGCCTTTAATCCATTGCAAACAGGCTTTCCAAAGCTAGGTCAGGTTGTTTTGGAAGTGGTTTAAGGTAAATCAGAAAAAGGTATGCTCATACTAACACGAGAAGGTATGTAAGAAATTACATGGTATTGCAGTAGAACTTTCAAAATCTACATCCCATGCTGGTTTTAATTTATCTTGGATAGTTGAGAACATGCAGGTTCCTCTCTCACCCTCAACTCATAACTTTCTTTTCTTTACTTGGGCAGATTGGATAACCTTTCTGTGTTTCGTGGGATTTTAATTGGTATGGAAAAATAGCAGATTTTAAGACTCTACTTTTTGCATAGGACAGTCGACTATTTTGACTTCTCATAAAAATGTTCAATTTGTAGGTGTGTCTGTATTTCCTTTCATTAATACTAAATAGTGTTCTGTACACTTAAGTCCACATAGAGAAGCATTTGCTTATTAGAAGCAGTAATACCACCAGACATCAAGACTTTTCAGGCTCTTTCTGGCAGTGTCTGAGTTTAGGAAATTCAAGGTGTCTCCAACTTGAACAGAAATGCCTGTATGTGTACAGCAGCTACTAGTTCTCAAGATTGTTGAGTGTAAAACTACACCAATGTCAGCTGTATGCTTATTCCAAAGCTCACTTGTAGATCCCTACATACAGAGAAATAAGTGCTGCCTCTTCCAGTTCACAAGCCGCTGTGCTTTGGCTCTGAGGGGTGTCCCCATCCAGCCTTCCACCTCGTCCCCTGCCTTGAGGTGAGGAGCCCAGGCTGGGGGACGAGGAGGTGGGCTGCTGGGGAGAGCTAGCCCTGCGTCGGTGGGAGCAGGTACCCTGTGTGACTGCAGTTGAGAGGTGGCGTTCAGTATGTGGGCTTGTAACTACATGATTATTTCTGCCGGTGGTACAGATGTAGTAGGAGCACTGCCCGTTTCTGCTGCTTAAAAATAGAAAAATTCTGTTTTGTCAGTACTTGCATGACAAACACTCTAAATAATGCTGGAAGAAAGCTTTATTAGGTGCACTTAATCCTGTGTATGCAACTTCTCTCTCAGCCCATTTTGCATTTCTTGCTTTGAATAACGGATTTGATGTTCTCTGTGAAATAAACAGTACATGAGTCCAAGGTCTGGTACACCTGTGTTCGATCCTGGGTTGAGGCCAAAAAGCATTGCTCAACTGGCTGGTCCTGCAGGTCACAATCTTGCAAATCATCATGGTTTGCAAAAGCTTGCTATTGTCCTTTGAAAAGATTTTAATTTTCTGTGATAGCATGAAGTATTAACTTGAGACCATAAATGCTTGCATGTATTGGACTTTTAATTCACAATCTGTGGCTAATGCAATCTCACTTTGTAATCAGGGTGGATTAAAGGACGTTTTCTCAGCAGCTCTAGAAATTTGGGAGTCTGTTTTCTGAATGCAGCTCCGCTCCAGACGGCTCAGACACCATGAAGTATACGTATCTTCATACTAGTACTCTGCTTTTGATCCTAGCCATCTTGCTTCTCTTGTAGTTGATGATTCCTATGAGGAATTTTAAAATACAGTCACTTTTTTAGATGGTTTATATTTGACTGTGTTTAAACTGATGAAATACTTCTCTGGTAAGTTGCTGTTTTTACAGCTGTAGCATAGCAAACTTAAGCTATGTTTTAGGCTATCTGTATTAAAATTTACGTTAGGATATATAGAGTTCTAAAAGTATTATGAATGTTTAAAGCAAATAAAGATATTTTAAATATTCAAATATCAATATATTTGAGTTAATGTTTTCTTTATCTTTTGTCTGCAGAGCTATCATTATATCTGGAGGACCAAACTCTGTGTATGCAGAAGATGCGCCATGGTTCGACCCAGCGATATTTACAATAGGAAAACCAGTTCTTGGAATCTGCTATGGCATGCAGGTGCTGCTGAGAGATATGTTTGTCTTCAGCCAGCTTCCAGGCCTCATTTCTGATACTAACTGAAGATGAACTGCTGAAGGACCTGCTTTTCAAATATAAGCAGTATGCCACATGTGCAAAAGATGCTTTTAAAGTGCTAATTTATAAACTGAGAATACTGTGTATTCTTCTCCTGGCTCTGCCATATCAATAGCATAAGTGGTTTTTCTTTACTTAAGTGCTGTGAATTGAGTTCCACACTGCTTTTTTTTTTTTTGGTCACAATAAATATAACCTGGCAGTCATTAACTAGTTCTGTCTAGTTGGTATTGGGAAGTGTGCCCCTCATGTAAACAGGTGAAATAGTTTGGGTTTTTTTTTTTTTTCCTCTTTCGTTTTCAAGTGTGGAATGTTTCTAGCATAGCTCTTAAGAGTGCTTAAACTCCACCCTTACAAAACACTTATTTACCTTAGGACTGAGTGGTGATCCTGCGGTGATCCAGGATATCCAAGCTGAGTGAAGAAACAAACTTTCAAGGAGACAGGGGATGGATTAGATGCATGACTTCTGCTTGTGCATTTTGGTTTTTTCCAGGGTTAGTGATTTACTAGGCCTTCAGAGGTGCTGAATAATGGCTGGAAAAACTCCTTTAGAAAGGCTGGTAATTATGGAAACAGTAGTGGCACTCCCTGTTCTAAAGGAAAACGTAGGTTGTATTAAAATATGTCTTAAAATGCCAAACAAACTGAAAGCATGTTAGTTAGCCTCAAGCAGGGGAGTTCCTTAATGCTGACTTTACGGAAATGAATGAAGTGTGTGTATTAACGCACTACTACTTCATTATAAAAGACTGAAATCAGTCAAGCACAGTAGGTATAATATCAAACTAGGCCTAAACCGAAGTCTTAAATCTCTGAAAATTAAAGTAATTGGAAGGTGAAACTCTAAAGATATTTTTTACATTACCAGTTATATTTACAAGGAAAAAAGTCTTTATTTTGAGACCTCTGAAATCTAAAATGCAGATATCCAACTCCAAGTGACAAGGTGAAGTTTTAGAAAGAAAACCTGGTTGAGAATTGTACTACTCTGATATAGTAAGGATTATCAAGATTCCCAAAAATAACACTAAAGGAGTAAACTCAAGTTTTTGATAGCTTCTTCAGAGCTGAGGAGCCAGATGTTGAGAAGTTTAAGCCTATCTGAGGCCTTTAACTAAAGGATAGATAAATCAGATTTTTGTTCAGCGGCTTAACTGTTTTTATAACTGCCCTCAGATACTCAGCTGATTTGTAGAGCACCCACTTCTATGTGCAAGTATTGAATACGCATTATTTTGCAGATCTCTACCTGTTGTCTACCGTTGTGGATTTCTGCTGCTCGTTGTGTGCGGCAGCGGTCCCCAGCTGTGCCAGCAGTAGGGAACGAGCCCAATACAGAACTGTGATAATTTTGAGGAGAATTCTTACCGTTTTGGAAAATAATATATTAAATGAGTGTAATAATGAAAAACTAGGTTGGTATGTATTGGAGGGCTATAGCTGTTGTCAGTCATAGGCAGACTGAGATATAAAGTGGTACTAGGTTGTGTGGTGCTTTTTCAGATAACGTTTTTGTTTTGACAGATGATGAATAAGGTATTTGGAGGTACGGTGCACAAGAAGAGTGTTAGAGAAGACGGAGTGTTCAGCATTACTCTGGATAACACATGTTCACTGTTCAGGTACATAGACATTTTAAGTTATCAAAACAATATTGGAAATACCAGTCTGGAAATTGGTGGCTAGATGAGAGGAAGCTTATTTTAAAGGAAATAGCAAAATTGCACCCATGCTTATCTGATAATTTCTAATAAAACTTTTACAGCTGTGTTCATGAGTAAGCGAGTAACTAATTTGAAGAAATACTTAGGCGTAACTTTTCAATTGACTCTAGAAATGCAGATACATTTGCTTGGAATAGTGTGTAAACCCCTTATTTCAAAGTAGAATGTTGTCTTTAAGACACCATAAAGTGTACCACAGCATGATAATCTTTGTGTTAAGCTCTTATCTCCTTCTGCTGTGCAGTGCATTACTCTTGTATTGGTTGGCACCCTTCCAATTTTTGAAAGGTTATAGAAACTCTGAAACCATTTGTTTTCTACCTTCCTTTAAAATTGTTTAGTGATGCTTTATAAAACCAGAATTACATTTCTTGGTAGTTTGTCAACGCCTCTCAAGCTTCTTGTAATAATTCTAACAATTTACTCATACCCGGCATTCCAGTTTTATTAACATTCCCCTGTGGGGCTACTGCAGAACTTTATACCCTGTCTAAAGTCTGAGGTGCCCAAATTGTCCTGAGAACACTTGTTTTTGAGCAAGAAAACTTCACTCCATTGAAATAAAAAGCAGGAGTCCAAGTATCCTGATTGATTCTAGATGGCTCTACATGTCAGAGGGGATACTTCAATATTGGTGTGTTTATCAAAAAACCACAAACCCTTCTGAACTAACATAAATTACCTCTTGCATGAAGGATGTGTTGTACAAGAATTTAGGCAGCTTCCAATGGAGGCATCTCAAAGTTGGAGATAACTTTTTGTGAAGGAAATCCCGCATATATTTCGAATGCGCCTGGTCAATCAAGGTGTTCCCTTATTGGGATCCCTAAGGGCTTCTCTTGGAAACACAGATAGTTAGGTCTTTGTTCTTTTTTTTTTTTTTGATTGATTCTAGTTTTTAATCTTTGTTTAGGGGCCTTCAGAAGGAAGAGCTTGTGCTGCTCACTCATGGAGATAGCGTGGATAAAGTAGCTGATGGATTCAAAGTGGTTGCACAGTCTGGGAACATTATAGCAGGTATTTATTTTACACTAAAATTGTCTTTTGGTAGTATTCACCAAAGGAAAGAAAATGGCAGACAGTAGTTAGAACGAAATGGGAACAGAATATCTCTGTTATTTAATTGTCAAATAAGTGAATTGTTTTTAACAATTTCTTGTAAGTGTTTGCTTGCATGTTGTGCTGTCATGATAATAAAGAAAGAAATAGACACGAAAATGAAAGGTTCTGTTTTTAAATTGGTAGCTTAAGGAAAATTTAACTTTACTTTTACAGTTTATTTTAAAGTATGCATGTGTTGTTTCTCTTGGAAATAAAATATTGTGTGCCCTTAAGGCCCAGGAGGGGAAGATGTGTACTGTAGTGTGCAGTGTAAGTGGTGTTTGGTTTTTGCACTGTAATAGTACAAGTGAAACATTGTTTAATTATTGAAGCTTGATTAACTTGCTATTGTATTTAATATTATTGCATGAATGTTCAACTGAGCAAAAATAATGTTGGTACTGAAAGCAGTGTTTCAAATATTCCACACAGATTGTCACAGAAAAATGTAGAACCTTAGAATTTAGTTTTTGAAAGCTACTTAATTTTTGAATGCCAAACGGACTCTTTGAGTCTCTTTCTAGGAGACGGGAGACCTGAAAAGGTCTTAAGTTTGCAGAGCCTCTTAGTAAGATCTCAAAGTATTCACCTGGTTTATTTTATATCTTTCATTTAAAAAAAAAAAAAAAAAAAAGCTTGAGCTACTGCTCTTAAATTGGACAGGTAACTAATTTGAGAAAATCTGGCCTTTTAAAAGATTTAAAGATGTCTCGAAAGATTCTTTCCAAACTACTGTTAAGATTAAACGGAGCATTCATTATATTCTGGGTTGCCTTCGAAGTGATCTAGAGCTAATGCCTACTCGGATCTCTCTATAAATTGTTCTGCTGTGTAAAGTTTGATGCATCCAATGTGCAAGCTCCACCAGAGCTCCGATACCTTTAACCCTGCTTTATGTAGGCATTAGAAACAGAGTTGTACCTTTCCTATCCACAACTTTCCTGTGCCATTTCCTGTGGACTTTTGTAAAAGCTTGTGCCTCCTTGTGCCTAAGCAAGCAAAGAAATGCTGGTAATGTGGTAGCCAGTCTTCCAGGAGTGAACGAAATACAGTGGTACCATGTACGTGGGAGTTTGATGCAGGTCGGTGGCATTAGGCAGTTTCTCTACTGCTTTTTTTTAATCCCAGTCTGATCAACGCTTGCTGCAAAATAAACCTCCAGACACTGTTAAAAGAGAGAGCGGTGGTGCTCACAAGTGTGCTCCTGCAGGGACATTTGCACAGCTTGACGGGCACAGCCCTTTACCGTGGGTGCAGCTGTGTCCATGTGGCTTAGTTGTAGGGTTGTATGAGGTATCCTGTGGTGAGGAAAAAATTAATGTAATTGATTTCCTGTTTTCTCAATGGTTGTCCTAGGATGTCTGAGTGTTTTCCCTGGTTTCTGAGGAATTGTGTGTTATAGATATGTAACAAGTACCTCTGTTCCTAATCTTAACCAGAGTCTTTGGTTTTGATGGGTGATTTGTGCCAAAAGTGATTATGACAAAATGTGGCAGAATAAATCTCTCAGAAAGTGTATGCTTGACTTTCTTGGGTATGCATTTCACTTCCAATTTTTTTTTTTGGTCATGCTCATTTCTTTGCACCAATGAAGGCATAGCAAATGAATCTAAAAAACTGTATGGAGCACAGTTCCACCCTGAAGTTAGCCTTACAGTGAATGGAAAAATGATCCTGAAGAATTTTCTTTATGATATTGCGGGATGCAGTGGTACCTTTACAGTGGAAAACAGAGAACTTCAATGCATTCAAGATATCAAAGAGAAAGTGGGCTCATCAAAAGTCCTGGTAAGTAGATTGAAATGAAGCTGAAAGATTATTTGCAAAAGCCTGGTAGAAACACTGATGCTTACAGTTACTGAGGTTAAATTGAAAAATGCAGAATTGCCATGATTTCTGTAATATATTAATCAAGTTTTAGACAGTTTGCACAATTGGATCAATACATTGTTTGACAACTTGTTTTCTTCCAAATCGTTAACTCTAAGTCAATAGTCTGTTCTAATCCTCACAGTTGTATCTACTTTCCCTGTAGACAGTTGACCAAATTTTGGTTTTGTATTTTCTTTATCCTTAGGTTTTACTCAGTGGCGGTGTGGACTCAACAGTATGTACTGCTCTCCTGAACCGAGCTTTAAACCGAGATCAGGTCATAGCTGTACACATAGATAATGGATTTATGCGCAAAAGAGAGAGTCAATCTGTCGAGGAGGCACTCAAAAAACTTGGGATTCAAGTTAAAGGTACTGTAATCTTGTTAAATATGCCTGATACCACTAATGATGCAGCCAGTCTCCTAAAATGTACGTTAGTGTTTTGTTTCATTGATTTGAATTGACCTTTACAGTTCTCAGACTTTACATACCAAAGCATGGTTGCTAATATGGAACAACCTAGGCCTATTCACGAAATTTCAAACCTAAATTTTAAGCCTTACTTATTTGATTGGAGCATACAATGAACTGACCTGTCTCTTCAGTTGTTGAGATGTGATAGCCTGCTATTGGGGCATGACAAAGCAGTGGATATGTGCCTCACTCACTGGTGCTCAATCATTTTTCTGCTGATGGATAAGTAATCCTTTTCACCTGCTGCAAAACTCATTTGACTGCAGCTTTCTTCAGTGGCTTGGTTAAAATACTCCACTGGGGCTTTATTTCTTGTCCTAGAACTCTTTCTTTTTAAACTGTAAGCTCATTTGGGTGATTGAATTGTGTTATAGCCAAAATTACTTTTTCAAGGCTTTTTTTTTTTCCCCCCACTCTCCTGGCTTCTAAATAGGTGCATTTGAGTTGTTTTTGGAGTAGCTTGTTGAGAAGCAATACATTATGAGAGAGCGGAAGGTACCTTGTCATGGTTGATGATAAGGTTTAGAGTTTTTTTGGTGCTTGAAGTAGGAGGAGGTCAGAGAAGAAAAATTATGTGTTTGAGTTGTGCAAACAATGAGAGCTTCTTTATACTGCCTGACTGATTTATTTCATGAGTAATAGCTGCCTGTTCCTTGGGGCTGTGCTTGTGTGATTCTCTTGTGTTTTGGTCAGGAAGCATGGCACTAGTGAGCAATGCTTTCCACTAGCCTGACAGTGTGAAACGGTGCAGGGAGGTGGCACGTTAGCATCTTGCAGATTGGGCTGCAATATCCTGATGTAGCAAAGCCTAAGCTTTTTCTATACACTTTTTTTTATTTTAAGTGGAAAATCTGTGTCTTACTCTTGCGCTCTGTAAACCAAGCTGCTAGAGAAACAAATCGAGGGAATCCCTTTGCTGCAAATGCTTCTTCTGTAGGTCATGGAGTTCAGTGCTGGTAAAAGATGCCAAAGAGCCTCCTAGCTGATCTCTGCATTAAGAGCCTCTCTAAATTAAGCAACATATAAAATAGTGCATCATTTAATTTTGGTTGCCGAAAGGCCTTGGGGAAATACCATCCTGTAAACTATTTAAATAAAGCAAGTAAATTATAATCTAAGAGGCGAATCAAGAACTGAACTTTCACAGAGTTGCCTAGCCTCATAATATGAAAAATATTGCCCTCTAGAGTAGGTTAATAAGATAAATAAAATGCTTTTGTTACAATGTATTCTTGAGGGATTGAACAGGCTTATCTAATGCAGTTAATAGTTAAAGGACTGGAATGATTTTTATTTTCTTTTTTCAAAGCAATAAAGTGAAACTTATTTTTTTGCAACCTTGCATAAAAATCTTTACTGGCTTTGCCAACAAATTCCTATAATTTCATACAGTGGTGAATGCAGCCCATTCATTCTATAATGGTACAACAACTTTGCCCATCTCGGATGAAGACAGAACTCCACGTAAAAGAATTAGCAAGACTTTAAATATGACTACAAGTCCTGAAGAAAAAAGAAAAATTATTGGTGATACGTTTGTTAAGGTAATATTTATAATTATTTGTTGGCTGCCTTTTTAAAAAATGATGTGATTTCTAGATACATTTTCTATGTCAGACTGTTTCATTCTAAAGCACTATGCACTCAATGGCATCAGTGGTTTTAAGTTGTGGGTGACCTAAGAAACCTTTGGTACATTATCCTAAGCCTAAAATTTTCGGCAGTCATTTAGTGGTCACAACATGGTTCACAAGCATTGTACTAGATTCAACTTTGTGTTTAGATGTACTACATTGGTTGGCCATTCATTTCTGTTGCATAAACTTGTATATAATGTGTTTGGGTTTGTTTTGTTTTGTTTTGTTTTTCTACAAATTGATGGGTAGTGTGGATTGGGGCATGCTTCCATTGCTTTGCTGAAGATGAGCCATTTTCCGTCTGTCAGCTATCAGTGTTGACGATGCAGACCTTTGGTAACTGACAAGTAGATTGGAACACTTTTTCTTTTTTTCCTCTCCATCTTGCAGATTGCCAATGAAGTTATTGGAGAAATGAATCTGAAACCTGAAGAGGTTTTTCTTGCTCAGGGTACCCTCAGACCTGATCTCATTGAAAGTGCTTCCCTTGTTGCAAGTGGCAAAGCTGAAGTGATCAAAACTCACCATAATGATACAGAGCTGATTCGAAAGTTAAGAGAAGAAGTAAGCAAAAATATCCTTCTGGTTCTCACAAATGTTAAGCTGAGTATCAAAATGAAAAAGTTCTGTGTTTTGCTGGTATAACTGTCCCACATTGGTGTGACCCTGTCCTGGTGAGGCCCTTTAGATTCTATTGTAATAGGGTGCAATTCATTACACTTCTTTTTAGTCCCTGTGTTCCCAAAGTAGTCAAAATTGTTTGAGTATTGTCCAGCATTGGATACTGAGGAATATGTCAACAGGTTGAACCTGGATTCATTCAGTGTGAACAATGGTGTTCTCAGCTGCATGCTGAAAGCTATTTCCTCACTCTCCTACTTCTTAACCCTCAACAAATCTGCATCCCAGTAAGGAAGCAAATGCCTGTACCAGGAGAGTAGTTTTAAGACTTTTCTCAGACAACTTTATTCTGGTTCAGCTGGAATTCATGATGTAATGGATTACTCTATTCATTCTGTTGTATCTTGTTCTGGACACCAGTCAATGGGTAATCTTTAGGTACCGATAGTCCAGATCTGGCACATTATGGTTTCAGGCAAGAGCTGTGACAGTGCTTTAGTGAAAACATAATCAGCTCCTGTTGAGAGCGAGGGTCAAAATTCTCCTTCTTTTGAACTTCTAGTAACATTCAGCACTGCAAGCATAGTATTCTGCTCTATTTTGTGAGAGCATGAGAACAATATATTTAAATGGGTTGAAATCTAGAGATAGTTTCTGCGGGATGAGTTCTTTCTGTTCTTATGCAGCTTCTGCATCACGTTACTAGTAACCTGATCGTCTGTCTGCCAGCAGTACGCTGGTGCCACACAATCAGTTTGCCAGTTGTCAATTTAAGGACTCACAAATCTTCCTGAAATGACCCCACGTGGACATCCATGGATGAGATTAAAGATGATATGAACACAGGAGGTTGAACTGCCTGAAGATAAGCAGCCCAAGTCCTGTCCCTTTGATTGCACTCTTGTTCGGTTTGTTTAGTCTAGAGTCCAGAAAAGCTTTTTGAATAACTTTCTCGTGCAGAGCTCTTTAACTATTAGCGTATGAAGCAAATGTCAGAGACTACCCTGTTTTGCCTTTTCTGACATTAGAATGGAAAGTTCTCTAACTGTATTATAAAATAAGAAAGAATCAACACATGAGACATCACATAATAACCCTGTTGGAAGATGCTCTCATTGGAAGGTGTTGGTTATTAGTAAGTGCCCAGCCATAGGAGAGAAAGTAACCGTTAACTGACCCACACTTCTAATACTGTACAAAGTATTTTCAAGGCTTTTATTTTGGTTTGAACATCTAGGGAAGAGAAGAAAGGTCTGAATTTCTGAAGACAGTCAGAACAGGCTTGACCTACAGCTATATCTACACTGATGGAGCCATTGATATTTTTGGCACAAACTTAAACTTCCTTGTCTTAGCCTCTGTCCTGCAACTGTTTTACAAAGCCCACGTTCATGTGTACTTTTCTTTGCAGGGCTTATGCAAATGTTGGCAGCCAATGCTGTGAAAAGCAGGCCGGTTTGACTGCCATAACCTAAACATTTGAGGCTTTTTGTTTGAATATGTAAGCTGGACTCTGAACTACCTTTTTTTTTTTTAAAGGGTAAAGTAATAGAACCACTGAAAGACTTTCACAAAGATGAAGTGCGAGTACTAGGGAGAGAACTTGGCCTTCCTGAAGAGCTGGTTTCGAGGCATCCCTTCCCAGGTATGAGTGGTGATCTCTGCTGCTTAGTGAAGGGCTATGGATCACGTCAGTATTGTTTAGAATATACTTAACCTGTAGAATAAATTTACATCGAAGCCTAAAACTCTAAACAGGAAAAAATTGATGGATTTATTAGTTTTTACTTAAGCAGGATCTGTTTTCAGAAAAAGAGCATTTGAGAGCAGCTTTATTATGTATAGAGATTAAAGGAAAAGTTTTATAATTTAGTTTGTTTTTAGCTGTATTTGGCTGTATTTGTTTCTTTTCAGTTGCATAAGCCAAAGCAAGAATTATCAGTGAAGTACAGCGGAATGCTGCTTGAGCTGTCAAATGTATCTTACTTGAAATAATGGCCTATATCTACCTGCCTTTCTAAGGAACGTTTGTTGTTTTGAAAATGATCGTATGGAAAATAAGAGTTCTCCACCGGCAAACATCAAAGTATATAATACAACAAAGCCCACATCCTTTTAGGGGGGTTATGTTTTTCTGTCCATGTGTTTTAAAATTGTCCTGCAGGGTGTGTAGTAGTCACTGGCAGAGTGCCTAGGCTGTTGTGCTAATGTACCAGCATCACATGAAATGCAAGAAGCTGTCTTCAGGCCCTTCCAGTAAATTACATGTGCTTTTGTATTAAGAAGCTAAAAGGTCAAATAGCCGACAGGGGTCTTTAAAAACAACCGAGACTCAACTGTGTGTTATAACCAAGTCTTTCATCTCAGTTGCCTAGCAGAGGGAAGGAGGAAGTTCCTGTTCACTTTGGCTTGCCTTCTGCCACACTTCTTCACCACTAACTGCTGCTTTACACGACCATCCAATTTAAGGTGTAGGTAAATAGTGCTTAAATGTACTGAACAGAAATACTGTTCCAGAATAAAATGCTTGTGAATTTTTTTTTGTCTTGTAGGGTGTTAAAACAACTGAAGTATAGGTACAATGGCAAAGCACACTGTACTTGGTGGTTGACTGCTGTTCCAGATGCTGGCACATTTTTAGATGAAAGTCAGCTTTCCCGTTGTTTAGTCTAATGTTGTTTTCAACTTTGCATTGCAGGTCCTGGTCTAGCAATCAGAGTGATATGTGCTGAAGAGCCTTACGTGTGCAAAGACTTTCCTGAAACAAACAACATTTTGAAAATAGTTGCAGATTTTTCTGCAAGTGTTAAGAAGGTAACAAAATCACGAAACTCTAATATGCATAAAATAGTATGATCATTCTGTAGTGGCCTGCAATGAGGCTCTAGGTGATTCTGCTCTGGCAGGGGGCTTGGACAAGATGATCTCCAAAGGTCCCTTCCATCCCTACCATTCTGTGAGGTTTAAGCTGCTAAATGTTTAAAACTACTTACTTGTGCTCTTTAAGGAGTAACGCATTCCAGTACAATTCACTTGAAGCCATTCAGTATAGTAGAGTAGAATTTTTTTGCACCATGACTAGTGCAAGTGTTAAACAATATCTGGAAAATGGAAGTTTATACACCTTTCAAATAGTAAATAAATTTTGGTTTAATTAAACTTTGTGCAGATGAGAATTTCTGAAGGTTTTTCCCTTCCTAAAATAATTGTAACTTTCTAGATTTGCATGCCCTAACAATCACCGAATGTCTAAATTAAAGTGCAGGAGCGAGTAACTAGTGCTTGCCAGATTTTTGAAGAGAAACCTGAAGTTTTTAATAGATTACTTTTAAGTTCTTAATCTCTTAACTGTTATAACCTTCATGATTACTGTAAGCTCACTTGAACTAAACTGCAGGGGCTGGAAAGAGCCCGCTCTAAGTTGAAGTCCTAAGTTCAAAACGACTTCCAAAACACTGAAGGAGAGTAGTTCCTTAAAAATTCGTTGAATTGCAGTGTAGTGTAACAGGATATTACTTTGTTCTGTATCTGAAATAAACAAAAATGAAAAGTATAGCTTTGTGAAAGAGAGAATGAGCATAAGAAAAGAGCTTCATCTATGGCCTTGGAGAGAGATTCATCTTAAACTACATGCAGTCCAATCAAATAAAACTACTTTTGCTAAAAATTAGTTGTTAAATGAAAGGGTTTTTTTTAAGTAGTTCCAAGGGGGTAAACGTGGACTAAATTTAAGCAATCAGCTACTTACAATGCAAATAAAAATATTATGTATAAGTTGTATTTGTGTGCTTGGGGATTTTATTTAATTAAAAATTATTTCTCTGCATCATTGCACAGCCACATACTTTGCTGCAAAGGGTCAAAGCGTGTACAACCGAAGAAGACCAGGAGAAGCTGATGCAGATTACAAGCCTACATTCACTGAATGCCTTCTTGTTACCAATCAAAACTGTGGGAGTGCAGGTAAATGGATTCATTCCAAGGGATGTTCTGAAAGCTGCTTCCTAGCAGTGTGGCAGGCTGCAGTGAAGCATAATAATTGCTGCTTTAAGATTGAATGAAAATAAAGGGCTTGACTCAAGAACATAAGCTTCAAGTGATTGTGATACCTACGTTATTGTCATTTGTCAGTGCTGGTGTAGTGCAAAGGTGTCAAGACATCCAAATAGACACTTGAGTAAATGAAAATACACTTGAGTGTATTTGAGGATGTCATTGAAGTTGGATAATGGTGGCCACTTATAGGCAGTTTCTTCATGACTTCATAACTTGTAGACCTCTGCTGTAACCTTTAAGGCTGAGGAGTCCTAGACTAAGTTGATCAAAAACCCCCTGCTTCCTACATTTGAACGTGCTTGTTGCCCTTTCCTGTACTTTTTCGAATTGTACTATATCCTTATCCTTGTCAGGAAAGGAACCAGAGCAGCGCAGGCTGTTCAGGGTAGAGGAACACCTGAATCTGTGCAATGGCATAGTGGTGTTTTTTTCCTTTCACTCCTTTGCTAATGCCACCGGAATTTCTGTGGGCTGTCCTCTGTATTTGGTTTGTGTTTCTGTCGCCAAACGCTGAGCTGGCATTCTCATGGAATTGCATGCAGTAGCTTGGAAGATTTCTTTACTGGCTAGTTATAGCTGTAAAGTACCTTTCTTTGCTTTATCAGTATTGAATTACATCTTTTATTATCAGCTCCTTAATCTTTTGTGTCTCTTCTGTAACTCCATGCAGTCAACTTTTCTTACTATTTTAAATAGCAATATCATCATGAGATTTCTACACTTCATCACAGGTTTTCTTCAGATGGTGCCATCAGAAATAACAATACACAATCGATCCTTATGCTCAGGTCACCTTATATGAATCTTCCCATACTGAAAAGTTTCCTTTTATACGCTCTTGTTAGCTTACAAGAGGTCTATCTTATTCTGTATTTTGTCTTTCACTTGGTATCTCTCAGCATACTGATTTCACCAGCCTAGTGTCTGCTAAATGTTGACACAAAGTATAGTCCTGGAACCTATGGGATGAAGAGGGAAGCGTTGTGAACCATTTTGGCAGCAAACCTCATGTTCAGTTATTATTATTTTTTTAATTTATAGGGTGACTGTCGTTCATATAGCTATGTTTGTGGGATCTCTAGTAAAGATGCTCCACACTGGGAGTCTCTTATGTTTCTTGCCAGGCTCATACCACGCATGTGCCACAACATAAACAGGTAAGTATTTTGAATTATCTTTATTTCTAATGATCTACTTAATGTATTGAAGTTCAGCACACACACAAACGTTGGCATTCTATGGTAGAATTTTTTTAGATGTTGGACAGGTGCAGAGGTTACAAAGACACAATAAATGAAAACATAGGTTTATTTCTGGAATTACTAGCTTGAAAAAGAAATTGATAGCCTATCTTTTTTTTTTTAGCACTTGATTAGACAACATCCAATGTAACTTATGCAAAATCTTTTTTGAAAGATTCCAAGCCTGTTGATGAGTTGTGATGTCATGTGGTATTTTTTTCCTTTTTGTCAAAAAGGGAATTTACGTGGGACTGTCAGTTCTAATGGCCCATAGGAAAGCTCCAAAGCTGGGCAGTTTGAGCTTTTTTGTGAATATGCATTTTTCTAGCTGCTTGAGTCCATAACTTTTCTAGCAGCTGAAGTTGCTTAGATATTAAATCAGTTCTGGAGAATGCATATCCTCTTTGCCTGGCTGTAGAATTTCTGACAAAACTGCATATAATTGCTTATAGCAAAACTTAATTTTGTCACAGAAGTGACGCCTACTGAAAGAGGTGTTATTCTTAAAAGCAAGATTGTGAATTGCAAGATGATACTTTAAATGCAGAGGGAACAAAAGAAGGTATAAAATCAGGATTGCGTGTGCAGTTTCAAAGTATGTGCTGGATTTACAGCATTGCTGTCGTGTTTAAGCTTTTTTGGATTTAATACTTCCCTTCTGAATATACCACATCTCTGGGAGTTCTGCTGTACTGGGGTATGCTTTCAGAATCTTTCATTGCTGTTTACAGGGACATTGAAGCTGGCAGTTTGAGGAGTGCACTGAAATAGTTGGTCTTTTGCCCAGCTATGCTTGCAGACTTTATATTACAAACAAAAATACAGAATGTAAAGCTTGCATATTTTTCTGCTTTGGATTTTGGACAAGTATTCTTGGTTTGTATCTACAAACTCAACTCGTGTGTATACACCATAGTAAATCCTTGTACAAGGCCTGTCAGACAGTGTTATACTTCGCTTTTTGTTCTGCAACTTATGAAACACAATGAATTGAGCCTAAAAAAACCAGACTGGTTTGAATTCAGAAGATATTTTATTACAGACGTAGTTATGTAGATTTATAAATTGCAATGTTAGTACCCTGTGCTGAAAACACAGCTATTTGTTAACCCTAAGGTTTACTGTTTAATGGTATTTTTTGGTGGTTTCCTATTAGGAGAGAAGATAGAAATTGTAAGCACTTATTAAGTAGGTTTCTCAGAATAATCTTAACTTTTACTGACATCAAAGTAAAATTGAAAGAACACCATTTGTGATACTGCTGAGTTAGTATTTCTGTTTTTTCAAAGGATTATTCTCTTGAATAAGTAATATCGTGGCTATTGCTAGTCTCTAGCAAACCAAAATAAATTAGTACATTTGACTTGTAAAGCTAGTATGCATGTCACGTTCGTGGAATATATGCATGAAGTTATATTAAGCTCTAGTTAGTAGCTAAGGAGCAAAATCAAATATTATGCTTTTTTCCCTAGTTTTATTTCTCACTGTGATACTAAAGATGCAGTCTTTAGGTATTCTGGTTTATTCCATGTATGCAAAATGTGTTTTTCTACCATCCTGTTTGTTTTCCAGAGTTGTGTACGTGTTCGGTCCACCGGTCAAAGAACCTCCTACAGATGTCACCCCCACTTTCCTGACAACAGGAGTCCTCAGCACTTTACGTCAAGCTGATTTTGAGGCTCACAATATTCTCAGGGAGTCTGGTAGGTACTTTGCCTTATCCCATGGATTAGACTCTTGTTTTAAGATCTCTGCAAACCTAACTGAGTATATAGCGCTACTGTCAAAAGCTTCTTGAATATCTCCAAAGAAGCGATAAATTCATGGGATGACAGGCAAGAGCCTTTTCTGAAAGTTGTAGAAGCTGATAGCTAAAGGACGGGAATTATCAACCTTTCTGCTAGCAGAATTAATTTTAGGGTATTTAGGGGGACTGAGGCTTCCCTCTGACACGTCCTGAAGCTCAGAGGTGTGGTGCTTCACTGCAGTGCAAACTTCTGCAAAAAGTGCTGTTAGCCAGCTGAAAGTCAACTGAATAACTTCTCTGTTCTGATGATCTCAGCCATCAGTATTTACAAGTAAATAAACTGTGTACAGAAACTTGACATAGTTTCTAAATCATGGGGTTTCTGTGGAAAGAAGGGAGCCCAAATACTAAGTTTCTAATGGTGATGACAGTTGCTACCTGAGGTTATTTCATATTTCTTAACTTAAAATAAAAGCTGTATTTGTAAACCCAAGCACTCCACGCTAGCAGATGGTAGTACTTCAAACCCTTCACATCCAGGGAGCATTCAATACCCTGCGATGTGGTACACAGGTGGAATCTGGGAAGATAGTAGTTCTGAGGCTTGGGGCTTTTTTTTTTTTTTACTTAATTATATTTGAAAATGCAATAGGTGTGGGAAGAAGTTCATCAGACTTGCCTATATTTTGTATAAATCAAGTTACAAAGGATATATCTTTTTAAAAATACGTATTCTGTTTGCAAGGCTGTCTTAACATAATCTGTACAAAAATAGCCCCCAAAGGGTGAGGATAACACTGCCAATTGTGTTTGTAAAACTGTAGATGTGTTTTGCTAACTTTTGGCGACACTGGGCTTTGTGTGAATGAATCGCTCCCAAAAATAAGACTTGAGTTATTTAGTGAAAAAACTCCCTGTACCAACAGCTCAGGCCGGTGCTAGCAGAGGGTGGGAGCCTGCATCAGTGTTAGTCTGGCTCTGCACGCTGCCACACACCCGAATCTCCAACTTTTAGGTCATTTAAACAGCGAAATTAGGAGGTCTGTGTATTGGTTTTCAGAAGGAGATATTTAAAAAAAAAAAAGTGAGAGATGGTTATCTGGAATTACCTATCAACCACCAGCAACAGGGACACCTAAGAGCTTTGTCTTAAATATGTCAGACACAGAGATACTTGCGAATGGCTCTTTATTGGGCTTGATATGGAGATAGATAAAACCCCATAGCTATGTTATGTGGGAAGGAAAGTACATCCTGAACTGCATTCACAGCAAATTACAGGGTTAACGGGAGGTTATCTGGTTTTGTTCTGCATGCCTGCAAATGCTGAAGATTATTTCAAGCGGCAATTTGAGTAGTTTTAGTGTATGCACCACTAATTACATAATGAGTGTGATCTTCTGAGCTGTGGTAACAGTAGCGAAAAGATCCCAGAAGATGTAAACGTAGCTCCTAGTATATAGTTTGAAGTACATGTGGGAAGTTCTGTAAAACTTCTGTCACGTTTGTGTCTTTCAACCAAATTAATGCACTTTGTACTACTGTTTTCTGAAGGTTATGCTGGGAAGATTAGCCAGATGCCAATAATACTGACACCATTACATTTTGATCGGGACCCCCTACAGAAACAACCTTCCTGTCAAAGATCTGTGGTTATTCGAACTTTTATTACAAGCGATTTTATGACTGGTATTGCAGCAACTCCTGGTAATGAGGTTCCAGAAGAGGTAATACAGGTTTTCAGGTTTCTTTTCAATATGAGCTAGTATTGCAGATGGCTCACTTGGACTTTCTTCCCTCTCTCTTGTTTGCTTGCCTTGCCTTTGATTTTGTTGCAAACTTTTGTCTCTTTCATAGTATTCATTAGGAAGAATCCAGTGGTGGTTTGGGGGAAAAACAAAATGAGAAGCTGCAGATGGGTAGGACAAACTTAAAGGCTTTCCAACAGACATGAGCCAAAATACAATCAATTAAAAGAGAAAGAATACCCTAACTATTCTTGGGATTTTGAAATTAATTTTTTGCATTAGTAATTGGAAATGACCTGACTTACAGAATTGCCCTTGATCCCCACTCCTGATTTTACTGGAACATGATGTTTAACATCTCAAAGTGTGCTGCTTTCTATTTTGGTTGCTAAAAGGATTTTGGAGTCCAGTTTAGGCATATTTTTCTGGGAAACTTTATCCATGTTCAGTTTTGAGTACTTTGTCTCTCTGGGAATGCAGTGTAGCTGAAGAACAGAATTGACTTTTATTTAAACATACTTTAAAAGCATATAGGCATTGTTCAGTAATTGTATGTAACTGAAGTATTCCACTTTAAGGAAGACTGTCCATTTAAAAAGAAATGATTCAAGGCTAAGTTGCCATGTAAACTATTCCATTATATGAAATGCGGATTCATTTGACCTTGAAGTTTGTGTTTAAAAAAAAAACCAACAACCCACAAACAGAACAACCAAACACCACAAAACCCATAACTAACAAAAACCCCCCACATTCTTCAAAATGTAAAATGGTCACTTTAAGGCTAGGTAATAATGCGGTGACAAAATAGTAGAGCTTGTGGAATATATGGGGAAAATCATACTTGATTAAAAATTTTCTGTGTTTTTCCATGGAGAGCAACGCATTGTTTAATTTATGCTTGTGCTATAAAATAGCATGTCATGGAAGTGGCATTGTTGTGAACTGTGGGATTTTTAAGGAAGCTGAACTTCTAAGGATCAGCAAATTCTCATCTAGAATACTTTTGCTAATGTGAATTAATTGTGAGCTCTGGAGAACAACTCTCAACAGAAACTCTTTCCTTTGGATGCATCTTTCCGTTTTTTATTTTGAAAGGGGTTTCAAAAGCAAAGGCTGCTAATTTGTGTTTGGTAGTTCAGCTGGAGATGATGGTCTGAGAAAAGTCTGAAAATGATTGATAGTATCACCTAACAGCATATGTTCCTGCTGAACTTTCAAGAAATAGTTTTGAAGAGCTGCTGCCTTGAGGGAAGCGTATTGTGATCGACACCCTGATCTATTGTCGGTGCCAGAAATCAGCAAGTTCCAAATGTAACTGCAGATATCGTGAAGCCTAGAGGTTTTGTATAAATTGATTTTATTTCTTAAGTGGTGATAGTACGCTAGTAGGCTCTTTCTCTCCTGTGTATAATAGAACTAGTGTGAACAAGGTTTTCTTTTTTTAAGCTTTTCTCAGATAGTTTTCATCAGGTCTGTCTTACGTGCTTTCTTCTGATATTTTTCTTCTTTTGACAATAGGTTGTGTTAAAAATGGTGGCAGAGATTAAGAAGATTCCTGGCATTTCTCGGGTGATGTATGACTTGACATCAAAGCCACCAGGAACTACAGAGTGGGAGTAATTAACTTTTTTTCTATTAAAGTACTGTGTGCAGTCTAAATCATATCAGAAACCATTCCCAGTGTTGACATGCAGTACTGTGAAAGAGTGACTGGAGCTGCTACATCGCATCAGATTCCTCTCCTGGAGCATAAACCTGCAGTTAAGAGCTGTGCTGGGGATAATAACTGAGTGGGGCTGAGGATTTGTACGGGTAAATAATCATGGCAGCGTTGCCGGTGCGCAGACAGATTCCTTTTGCTTTTGCCTTTGTCTTACCGATTCTTCCTGTTTTCCTGTGTTTTATTGTTAATTGTCATTTCAGTGTCTCTTTGGTTTTGTACACTGTGTAAAAAGAGACAGTTTATTTACTTCAACCAAAAGCATTGTTACAGCCTAAAAATGTAAAATGAATTCTTTGCGACCAACTGCTTTTGAACGGATTTATTATAAATAAATATTTTGCCAAATGGAGTAGTGGGTACTGTTGAGTTGTGGAATTACCGTGTATCTGTTGTATACTGTTTAGCCTATATTGTTTGACGTATTAGCTCATGGCAATAACGTTGAGCTCCAGAAGAGCAATGCTAAAATATTATGAAGTTATGTCTGTCTGTCTTTCTGTACTCGCTCCCTCTTGCATCGCTTGGTAGGTGTGCGTGTTGGTAACAGCCGTGTATACACTGGCTAATCTTCAGTATACACTTACTGCACGTATGCATATGTCAAATTCCAGACAGTGAAATATCTTTGTGTGCTTCTGGGGACTCTGATAAAAGCGTAAAAATGGGAGTGCAGTTTGGAAAACAGTTGCACCAGAGCTACTGGATCCACAAATCCTGTTTCTGTCCTCCAACGCTTGCGCAACGGTCCCTTCGCAGCCTGCTGCCGATGTGCTTTCCTTATACTTGGTGACAGTTTATTTTCTACGCATTTGCTTTTACAGGATTTTTTTTTTTGGTATGTATTGTATTTAGCTTGATCGTTAAGATCATTATAGTCGTTAGTGTGGAGTCATGATATTGGAGGTGACTTACCCAATCCATATAGATCCCTTCCGTCATTCGTATTCTGCTGTTTATGTAGTTAAGTAAGCAATAATTTGAGAGATGGTTACTTTGCACATCTGTGCTTTTCTGATGTATTGAGGCAAAGCTATTTCCATCCCCCTGAGAATTTTGAGCGTGTCCTGCCGTTGCTGTCTGTGAAACTAACAGTTAAATTCTGACGTGAGCAGCTTGCTGGGTGCCTGCTGGGTACCTCCACCGGTGGAACCATAACAGTGTATCCAGGTTCATCCCTCTTACATCTTTTTTTTTTTTTAATTTAGGCAGTTGCATTTCATTCAGCTGCAAGATTACCATAGTACTATGGAGTAAAATACTTGTTTTAAACTGTTCAATAATGTGGAGTATTTTGTGGCTTATATTTCCACTTGCATAGATTTGTGAACTGGAATTAATGGTTGAAAGCGTTGTTCTGTATTCTTTTGATTGCACACATTTTTCTGTTGTTCTTACATTTACTGCCTACACGTTATGGAAATTCAGTTTAATTTCTGCTCATAGGAAATGGCTAACTTGTGTAAATTTATTCTCTTGCCTGTGTCATTGAGTGGTGGTTTTTCACTTGGAGGAGGAGATGGCGTGTTACAGCCCCCAGCCCTTTGAAGCCCTTTGGGGACAGAGGCATGCAGGAGAGCAGCGGACCCATGGCCAGTGTAATTTGGAGTCAGGAACGCTGCATCCCCCTCGCAGCCCTGCTCCTGGCAGGCTTTATCGCTTGGGCAAATTGATATTAATCGATATTTTGGTTGCCTCCTTTATAGAATGGGGGTAGTAATTCTCGCCCACATCCATCATAACCTCTTTGAGCCCTTCGGATGAGCTTTTTGTGATGTAAGTGAAGTATTATCAGTACAAATGTTCTTTTATTACTGGATTGTGATCTTTAAGAGCTGTTGGTCAAAAACATTGTAAATTGGTGTTTCCTGTGGGAGAATCTGTTATAGCATGGGTTCTGTTGAAAACAAATTATCTTTGTAGCTGGTCTCAAAAGAAAGCTCCCTAATGAAATTGTGGCCTTCGAGTACATTTTAACTTTTTGTAAGAAATAGCTGAGGATAGTTGATTTCATTACTGTGTTGGCATCTCAGATACAAAGGGTGCAATGACTAGAAATGAATCTTTTTGGTGTAATGCAGAAATCCTTCAGCTTTTTAATGCTATAGCAGTTGTTGCTTATTGTAAGTAGGCTTGTTCTTGCTGCTGCTGCTGCCACCCGTTTGTGTTGCCTTGACAGCAAATAGGCAAAACCAGAAGGAATTACTAAAAAGTAATGCAAAGAATATAGAGGACCTCTTAAGCCCAAACCTTTCTCATTTTTGACTGAGACACTTAGTTGGTCTCCATGTAAATAAATCTGCAGTATATAGTCCCATAGTTAGGATGTAACTCACAAGAAAACTTGTGTGGCGATGGGGATGCCCAGTGGGTTGGGGCTTAGGGTAACTGTTGTACCTCTGGACCACGAGCTTGCAGCGTACCTGGACGGAAATCTTTTATTCACTGCATGGTGCACACTTGGAAGTCCTTCTTGGAGTTGCATCTTAACTATAGGCATGATGTATACCTGTATGCTATGTGTATACTGAAGTTTGACATACACTTTTACCAGCTTTTAATCACCTGGATTGCTTCCGTGTCTGTAACGAAATGGAGCTTGACAGCAATTCCTGTGCTCTTTAGGAATATACTTTGGTTTTGTTTTGTTTTGGTTTTTTTCTAAGCCAGAAAGTTGAATATTGAAAATTTTAGGCATAAACTATTGCACTATAATCAAAATGTCTTATGGAAATGAAATTTGTGACCTTTAGCTCTCTTCCCCCTGTTTGACACCTGTGCCATGCATTGTAGACGTGGTGGGTTGGTCTTAGGAAGGTTGGTGTTATCATCCCAGCAGTTCTTGCGTGTTTTTATGGAATCCATGTATATCGGACAGCCAGAAGTGGAGAGAAACATAATACTCTGTTCACATTTCTTAAAAAAAATTATATTTAGCACCTAGTTTACAAACTAATAACTGTAGCTGCCCTGTACAATTGTTCACCTCGAGTCTTCAGTAAAACATGTCAGCAGTTAGAGGAATTTGTATTGGGGGCATTCCCCATCATTCTCAATTTTTAACATTTTTCTGCTTGTGAAATGATAAAGTACTGTGAGCCTTAATTTTTATCCACAAATAAAAATATTATGTTTGAACATTGGTGTGACTTATTTTTTAGGACTTGCATGCAGAAATGACATTATAAATGGACTGTCCGTTTTGGGTTGAAAAAGCTGTTTTGTGGCAGTTGTGCTTTCTGGCTGCAGACCGTGCTGGGGTAAGATGTCCCTGCCGGGGCATGGCTGTCCCTTGCCGTGTGACAGCACAGGACACCCCGCTGCAGGGTAACGGGGTACTCTGTGCTACTTGCCCCGCGTGTGCTTTTGTACTGTGATGCACTATAGCAAATGTAATTTGTTTGTAAAAACGGACATAGAGCCTTTTCTGGGGCTCTGTTGTAGCAGCCCTGTTAATTAACCTGACCTGTGATGCCCGCACAGCCTGGGGCAGGCTGCTCTGTCCCTCAGGCTGCTGGTGGCAGGTCTGCAGTGTCCTAGCAGGAAACTCCTTCCACGCCTCGTTGCGGTGAGGTTGCAGTTGGTTTTGTGGCAGACCTCTGGTGCTGGCGTTTAATTGTTTTTAGCACTAGGTCACGGTTTCAAGATTGCATACAGTTGTCCCCTCTAAAAAGAAAAAGGCAGCTGAGATTATGGTTAAGAATAAAACCTTCGTGTGCAGTCGTAAGGAGTTGCTGTCATCTGCGGGGGAGAGCGTGAGTGGGCAGTGGTCATTTATCTTGCTTAAAGATCATTTCTTGCAGTGCACAAGCTACATTCCGTGATCAAAGTGAACAAACGCGATTTTGGTGTAAGTGATTTGGTCTCTAGCGCTGTGGTGGTGCTGGCTCTGTGGCAGCGCCTGTGCCTGTGCTCAGGCTGTGCTGGGGGCTCAGGGTGGAAGCGGGGTTTGATTGAGCTGTTGCTTGCAATCTGCTCCCTGACTTGGGATGTAAACGAACCCTTATTCCCCGAAGAGCGCAATAGCAAGTTGTTCTCGTCCAGACCCTTGGCAGTATTTCCAAGTGGCTGCGGTGCTATGGGCAGCCCTCTGCTCCATCTCCTGTTGTGCCTTGGCAGCTGGAGCTGCAGCAGTCGCCCAACGCTTGGGACCCACAAACCTTGCAGAGACTGCAGGGCTTCACTTTTTTGGAAGGTTTGTTTTCCTGTAGGGAGTCTTCCAAACAAATGTCTCACTTTGCCTGTTTTTCTTCCATAGCCCGGTAGCAATGGAGACTCCAGGGCAAAACCCTCAGTGCAGTTTCCAGCCTTTGAGGAGAGCATTAAGGGATTTCAGGGAGAAGGCAGTGGGAAGGATCTGAGGTAAGGAGGACGTGCAAGTCTTGACTGAGCATCACCCCGAAGCGCTCTGGGAGCTGGGGATGCAGCAGGAGTGGTTCCGAGCCAGGTGATGGCTGCGCAGTTGGGCTCGTTGTGGGCCTCTGGGTGTCAGGAGCAGGGATGCTCCTGGGGTCTCTCCTCCCAGTTCCCAGCGGCAGGGCCAGCGGTGCCACCAGTGCATCCCACTGGCTCTGGGTGCAGTTCCATGTCTGCCCAGGGAACGGCGAGGTGCTCAGGGACCC
Organism: Stercorarius parasiticus; assembly: GCA_013396915.1. Taxonomy (NCBI): domain Eukaryota; kingdom Metazoa; phylum Chordata; class Aves; order Charadriiformes; family Stercorariidae; genus Stercorarius; species Stercorarius parasiticus. The sequence continues at coordinate 1,591,197 of VWZL01003744.1, forward strand.
TGTTACAGGAATGAAAAAGTTCATGGGAGCAACCCCTCGCAGCATGAAAGCAGCTGGGGAAAGAAGAGTTGCAGAAATGAAGCCATAATGTTTTTTGCAAAATTATAACTTTGTACAAAGGCTTTTTCAGAAACTTCACAAAATGAAAAGGAGTTTAGGTTAGTGGTTTTTTTCTTTTATTGTTGTAGATTCGGAAGAAGCTTGTTGCCTTTTCAGCACATCCTGCAATTCCTGCGATCCTGCAGCACGGTACCCTCTGTGTCATGTTGGAGTTTCCCCTGATTTCATTTCCTCAGTTAAAAATACTTGTATTAGTTTTCTGGTGATGTTGTATCAGTTAAGTTACTTTATATAGCAAGGTGTCTACTTCTGGGGCTGCTGTTCTGGTTCTGCTGATGCCCTGTGCTGGCTTTGTTTAAAGGAAACCTTATTCTTCTCTCTCTCGTGCTGCACCCTAGTCCAGTAACTATCTTTCTAATAGAACAAAAAGCTTCTCTCTTGAAATGTTTCTGCCGCGTTTTACAGCGAGCACAGGTCCAAGATGAGGTTTCTAACTGTGAATTGGAGGTTGGTGCCGGCTGCAGCTCGGCCATCGGGCATCGCTCCGATGGCCCCTGCAGTCCCCAGCGCTTGCTGTGGGGCTGCTCTCGCGTCTGGCTGATTTCTTTGCCGAATTAGAAGCAGATTGCAAAGAGACTGCTGTGCGATGATGTAATAGCTGTTTGCAACTGACTGTAATGAGATTTAGGCCATTAACCCACTTGGCTAACTCATACATGTGAAGAAAGCCATAAATAAAGGAGTAAAGTGGGATCGTGAAGCACAGTGTCACAGCTAGACCATTTCCACGTCTCAGCTAAAGATCAGATCAGGAGTCTCTTGTGACTCTTCCTTCTAAAATTTAATTTCCCATGGAATTTCTTGCATCTCATCACAGACAAGAGCTTGAGACAAAGTGCTCTTGCTGTCCCAAGGATAACCGCTTCCCTGGAAGTGCAGTGCCGGGAGGGGAATTGCATCTCATCAAGGGGAGTGGATTATTTCTGTTTCTTTAATTGCCTGAACATGAACTGCAGAAAACCGAACCAGTGCTGTAGTTTAATTACTTCATTATAAAATTGAATAGCTTTAACATTTTAATGAGTTGGCTGACTTTTGCACTGTCAGTTCCTTTATGATTTCACTCGGGCTAGTTTTGAAGGTGGCAAAGACAGTCCTTAAAGGTGACATCCTAAACTCACAGAGGTCAGACAGATGTAAAAAGCCCCAGCCCACCCCGAAGCGGGGTGCGCAACCACACACAGAAATGTTGATTTTGTTCCTGTAAGTATCATAGAGGGATGAGAATGACACAAGTAATTCAGTTTCCAGCGGGTGATGTAGCTGTGGGGAGCTGTAAGTGCTTCCCACGCCGCCACCGCAAGCTGCGTGCTAGCTGGGGCTCCGCAGACACCCTTGCCTTCGGGCTTGTTGGCTGCGCATTAGTCCCACAGGTTCCTTTTTTATGGTGTAATTGGTTTAAACGTGTGTTAAAGAGCCCCCTTAGAGTTGGGATATTTTTCTTGTTGAGTGTTCCCAAGAGTGGTTTGGGATACAAAGGGCAATATAAAGATGCCTCCAGGATTTCTTCCTTTTTTAGTGGTTTTTTTTAGAGTGGAAAAAAACATGGAAAAACATTCTGGGGTAAGTCTAAGTTTTATGGACAGCCTGAGTTTGAGCTGTGTGTTAATTGAAGAGAAATGTTAATTAAAGAGAAACACTTCCTGCTCCTTACAGGGTCTGGTAGCAGGTGACAGAGCTGAGTGGCTGTGCCGGGGGTGGGCTTGGGGACTGTCCCCCCCCATATGTGTCCCTCTGGCTGCCCCGGGCTGAGCCCCCGGCCCCGCTGCTCCCCGTGGAGCCAGGTTGCCCTCTGCAGAAAAGGGTGTTTGCCAATGTGTTTGTGCACACACTTTCCTTAATGAAGAAGAAATAATTCAAAGCTGCCATGTATAATTTAGCGCGCTCTGACGTGGGCTACCATCCGACCGTGGGCTTGCAGGGAGCGTGACCCGGCCACGGACACCCGAGTCCCCGCGCTGTTATTCCCGCTGTGGAAACCTGCGATGCCGGAGGGGAAAGGAAAGCTCAGCACGTTTTCTGTGCCATGGCCTCTAGATCCCGCAGCTCTGCCTGAGGTGGTGCTTGGCTCTTGTTCATGCAGCGCTCATAAGTTGGGTTTTACACCCAGGATTTACATTCTTGTGCAGATTTTATCCTTTGGGTCCACTTTGAGGTGTACTCTGGTGATTCGGTGCTGCTACTGCAGTTTGCGCCATGGGTTATTTTTTTTGTTATTTTTTGCACAAGGTGATATGCAACAAATAAGTGTCCAGTTTATCTTTTCATGTCTGACCTGCCTGGGACTTGCCCAGCTGTCGAAGTTTCTTGGCATGGAGGTGGGATGCTGCACAGGACATTGGGAATCAGCGGGTTTTTAGGGGGTTGGGAGAAAAAAAAATGAGCCTTCCTTGCTGATCACAGCCCCGTGAGGGCTCTGGACAGTTGTTCACCTGCTCCCATGGAGGTCCAGGCAGTCCTGGTGGCAGAGCTCAGCGGCGGTCCAGGACTGAAGCAGACGCTGTACCTGTGCAGCAGGGAGCTCGCTGCTCTGCGCTGCGTTGTGCAGGGGACCGGGAGGACTGTCCCCACTGTGCAAAGGAGGGTGGCAGCCCACCAGGAACCCGGCACCATACACGCCTGGGTTTGAAGGTGGCTGAGTCAGGGTTTGGATTCAGGATGATCTTTTGTGCTTTGCAGAGCCGGCATTTATTTTTAGTCACTTCTGTAGTGCTGATTGCCATGGTAACGTAACGGCATCGCGCAGGTTCTCCAATGGATGTGCTGGTTGTGCTGCTTCGGTGGTACCGGACCACAAGGAGGAGGTGTGGGGACAACAGGACTCCTGGCCATAGTTTTTGGGGGGAGATGGCAGCTCAATGTCCCATGTCTGGTCCATGCCACGGCATTTGGCTTACTGTCAGAGCTGGGGTTTTCCACCTTTGGAAACCCAACATGATCCTCCAAGCTCACAAACCTGTCCAGGAAGAATTTTAAACGCATCCTTGGAGCGTTAAAGCTGCTCAGCAGGGAATTAACTGCTCAAAACCTTGTCGACTAAAGCGGATCAGCCTTTTTGTCTGAAATTTATGCAGAAAAGTGAAGAACAACGTGGGTGGTTCTGCACCTTTTCGTACTGTTTGAAAGCAGATGCTGAACGACTTGGGGATCGTCAGGCTTCAAAGGCTGGTGCATGTGTCCAAGAGCAGCCAGGCACGACCTCCCTCGCCTGCCCGCCCTGGGTAGCTGCTCGCCTCCCGAAAGGTCTGAACATCTGAATTCTCCTTGACCTTGGAAAATCTACCCCTTTCTAATCATGGATTGCTTGGTCACTATTTGCTCTCGGTGCAACTCAGAGCAAACCCAGAAAAGCTGCTCATCAGTGATCTTGCTGAGGAGTCAGCAAGGAGGAAAAAAAAAAAAGTTAATTAACATACCCTGGAATTTTTCTTTTTGCTTGGGTGTGATAGCAATGGCATTGGGCTCCAAGATTGTAGCTAAAAATTGTTTGAGAAGATAAAAGGCTGAAGGGCGCTTACTTCCACTTCAATTTTTTAATTTCAGCAGATTGACTCACTTGAAGCTGAACATTATTCAGTGCTCTCTGAGCTGCCCAGCTCCCTTACGCAGCCGCCTTTGGGATTTATGGAGTACACTTCCACACGCAAGTGCTCCACCTCTGTTTCAGGAAGAAATACAGTGCTTTTTACTGTCTGTCACTTTTAATTGCAGTGGTGTTTCGATCAGATGTAATAAGTCTGGCCGGCACAGGAACATAGCAATACAGCAGCAAATTGCAAGTGGCTGTAATAGCCCACGGACTGGCTGAGACGCTGTCCCTGGGGGAGTCCGTCCTGCTCTCCCTCCTGTGCTGGTCAGCAAATGGATCAGAAATAGGCAAGACAGCTCGTTTTGGGTGTGACAGCTGATCTGAGATCTGCTCGTCTGCAGGGGCTGGAGCTGCTCTCCCAGCAGCGGATCTGTGGGCAGCCCATACCCCATGGGCACGTAGTTCATTGCACGAGCTGGGCTTGCTCTGCCTGCGCAGGAATGCCCGGCCCCGACTCTGCTAATAGCACCGGGTTTCTATCCTGTGCGATAAATCCAAGGGGAGGTGGTTTGCCTCCGGTTCTCCTGAGCGCTGGGGAAGATTTGCCAGCAGGTCTTGGAAACATGGAGAAACCACATGCTCCTTCCCCAGGAGAAACACCCGTAATGGTCTGCTCCTGGATGGGAGGAGGGCATCAAACCTCAGGTCTCTCCTGCGAGCTGGGAGAAGTAGTGCCTTTTGTGGTCCCCGCCAGGAGAGGGCTGGATATGTGGAAATACATTAACACGAATTTCTGGTGCATTGGATGTTGAGATTTCTCTTTAAAACCTGAAGTACGTAGATATATCTAACCCTTGGTTATCCAGTAATGCCTGTGATGCAGCTATTTTCCCCCATTCCCTCCTCTCTTCCCCCCCCCAACACTGTTACTATCACCATGTTGGACTCCTTGCCCTATGGGGGCTGTGTGGGTGCAGTGCCCGTCTGACATTCCTCATGGGCAAAAGGCTGGAGGGGGAGTGTGTGCTGTGGGGGAAACAATGCTGCTGGCTTATAAATGTATTTCACATTCCTGTAGGGCTCTACTCCCTGTCAGCCATGAGGGTCCTGGCCCCCGTCTGCTGCTTATTTATGTTTTCTGGGGGGGCTGACCTGCAAGGGAGGACAACCTGCAGAGCTGGCATGGCTGGGGAACCACAGTGCTGAGGGGGGAGCCAAGGAGCAGTTTTAAAAACTAAATGAAACCTAATACAGATACATAGCGGTTTTTAAACATAATTTTGAACCTGTTCTTTATTTCCCAGGTCATGCCGGCTTGCCATGAATAGAGGAATGAACAGAGGGAAGGCTGCTCCTCCACCCCGTGAGGGCTGCTGGGATGCCAGGTCCCTTTCCAGCTTGCTCCAAGAGAGGATGAAAGCAGCAAGGAATGCTTGACCTGCTACGCTGAATTTTTTTGAGAGCTTGCCTATATTTGGAAGCACACTGAAATGGCTGATTTGGGATCCTTCCCCCTGCGATCAGGGGTGCCGGTATCGACCACGGTACAGGGGCTGCTCCGCCACGCTTCCGCAAGTTAAGAAACGTGAGGGTGGATCAGGAGAGGAGCCAGAGGTGTCCCTCGGGCTGTCTTTGCAGGTGTTGTGAGGAAGCACGCGTGCTGAGGATGCCTGTGCATCCCCTGCCCAGAGCCGTCAGGATTCCATACCCGGAGCAGGGCAGAAAGCAGCGGTCCCGGGCACGAAGCTGGTTGCTGCTGGTCCAGCAGTGCGGGAGGCGGTTGAGGATCTCCCCTCATCCTACTGTGCATAAGTCACTACGTTTAAATGCTGTCAGAGCAGGGTGAACCACTTAAAACCAATTAAGTACCCTAATGAATCTTTCCCTGATGGAGTTTCAATTACCTTAAGTAGAAGACAGCATGGAGCAGGAGTACCCTTAGCCTAAAGGCTATCGTTTAGGCTCTTGCTAATTGGATCATGCATTTGAAAATTACTCTGCTCCTATGGGATGAAATGTATATGTTTACTTAGATATCACTTACAGATATTTTCCAACTCAATCTGTACCTGCAGGAGGCTTGCGTTTTTCTGCTTAGGAACTTCTAAGTAACCTTCCAGGTTATTAACTGCTGGTAACTTATCCTGCTTGAGATGAGCTGTACCTGTGTGTGCAAATGGATTTTGGACGTCTGTATGCAGAGCTGAAAAAATGTGGGGAACACTTATTTAAGAGGCTAGCCTGGAATCTGAACAGCTAGGGTGGATTTTAAGATCATTTTAAAAGAGGATGAATTTTAAATGAGTTTTAGTAGAATTGATGGAGAATTGGTGGATCCGAATTTGCATCCCGCATTCCTTTAGCTTGGAATGAGGCAAAACAAGTTTGTTGTGAAGAAAATCAGGAGCACTTTCCTTGCATAACATTGTGAGGCGCTTGTCGACCAGCACACAGATTTAACTGAAACGGCACATCCTGATAGAAAAATGCCTAAGAGATTTTTAAAAATACTTTAAAAATGCGAACTGTGTGAAGGGTACTAATTCATCATGGACGCCTAATGCTTTTCTGAGCAGAAAACACCTACTGGAGGTTTTTAGAAATGTTTTATTTACATCTGAAAAATCGGAGGTGTGACTAAAAGCATATCTGAGCCAGAGGACGATGTATTTAACCTGTGTTCTGATCCTGGAGGTGGCGAGGCCAGGTATTACGGGAATGTTCTGCTTTAAAACTGGCGACATGAACTATACTGTTTGGGTTTTTTAATGCCTGCTCTGTACCTCTGCACTTCTTGTTATTGCTGTAACCTCCTTTCGCTCCAGACAGCTCGGGATTGTGCGTTTAATACAGATAAGTGCAGGGCATTAGGCTGGGCAGCAGGAGATTAATTCACCCTGCTGGGGCAGTCAGGGACTTGGCGGGGGCCAGCCCAGCCCCGGGGCCACCAGCTAGGACCTGCTATGCCAGGGGGGCATGGGAGGACCTCACTGGTGGGTGGGGGTGCTTCTGTGGGGAGTGGCACAGAGATGGTTTCCATATCGTGTATCCAACTGCAGGGACAGCAGCTGGAATAAAAATCAAATTTTATAAAGTATTTTAAGAAGAGCTATAGACATTTTTAAAGCCTGGAGTAAGAGTGCTAATAATCATAGAATCATAGAATGGTTTGGGTTGGAAGGGACCTTAAAGATCACCCAGTGCCACCCCCCTGCCCTGGGCAGGGACACCTCCCACTAGACCAGGTTGCTCCAAGCCCCATCCAGCCTGGCCTTGAACACCTCCAGGGATGGGGCAGCCACAGCTTCTCTGGGCAACCTGGGACAGGGTCTCACCACCCTCACAGTCAAGAATTTCTTCCCAATATCTGATCCAAATCTCCCCTCTTTCAGTTTAAAACCATTCCCCCTCGTCATATTGCTCCATTCCCTGATCAAGAGTCTCTCCCCAGCTTTCCTGTAGCCCATTTAGGGACTGGAAGCCTTCTATAAGGTCTCCCCAGACCTTATAATAAGTTATAACTTGTAATAAGTTGCAAGGACAGAGCTCATAAACATGTTTTTATAAATATATACAGTGTATAAATAAGTTAGAAATATATAATTGTAATAAGAATGGCTTATTACTTCAACCACTAACTTTACCAACTACTCTACAATTACAACAATTACTTAACCCATAACTTTAACTCGCCTAGAAAAAGCAATACAAAAGGAAGGCGGTGCCCCTGGCCCTGAGCAGCGATCAGGTTGAGGTTTCACTGGCCAGGGCACTATACCCTGGTCCCGTACCCTGTGGTCCCGGACACCTGCCCTCATGGTGGGTGTGAGGTGAGACATCCCCCTGGCACTGCTGCTCCCCCCTTTCTCTGTGGGAGGGGAGTTCATGGGAAGCTGGTTAGCCATTAATCACCAGCCCTCATCTGGGAAATCATATAGGGGCTGACTCATCTTGGTCTAGCAACGTTCATGAGCAGGATGTTGGTCTGTTGGCACCCAAGCGGCAGAAGATTTGTGGTGCTGGGGGAGATGCTGGTGGGGCAGAGGGTTCATCCCTGCTGGGGGATGCTCCCAGAGATCCAGGCTGGACATTGGTGCTGCTCCGGCTCGGCAGGGTCACCTCGCTCGCCGAGCTGCTGAGGCAGCCCCACGTTTCGATACAGCCGCAGAAATGCGGTATCAATATTTAAAGACAGCTGACTAGCTTTGCTTTCAGGAAAGCAATCTTTCTGCATTTTTTATAAGGTGAGCCAGGGTCTCTTTACCTGCCAGAATATATAATCATCCGAGAGACAATATCCGATAGCGTTACCTACCTAAATGGGACATTACAGGAACATCTCCCCTCACAATAGCCTGCTGTATGACCAACAATGCTCCATTTAGAGAGGAACAAATTGTCAGCACCTGCTTTTAATTTAGTTTACTTTTAAGGTGACTGATACCTTTTAAGGTCTTTGGGAGCAACAGGGTGTTCCTGTGGTTAAGGAAATGATAAACATGGAAGGCTGAGCAAGCACAACGTGCCTTTTACACAACTGTTTAAGCACTGTATTTTGCTTTTGTTCGCCAGCTTCTAAGTGAAAGAACTTGAAGAACCTTATAAGCCTTGAAAGTTACGTCTCTGTAAAAGAAGTATGTATTACTTCAGCTGCTCAGCATTGATATAAAAGCTTCTGGGGTTGCTGAAAACCTTTTCCTTTTTGGGAAGTGCTAGAAAGCTTAATGACAAATGAGGTAACATTTTAGAACAGGCACAGAACTAGAATTTCTTAACAGCTCAAACTTTGAGTCAATTTTCTAGAGTTCTGCAAAATTTCCAGAGAAGGTTCTACTGCCACCTCTGCTGAATGGGCTGCATAACACTAGTTTCCATGGAAGGTAAATTTTATGGGACTATCTTCCAAAAGGGAATGGAACTGCTTTCTTAAAAAGCACCTAAAAAAGCAACTTTGTTTTTACTGCAGCACAGTTAAAAAAAGGGGAGGACCCAGGTCCAGGAGGGGTGGCCAGAGACGGGCTGGTCCCGGCCAAGAGGGGACCCAGCAGCGTTCTGGGACTGTCTGGAGGGGAGGGAGGAAGGTGCTGGATCCAAACTCTCCTGGGGAATGGCAGGTGGTCAGGCAGGAGACACCACCCACAGCTTTGGAGCTTGGGAGCTTCAGGATGGACCTTGGGAAGAGATTTTTCAGCAGTGGGTGGTGCAGTATGGGCAGAGGCTGCCCGGAGGGCTGGGAGAGTCTCCAGCCTTGGGGGTCTGCAAGGCTTGGAGGGGGAAAACTCATCTAGGGCTGGTGACAGACCTGCTGCGGGTGGGAGACGGGGCCAGAGACCTCCAGAGGTCCCTTTTCCCTCACTCCATGAAGCTCTTCATCCAGCCCCATCCCTCTGCAACTGCTTTCCCTGGAACCACACACATCCTCCACGCAGGGCATGGATGGGTGATTACTCTTCTTTTCAATGCAATAGCTTTAAAATCCTGCTTGTCTTTAGAGGGCTTTTCTTCCTCTTTGCCTGCCTCTCTCTCCAAACATGGGTATGTTTGTGCTTCTAAAGTGGCTGCTGTGATTAGTGCTGTAATCTCCGTATCAGCTTTTACATTTCAAACCAGAGAGGGAAATTAATTCAATACTAGTATCCGCTCCTTTCATATACTTTCCTGAAACACCATTTGCTCAACAAGCAAACGAATTGGGAAAAGTCTTAACTTTGTTCTCATCTTAAGGGTGATCTAATCCCTGAATTTCTACAAATCCTTTGGAGAATGGAAGTTCCTGCCGGATGAGGCGATCCGAGGAGCCAGAGCACTGCAGGTGGGAGGAGGAGGAGGAGGAGGGATGGAGCGGCCGGCTCAGCTCCGACACAGCTGGGGCAGTGAGGACACTGATGCTCTGAGGCTGCATCCGGCAGGAACCACGCTGCAGTTTGCTCAGATGAGCCCACGTGGCTGCGGGTTTGCCATCGAGGGGAGCACACGTGTGAGTTCACCTCCGCTGGCTGGAGCCCGCCGACCTTCACAGCTTTAGGGAACTGGACTTTTTTTTTTCCCCGCTACTATCCATCTACATACCTTGTTTTGTGCAAGTCCAGTTTAGGTGCACTGCTTTGCACGTGGTTATAAGTTGTTTTTTAAGAACTGCCCTCTTTATTCGTTGCAAAACAAAGCCCGCTGGCAAGCGGGAAGCTGCTGCAGATGTTTCCATGAGAAGGTTGCAGCTCTTCTTTCTGGTTAAGCTCTGCAGACACATATCTAATTACAGCTTTGTGGCCGGCATAAGGTTATAGAGGGAGGAAAGTGCGTGCTGAAAATCAGTTTACTTGATTTGAGGGCAGCGACTTAGTGCCGGGGGTGCTGCCTTCGCACCGAGGCAGGAGGCAAAATGCTGGCAGCACGCACGGGGACCGTGGGGAACAAAAATGCCGAGGAAGCGCTGAAGCTGAGGAAGCAGTCGGTGCTTTCCCTGGGGAGCAGGGAGCGAGCCCTGAAGAGCTCCTCGGAAAGCATGAAGGAGGGCCGGGGCCGGGGTGGGCAGCCGCAGCAGCGTGCCCGGCGGCTGGCTCTGCTGCGGGAGCTGGAGATGAACTGGTACCTGCGGGTCTGCGAGCTCTCCCACGAGTACACCATCGCCTACACCACCGGCATGCCCCACAGGTACGTACCCCACTGTTGAGGCAGTAGCAATTTGCACTATAATAATACTACTACTATTAATAATAATAATAATAGAAAGCTTTTTGGCTTTACAAATTAACTTTTCTGATTATTCAGGTTTTTTTTTTGTTTCTGATTATTCGCTGCCATGGATGCGTGTTACAGAGCTGAAAATTCTGCTGACTCGTTTCTTAGTTTCTGTAACTTCTTTGACACAAACTGCCTGTTGCTATTCAGCCTTATTTCTCACCAGCTGTTTTGTCCAGGTGCTGTGGTTTTGTTTGAATTTAGTTGAGAAGTTGGTGCTGTTGTGCAGGGACCAGGTGGGTGAGGGCAGAAAAGGGCAGGAAAGCCTTTGCTGGGTGCTGCTGGCCCCCGGGCCCTGTCTCCCCTTTCCCTCTCCGGACCCGGCGAACAAGCCACTCGGGAGGGAAAACCTGCAGCTGCCGAATTTCTAATTCCATCTATCTTAAATGTCACAGCCTTCAGAATCTGATCTTGCTCCTTTAAAAACAATATAAGGGGATCTTGGTATTAGTGGAAATTAGACGTGTGACTCTCTAATCTCCTGTGCCGAGTAAGACCCTTAATGAAATAGGAACCTAAATAGGAATTGCCCGGCACTGTGGTCTCAGCCCAGCCGTCCCCAAACAGCAGCATTGCGGGGACAGGGCGGCTGTGCTCGCTCAGGGCAGTTTCGGAGACTGGTGGAGGGAGGACGTGGGTTTCACTCAGCTCAAGGGACAGGGTTGCTGCCAAAGGGGGTTTCAGTGTTTTGCCCAGCGGTACACAATGCAGCGGTAACAGCGGGGGTTTCAGCTGAGAAGTCTGGTGAGATCTTCCCTAGTCCCAGACAGAGGGGGGATGCCTGAAGTGCCTGGCACAAACCGAGATCTTACAGATGCACTGGGGTTAAAACTTAATAAAAATGTCATTAGAATAAAAAGTAGAAACAGAGTGACTGAAAGGAAGACAAGGTAAAACTATGAGAGGTGGAGAAAGCAGTTATTCAGTGCAGAAATGTCTAACAAGCCCAATGAAGGGAATATGAGTGGGTCTGTAGACTAAGACTGAGCAGTTTCTCAGGCACAGCGCCCGCCGGCCACACCAGCCCGTGGTCAGGTACCTGTGGTGTTGAAGGGCACTATAAAGGCAAAACACTGGGGAACAGCTTTTGGGAAAACTAAGTTTTTAATGATGCTGATCTATACAAGCCCCTAAAATTTCAAACCAGTGAAACTCTTACGTCTAAAAAATTCAGAAGAGCTTGTGGAAATATTTCTTTGCTATTGGTTCACCTTGCGCTATGGATGAGGAGAGAGCCGGATCTGCCAGGAGGTAAAACAAAAGGGGGATTTATTTTAGGAGAGACAGAGTGCAATAAAGGGAGAAGTCGGGACTCCCAGCCGGATGAACCGTGCTCAGGTAAAGCGTGTTGCTGCAGACCTGTCCATGCCTGCTGCAAGGCAGCTGCAGGAGAGATCACAGCTACAGCCACCGGTGGTACGCTGCCGGGGGGAGACAAACACAGTTCCTATGAGGCAGGCATGGCTGTGGTCAAACAGCACCTTTTCCTCCATTGAGTGCACTTGTGTTGCGAAAAGTAGAGCTTGAAAGTGTTGCCTGCACCCCACCATTGGTGGTTCGGCTCGGTCAGCACCATGAGAACAGGACCCCCCATTTTCGGGCAGCGGTGTGTCCGGGTACCACCAGGCTGGGGGGGCCTGGGGTGGCATGGCAGGACCCCTCCCACTGCCCAGCCTGGGACATCGAGGTCCATTAGTGCCCTCAGGGCCTTGACACAACAGTTGCAGAGAAAGAATAACCGGGTAATCCAAATGTCCATGCCAAACTCCCCTCTGTGACATTGAATTATAATCTTTTAAAATATGTTCTGGGTTTGGGATCAGTCCTTGTTTATCTGCTTTGAAAGATTTAAGGATTAGTTGAGTTCATGATATATCCATCACTTGATTATTTAACTTATTTTTCCTATGTATTTGGGATTGAAATGACAGTCAGGAAATGGCTTGAGTTTTTAAAATAGAAGAGTCTCAGAAATCTGCCTCCATGGTGTGTATCAGACATTGTCATGATTTGTTTGCTCTGGGCTGGTGTTGGCCAGAATAGGTTACTGTGGTCCTCTGGGATGTTATCTTGACCGGGGGGTGCTGGATGCCCTCGGGCGCTGGATTTGGTGATGCTGTGAAACCTGTGCAATTTCTCCCATCACTCCTCAGGGATGAAGACCCTGAGAACCAGAGACTTTATTTGCTATTTAGCAGACGTGAAATAACTGGTTGTTGGTTTGGAACATTTATTTTTTTATTTATATACCTGTATTTATACACCTGCTGCCCCGTGCTGAGAAGCAGCCAGTTCTGTGGACCTGGTGGCATCTCAGGGGCTTTGCCAGCTTCCCTCCCACAGTCCCTCTCCATCCATGCATGGGCTCCTGCAGGAGCATGCAGCCTCCCAAAAGCTGGTGCTTGTTCCCTGCCCCAGCTCTGATGCCTGTAGCTCATTGCTTTCTCGAGTATTTCCTTTGTCTGTTTGTTTTTAGGTTTGTTTTTTTTTTTTCCTTCTCGGTGTTTGACTGCTCCATAGCCTTTGTTTTCTAATTGATTGTTGAAGCCCCAGGAGGCTGCAGATACTGGGGAAGTTTACAGACCCTGTAACCTGAGCTGTGAGAGTTCACAACGAACCATGAGAAAACAAAATGTTTTAATGACTTGCATAAGAGATGCTTGCAGCATTCATCTGTCCAGACCAAGGCCTGAAATAAACCCTGTGAGAATATTTGTTTTACATTTATTGGCCTTGGACTGAATCCCAAACAAATATTTCTCTTTATCTAAATATAAGACCTGGGAAACAGGGTCGGTGCTGTATTCCCACTGGCAGTCCTTATCCCTTGCAGTACTTGACCATTATAGGTTTCATCAGATGAACAAGATTGCTGATCTTGGCCAGAATCCACCCTGGGCATCAATAAAAATGAGCCAGTTGCAATAATATAGAGAATGGCTGGGAGAAAAATATTGCTCCATAGTCCTGTGGTCTTCTTGGGCAACACAACTCAGATCATGCCTTCTTGTACTGGTGGGAGCGTGATGGCACTGGGCTCTCCTCTCAGCAGACTGTAGGGTGGAAGCTTTTAAGGATCCTACACTCCAGTATCTGCTGGGCATTGAAGGTCTCTGCAGCTCCGTGTGTTGGACCATGCATTTGTACAAGCCTGCCTGTGCAGATATACCACTCCACAAGCCAAGCCTGCAGAAGCCGAGCGAAGTGCTCCTGAAAGGTAAAAAGCAAAGCGTGGTTCCCAGAGCCAGCCCTCCCGCCGCAGGCTGGCCGGGGAAGCTGAGCCCAGCTGCCGAGCTGAAGCAGCTGGAGAAGTTCCTGCACCTGCATGGGCTGTCACTGCAAGAGACGGTCCGAGCCGAGACGGGAATGAAGTACAGGTACTACTGCATGTCCCTTGCTGGGCTACTTGGTGGCTGTCTGTTCATCAGCAAACAGCTAGAACTACAGGAAACCTCACTGAGCAACCATCTGACACCATGGTCAGTCTGTGCCCATCCAGGCACACCTTCAGGCAGGCTTACGAAATCTGAAGACGTTGTCTGCTTTAGTAGCTTTTCTCCTCTAAGTTTTCAGAGCACTGTAAGAATTAGCACAACTTTGAGCAAAGCTAAATGCATGTGACCTGCTCTCTTAAAACTGAATTTGATCTTTCTCTTCTAACATCAGTTGTTTGTGTCTGTCTACTGAACTGCCTCTTCCAGATTCAGGTGCAAATATTTACTCTTTCCAATGTTTCAATGAAAACTCATTTATTTACATGCATTAAAAGGATAATGGCTGAACAGTGAAACAGAAAACATGGAGAATAGAGGTGTTCTGACTCTGGGTGGTAGTTTGATGTAATGTCTGTCCCTGCTCTGCCCTGAAATTGGAGCAATTGGACTGAAAACCCAAGAACTATAGTCTGGCTGGGTTCAGGCTGTGAAATACGTGGCTTGTGTGTTAGAGCATCCAAGGGAGAGGGCCTCATCCATGCAGAGAGCTGGGACAGCCTGTGGAAAGAGGCTGTAGGCTGGGGGACAACGGGTGAAGAAGACATCAGTGTGCTAAGTCTTTCGGTTGTCATTTTGTTTTTCGTTTCAAAAGAGAATAATTTAAAAGGATGACATCCCTTATGGAAAGTAGATACATTCTCTGTGCTTCTAATAAAAGAAAATTTTCTTCAAATTGTTTGCTTTGCCTAGAGATTAACTTTTGACCATGGCTGGTCTCAGCTTAAAATTGAAATAAGACAACACATGTACTATTTTTATGGAAACAGCACAGTTGTTTCACAGCTTTAGCTACTGGCCGGGGAAATTTGTTGTTTGCAGACACTGTCCGGGGAGGACTCAGTGTGTGAATAAAGTGCTTTGGAGCCAGCATAAGAAGAAACAGCAAAGGGCTTCGTACCTCTGCTCTGCCTGCGCTGTCTGGGAATCCTTGGAGCAAGTTGGGGTTACGCAGCCTTGAAAGCCAATATAAATAAGTAGAGAAGTGAGCTCACAGTGTTCAAGTGATGAAAAGGGAAAAACGTCCAAAGGCAATGGAACGGCATCCCAGGGATGTCATGCTCCGAGTGGAGCAATGATAGAAGTAATCCGTGGCATCGCTCTGGGTTAGCAGGAGTGATGTTGTCCCTGAGTGAGATACTCTGATTAACTGGGTTTTCTGGATCTGGAAGCTTGCCTCCCTTCTAATGAGAAATTCTTTTGCTCCCCTTCTGATGATCATAATCCCATGTGGCAGTTGTGTTTGAAACGGTTGGTGTTAGTACACACACAAAAATTCCCATTTATCTTATTATCTACTAATTCTGTAATTTCTATGGTGTTGGTCCACTCCAGACACAGTTTGACACTTACGGTGCCCTCGCTGAGAAGCACAAGTAATGTCATAGTTCTCATAAAGCAGTTATGATCTGGCATCTTAAGTTTCCTCCCCAGGAGGTTATCCTGCAGACTGCCCTGCTGTGCAGACTCCTCCCTGGTACGGAACCTGGCTGCTACCAAGGCAAAAACGCAGTGGTCAAAATCGGCAGCGATGTTCATCTCTTCTTGCTGCCGCGCAGAAAGCGTGCTCAGCCTGGGGGAGACAACCTGCAAAGAGGCTGGGGAGAAAACTTCTGTAGGGATGGATATCCAATCCCCAAACCTGCGGCAGACTGAGTTTTTAAGTCACAGAAAAATGTAATTCATGAGCTATTCTGGGACTGTCTTGTGCTCCAGGGGTAGTTGGTGTTGGACTAGAGGCTTTACCCAACGCCAAGGGCTGTGGTTGCACACTCAGCTCTAGCACGGGCTCCGTTCACATAGCTTCATACCCCTCTCTGTTTCTTGGCTTACAAAGCGGAGCGGTCTTCATTCATCAGAGCCTTTAGTCATAGTTAAATAAAGCATGCACTTGATTTCTGTTGAAGCTGATGGATTCAAGCATATGCTTCATTTTAAGCACGTGCATTTTTCATAGTTGTCAGAATCAGCTATAACATACTGCGTTTCACCTATAGCAGCTCCAGGGGAAGGAAGGCTTCTGCAGGAGAGGGGGCTGTGCGGAGGGCTCTGCTGCAGGGCAGGGGGGAGATTTTCCAGCAGTCATCACTTGCTGCTTTCTGTAGATTTTTGCTCTTCTACCTTTAGAAGTACAGAGGCTCTTCTAGTCTTACTGTGAACTTAAATGTTTTATTTTCCAGCATGGTTTGTTTTTCCTTCCAGACGTTTCTTCAGATATCCATAGGTCTAGTCTGAAGGCAGCACAATAAAAACCTCCTATTTTATTAAGAGCTATTTAATTATGTGTGGAAAGTAATGAATTGTTAACAAGAAACGCTGACTAAATACTCATAAGCTGGTTTGTTTATAGGATGATTAGTTCTTTTTCCTTTCATTGCTTTAGCAAATACAGTTTTAGTTCAGCCTATTACTGAAAAACCAAAAGTGCAGCAGTGCGTGAGCTTAGTTTGTTTCTGACGACAATAGTGTTTCTCTCAGATGAAACACCATTTGCAAAGCCAATTTGGTGTCTGATTATCCAACAGGGTGTTTGTTGCACGGCTTCTTTGCTGGGGTTTGAGCTCTTAAAGACCGAACTATGTGGGCTGGGTCTGTCCTCACGCCTGGGAAGCTGTGACTGTAAAACCTCTTGATATTCTGCTCATGCATGGTTAAAATAGCGTTTCTGCACTTGGGCAGCTGCAGTTTGGGAGCCTGGAGGTGAAATGTTAGATGTGTACGCCTGCAAAAACACCCAGGCAACTTTTGCAAAACATGTTGTTGGCAAATGTTGTATGTGGAAAGTGTTTATGGAGGTTATGGACTCCCAAGGCGCTGCTGGATTAACCCATGCAGTAGCCTTCGGAGCTGGGGCTATAGTTTTCTATTCATATTTTATCTGTTTTATATTTAGTTGAGGTTTTGTTCGGGGAGGATGGATTCTTCCCGCAGCACACAAGCCCCCAGCAAACTTACTTCATTTGGAGCGAGGCCCCGAGGCTCTCCGGCAGGAGTTCCTGCATCCTGAGAAAGCGCTGGGATGCTCCACCCAGTTTATGTTGCTTTTGTTAGTTACGCTAATTAAAAACTTGAAATTTAGGATTGTCATGCTGAAGCTCTTGTACGAAGACCTGACAGCAGGTAAGCCGTTGCAGGATGGGCTGCTTTTTCTTTTGTTTTCTGCTTGCAATGGGAAACGCCACTGTCGCAGAGCGAGCGCTTGGCTGGTGCAGCAAGGTGGGCACGGTGACTGCGGGGAGGAGATGGCACCTGATGGTAATCGTCAAACTGATGGTAAACCCACCCTCATTCAGCTTTTTCTTTTTCCCCAAATCTCTTGCAGTCTTGTTTGAGGAGGAGGAGGTGGCTCGTGCTTGTAATAAAAATATTGCCGTGACCAGACAGCCAGCATCTCTTAATTCTGAAAAATGAGCTTACTGTGGCTACATACAGCAAGAGGAAATACCAGAGAGCTCTAGGGACAAAATTCGGACAAAAGGTCTGGGATTTGTATGTCTAATTTGGTGCGTGTCTTACTGTGGTACAAGTCTGTGTCAGGAAAAGCACTTATTGCTGTGAAATACCCAGTCGTCAGCGCCAGGATGAATGATGTTCTTCAGCTACATCATTACTTTCGAAGTGTTTCTAGAGATCAAACATACTAAGTTTACTAGAAAGGCTCTCCAGTTTGGTAACCTCACTGAGGCAATTGTGGCACTTGGGTAACAGGATCAAATCCTGAAATAGCCAAAGGCTTTTGGTGAGTACCAGGATTTTGTGGTGACCATTGAAGGCACTGACCAGCATGGGCAAAAAGATCAAATACTCCTGCGGAAGAACCATCCTTGAGTTATGTCAGCTCATGGTAGACACAAAGACAAACACCGTTTTAGAAAAGGTAACAGGCGTAACAGGGAAATACCAATTTTTAAAATAAATTTCTGGGAGCTGACAATCCAAATCGTGCAGTCAGTGATGGCCATTCCATTTCAAGGGGGTACAGTAAGCTGGGCTGCAGAAAACAGAGGGCTCTGAGTGATGGGATTGTCCCTGCACCGGGCGATTAAACAGGCTTTTAGCTTAGGAAAAAGATGATTGACAGGGATTACAGCAAATGTGTTTAACATCAGGAACAGCCTGTAGCAAGTAACTCGCTGTCTCCCATAACGCAGGAACCAGGGGGAATGCAAATGAAATGTCTGGACAACAGGTTTAAGACACAGGAAACGCTTTCTCTGCATCTTGTAATGAAATTGGGGATCTCATTGTCATGGGATGTTTTGGAAGCTGAAAGTATGACCATGTTCAAAATGTTATTAGGGATCAGGCAATGCCATCAAAGGCTGTTAAATACAAAGGGGTTGGTTGGTTTAACCTCTAGCACAGCAAATTTTTAAATGGCAGATGGCAGAAAGCCGAGATGAAATATTGAGAACGGCATTACTGTATTTTTGTTCAGTTCCTTTATAATCCTTTCTCAGCACCCGCTCCTGGGCATTGTCTGGGCTGTCTGGCTCGTCTGCGGGGATGCTTTGCTGTGCTTGTGCCGTGCAAGAGGAGACAGGTCAATGTGCAGGGGCTGAGCGGGCAGGTCCTGCTCTTCAGCCCTTGTCCCTTCTTCTGGGGTCGTGTTTATACCCCCACGGGGCTTCTACAGAGAGGGGAATTTGGGAATGATGGCTTTGCCATAGCTGTTTTTCCTGGCTCCCTTGGTCGGGCTCATTTCATGCATCGAAGCTTTAAAATATCTAATCTTTAGATGGCAAAATATATGAGAGCACTTGATGTGGTCCTATAATCCTGCACTGTAATCCCATCCTAATCTGCTCAATTCAGACCACAGTTGCATTATATTTATTGGGATATAGTTTACAGCATTAATGTTTTCCGTTTCCTGTGCAGATTCATCTATAGAGTCGCATCCAGCAGCGTCCTTTTTCTAATAGCCAGTGTAATTCTTCTGTGTGTTTTTTTTTTTTCTTTTTCAGTCTGTTCAAACTGTAGTGCCTGCTATCTAGTGCAGTGGTGATGGCAGGTATTCCCATGTCTATCCTGTTTCCAAATTATTTCCGTTTCCACTTGCTGCTTGTTGTTTGTGTAATTATGTAGGGCTCTTGCCGTGGTTCTTTGTAGGGTTCTCCCATGCACGAATGGGGGAGGATGGGATGAAAACAGGGGACGAGTGTGAGGATGTGGACAGGTATCCGCACGTGCGTACGGTGTCAGTAGCGTGGTATTTCCTCCTTGAAGCAAGAAATCGCATTTGACTCCTTGGGAAGAATGGTACCTACTGCCTGTGTGTGGCGTGAGCCCCATCTCCCCAGCGGGGTTTCAGCAGGAGGAGCTCTTTAGCTGCTCGTACTGCGTTGGCTCCTCATCCTGCTGCTTTCTGACATCGCCAGCGAGAAACACGTGTGCCTGCACAGGCGTGTGCACACACATGGGCACACATGCTTCCTATTGCAGCATAAGGTGCTCACCGACAGCGACAAAGCCCTGTAAAAGCTCAGCATCACGGTACTTCCAGGGTTACTCACACCTTCCCATAGGAAGCTCCCCATGCCGTAGGTGGAAGACAGAGCAAACTTTGTCCTCCCAGTTCACCACCCCAGCAGTAAATCCCAGCTGACCCTTACCCGCGTGCAGAGCGGCAGCTCCTGCCGGCGCCCAGCGGGAATTTGCACGCTTGCTACTGCTTTTCACACACCTTCTGCTCCTGTCAAACTCCAGCTTGAAAGCCTGCGCTGCCAGATGCTGAATAAATCCCCAGCTCCGTGGGCAGGGGGCTGCCTGCTGAGCCTGCTCCTCGCAGCGGCATCGGCGCTGCAGAGCGGATCCAGCATCTCTCCAGGGGTCCGACTGGAAAGTTTGGAATATTTATGGATATATTTATATGCAGACTTGAAGTCTGCAGTCTGTGTGTTGTGCGGCCTGGGAGAAAACTCGGTCTGTGTGGTCTTGGTTAAAGCAGGTTTTATCTGGAAGTCTTTGGGCTGACTTTGGGATCTGCTGAGACTGGGACCTCGCTGTACGTCACACCGACACAAGCTGCTGAACGGTGGATAGAAGCGGGGCTGAGTTTAGGAAAACCACAGCTAAACCTCCTCTAGCAGCTGCTGCTGGTTTGTTTCAAGGCTCCATCCTTTAGGAAATGATCATAAACCAGGGCTCTGGCCAGACTTTGAGGAAGTTAGCTTCAATGCCAGGCTGAGAGCAGGACTCTGTATCACCACCCGTGGTGTGTGCTCCGGCAATGCTGACTCTGCGCCTGGCATCGCAGATGGCTGCGGTTCAGGTGGAATAAAAATGGGTTTCGCCCTTCAATACAAACCTTCAATACAAATCAATGCAAATACTGATGCAATTGCAACTCTTTGGTTTTGCTTAATTGAAGTAAATGACCAAATGCCATGGCAGCTGCTATTCCAACATCTTTCTCCCTCCCTGCAGTTACTCCTCCTGATGCATCCCCATCCTGGCCACTGCGGGTCTCCCACTATGAGCAGAAAATGCCCCTTTTCAGCCCTGGCAGTGCAGGTTGATGGCCCAGTCTGTGCTTAGAGAATTCCCTTGATTTTCTTTCTTGGTTATTAATCCTAGTTTGTACACTAGTGGTCATTATTAGCTAATCTTCATTGCATTGAGAATTTGCAAGGCATGCAGACTTGGGGTAATGTAAAGAGGAAACTTTTCTGGAACTGAAATATTTTGTCCAGTCCAGCAGATTCCAAAGGCAAAACATTTTGGATAAAAAGTGTCCTTCTGAGACCTGGGGATATTGGAAAGAGTTTAGCAGAATCAAAGAGTGTCTGAGAGGAGGCGAAGCTGTGATGTGACTCCAGTCCAGGTAATTTTAACACAGAGCTGTTGGGCACAGGGACCCCTCATCAGCGGTTTGCAGTTTTCTCCTCTTCCTCAGACTTACTTCAGCATCAGGACATAGTTGCCAGCTCAGGGAAGCGGATGGCGATTTAGGTTATGGTTGATGCCAGCCCTGGAGGAGGGAATGCCGGGTCCTGGGGTGCCGCTGTGGGGCTGCCCCATGGCACAGCCCCAACCTGCAGCCGCTTCCCAGGATGAACTCCAGTAAATAACACAGGAGCGACAAATCTCCCACGGGCAGAGCTGGAGGGTGTGCCCTGCAGCGGCGCTGGGGTGGGGGGAGCTCCTGGGGATTCTGCTTTGGGACTTCTAGATACACTTTCTAGTGCTGCCTGCTATGAAATACTAGGTATAACTACAGAACTTCAGGATGCTCCTTCAGTCAACCACTCTCCTCTTCTTTGGGCAGTCTGTTGTGCTGGTGCAAGTAGGGATGGGTTAGGTGTGCTCTGGGAGTACCAGCATCGTCCCCGTGTGCTCAGCGAGCCATGGAGCTCAGCTCGGCGAGTCTTTGCACCCATCCTTGAATCAGAAGTTGCTTTTTTTTTTTTTCTTTACAGCTTAAGCAAGTCAAAATGATCAACTGCAATGTATTTTTATCGTTCTGTTTTTTTTACCCATACTGAGGTGACCACCTGCCTATTTCTGTGTCTCCCTGCCAGGCAGAGCCCCCCTGGGTGGGACCGCGGGCAGCCGGGCTCCCCCCGGCTCTGCCGTGTGCCGCTGCCCAGGGAGGCTGACTTGAAAGGCAGCTTTTCCCATGGCTAAACTGCCTCCTGCAGACCTGCTACTGCCTGATAAGCTTTTTTTTTTTTTTTCTTCCTTCTTGTTTTCAGTGTGCATTTTCGTAGTTACTTGGCTTCATCCCCATGCCAGAAAGACTCCAGAAGACAACACAGCGTTTCCATAATTGCAGGAGCACACGGTTGCTATTTTTTCCTGGGGTGTCTGTGAAGTACACGGGCGTCCTTGGTGTGTCCAAATAGGCACGGTGAGGCTGTCGGGCAGAGCTGCTTATCCTGGCTGTCCAGACGCAGGCAGGGTAAGCAGATCCCCCCGACAGCCCTTGGTTGCCCATCCCAGCTGGGGTGATGAAATGCACAATTTTCATGACAGAGAAAGGCACCCTGTAAATTGCAAGCATAATTATTCTTTTCCCCTGAGGACTTAATGAGTGGTTATGCATTTGGCAATAAGTAACAATCCTCTTGCGAATCCTTTTGTTAATTAAATAGGCGCTATTCCAGTATGAAAGTGGTTGTTCGATACTGTTTGGGATGTGCTCGGAGATCAGGGACTACTTGCCTGGCCAGCAATGGTCCTGGTAAGTACAGCTTCCTTGGCTTGGAAGTGCTTGGCAGTGCTTGGAGATCACCTGAAGACTTGAGAGTGCCTTGTATTTAATTTACTAAAATGACATTACAGCAGTCTGAGGTACATCATGCTCCTGCCTCGGGTGCAAAAACAGAAGTTAAAAAGTCTTTGCAGAGGGTTCTGGAAGGGAAAAGAACAATATTTTTCCCCTTAGTGCAGAGGGACTAGAGGAAAAATTAGGGACCTAAGAGTTCCCGCAGTCCCTGGCTTTTTCCCGGCAGCAGAGTGTCTGCCTTCACCCCTGGGCGTCTGCCTTCACCCCCTTCCCTCCCTCTCCGACGCAGGGAGGGAGGTCTTGTGCCAATTTTTGCTGGATGTAGCTGATGGAATTCTCACCCTCTGCCACTCACTTTAATAAATGGAAGTGTTGTTGCAGCTGAAAGAGAGAATCTTGGGAGTAGAACGAAAATTCTTCTTAAAAAAATACTATTTGGGAAGGTGATATTTTAAACAAAATGGTCCCAATGCCTGCTCTGGCAAGACCTCCTGGTGGGAGAAGTCACCCTGTTCAGGTAAAAAGCAGATTCCAGAAGCCCTGAAATGATGATTTTGTTAAACTAGCGATGTAGGCTAGTAACTAAGTCGCGGAGGAAGTGCTGACGCAACGCTTTTTGCTGTATCACGTTCCCCAAAGAGGAGCCCAGCAGTGTGAAAAGGCAATGATAAAATTAATTGGACTGAAGATCACTTCTTAGTAATCTGCTGCATTTCAGCAAATGACATTGTTCTGGGTGATGTGATAATTGTCCTCAATGACTAATTCCAACAGATGCCTCTCATTATTTTGGGAGTGTTGGTCAATGGGAAGAGATTTCTCTCCGATGCAGGGAGGGAGGTCTTGTGCCAATTTTGCTGGATGTAGCTGATGGGGTTCTCACCCTGTGCCACTCACTTTAATAATCGGAAACGTTGTTGCAACTGAAAGAGAGAATCTCAGGAGGAGAATGAGAATTCTTTTTAAGGAGATACCATTTGGGAAGGTGGTATTTTAATAGTGCTTATTATTCAGTATTGATTTGTATAAGATAATCACTGATGGACATGCTCAACTTCCATTAGTTTGCTCACAAAAGAGCGCAGGTCCCCATGTTGGCTGGAGAAGGACACAGCTGGAGTGAAAGCTGAGTGTTCCCGGGCGAATGGGAAGTTTGCTGAAGGGGTATCCATTGGAAGAAAGTTTTGCAAAAAACGCAGTCTCCGGTAGCTCGTCTTTATTCTGACCCTCTGCCAGCTCATCTCAAAGATTCAGAAGTTATTGCATGATAATTAGTCATCCATCTGCTACAGTGCGTCCCGGAAAAGGGCAGAATGGAGTTGTGTATTATTCAGCATCCAAGACTGAGACCTTAGCAACATATTTCTTCATATAAGTTAATTTAGAGTTTTAAGCTGTTACAAGTAGTGCTTGGGTGATAGCTGATGTGTGTGGATAAGAGAATAATATACGTAACTGCCTAAAATCTACTATTCAATAAGCACAGGCAGGTTGGAAGAACATAGCTTGGGCTGAGCTTTATTTGGCATAAATTTATCAGTCAGTTTAACCTGGGAAAGATCTGCATTGTCTGTATGCGTGGTCTAGAAGATGAGTATGGCAAAATAGAAAACCACTTGTTTGCCACAAACTGCCAACCTCAGTGCATTTCTCTAACTCTTCACTTTCCTTGCACTATTTCATATTTTTATGGTAGAAAAACTGGCTGCAGTTGAAAACCTCTAGTAGCTGTTTCACATCTGCTGCAGGGGGGCAGGTTTGTGGCTGGCAGCTGCGGGCTGCGCTCAGGGCAGGCGATGGGGCCGACATCGCTTCCTCCGGTGCCCCTGGACCAGCCTCTGCCCTCCAGCTCCCTGGGACAGAAAGGATGTGCGGGGCCTGATCCACTTCCCTCGAAAATCCCTGAAATAAAACAGAAGTGAGAAAATTGGTGAGCAACCTGCCGCCATGTGCTGTCTGGTGTCCCTGAGCCTGGCACGGCTACCCTGCGGATATTGCCAGGCTGCCCAGGACCACAGTGCTGCTGCTGGGGATGCTCCTCTCCTCCAGGCCTGGGATGCACCTCTCAGTAAGCAGATACCTGTGCCAGGGGCTCCAGCCTCGCGTAGAAGGGGGAGCGGGAGGGGTACAAAAAGCAAGAAAACCTCTTGTACCGTGCAATGGAGCTTTGCGCAGCTCTAAGTGCTTTAATCATGTTTAATCATGTTCGATGTATTACAATGCATTAATATAATGGTCGTTTCTGGAGCCCATCTTGTAAGCCACTGGCTTTCAGTCATCTGAGAAATGAAATAGATAACGTGGAAAAATTAAATTACCTGGTTTAGAGTGGGGAGTAGTGCAGCTAATAGGGTGATAGGCAATAAGCTGGTGGATGTTTTCCATCTGCAGGGATAAGTGACTGGTTAATCGAATTGAGCGCCCAGTAGGTTACATCCTCTCTGTAAGACATGGGAAGCTCTGGGTCTCGGTTTCAGTATTGATTCTTTCACGTCCTATTAAGTGACTATTTATTTAATCTTATGTGGAGCTGGATAACTATTGCAAAGCTCTTTGGCAACAGGCGGCTCCCTCAGTGCCCGATGGCTGTACCGGGGGTGCTGTCAGCTCTCAGTGGGTGCTCCTGGTACAGCTGATGAGCATCTGCAGGGTTGGCAAGCGGGTGCCTCAGTCACTTGAAAATTAAGTGGGAGCCTGTTCATGAGTTCCCTGTGAGTGGATCTCTATATGATATACAGATTGTATATATCATATAGGAATGCATGCAAAAAAAAAAAATAAAAAGAAGAGGAGGGCACTGAAACCTGGTGGGTTTAAGAAGTTGGAATAGGCGAATTTTCTCCTTTGGTGCTGCTTATTTTTAAAGGCCTGTTTCTGCAGGGCGCCCTGGCGCAGCCGTGGGGAGGCCGTAGCCGAGGGTCTCTGCTCTGGGGGCTCAGGTCCCGCTCAGGCAGAGCAGGAACCCCCGGCAGTGCTGCCCTCAGGGAAGCCGTCTCACACATTTATTACCCTGCTGGTATCTGGCTCAATTCTAATTAGTATTAAGCAAAGCTAGTGTATTTTTCATGCCGGTTTTGATTCGGTTATCGTTTCATCGCATCCTGAAGAATCTGTAACGCGAATGTGGGGATTATCTCTGTGCAAGAGCAGGGCAGCGTTCATGGGTTTGCACGGCATCTCTCCCAGGGCTGGGACGATGCTGCCTTATTTATACCCCAGCCTTAACATATTGCATGTGTTAGCAGGGCCAGCAGCCTGGCTCCGTTTTCCCGCACTGGTACATTCCCAGTTTTGATCCCTTCTGGGAGGATGGAGCCCTCTGGGCACGGGGCTGGAGCTGATAACAAATATCATGTGCTATCAGAGGCAGCCGGAGCTGCCAGAACGATGCGTTTTAACTAAAAAAAACAT
The DNA here is from genome assembly GCA_013396915.1 of Stercorarius parasiticus. Classification (NCBI taxonomy): domain Eukaryota; kingdom Metazoa; phylum Chordata; class Aves; order Charadriiformes; family Stercorariidae; genus Stercorarius; species Stercorarius parasiticus. Next base: position 1,616,716 of record VWZL01003744.1, read on the forward strand.
TTAATGGGAATTTTGATCAGTCTTCCTCAAGTGCAATTACAAATGCAAATTAAGTTTTTCATGTGGAAACCAGTGAAAATATGACGACTGTCTGCTAGATAAGCGCAGTGTTTTTGTTATGCAGCTTGTTTCCTTGACAAGCTTCCAGTTTTGTTGTCAAAAATAAATGTTCCTTGTGGGTTTAGATACGCCCTGAAAGAGCTACAAATCACTGCGGGGTTCATTGCTGCTGCTTCAGATGGGACCACTCCTCAGCTGAGCGGGTGAGCATCCCACTGCAGCAGGGCCTTGGCTGTTAATTGAAATTAATACCACAAAAGCCCTTTAGGGAGATGCGTCCTAACCCCAGCTCACTCCTGGGCTCTTCTCCCCACTCTCCTGGGTGGCCGAGCTCGTTATCTCACCAGTGTCCATATCAGCCCAATTTACGGAGACGTAACGGAACTGCTGCAATCATAAGTAATTAGCCCAGCAGGAAACCTGTTTTCGAACAGCTATTGAGATAGAGTGAAACGGATGAGAGATGCGCGCGGGCTGTATTTATAATCAGAGCTTTTATGGCCCAATGAAACTTTTATTGGGACATAACACAAGAATTTCCCTGAGTGTGTCCTGCTGTGCTGCGGGAGAGTTATCGTGTGGCAGCCTGAAAATCGAGGATTTGTGACAGTGTGTTAACATAATTCTCATGAAAGCCAGCCTTGGAGACTACTGCCTGGAACATCTGCTCTGGGTTTCGGAAAGGCAGCTGTGGACAGACTTTGGTTGCAGTAGCAAGGTCTGGTCTGTTCAATAAAATAAAGGGCATTTTTCAGGTGGAAAAGGTCCATGGGCAGAACTCTGCATTCCCCAGGCCCTGCTTCTGGATCAGGATCCTGCCACCTCGGCATTGCCAGATGAATTTTTGGTGCTTCCATGCAGCTTTCTGGAGCTTGGCTGATACAATTACATTGCATGCAAAGTCCCTGTCAAACTGTCCAATGTGATTAAAACTCTATCACGAACGCTGAAATCGTGTTTTTAATGTGCCTCTAGCCTGGAGGTGGTGACTTTGGCTGTTCTGCTGCATCTCACCAGTCTCCGGCCCTGCTCTGGCCATGGGTGCAGAGGGCAGGTCTCTTCCCCGTAGGGAGCAGAGGGAAAGCTGCCAGCGTAGAGGTGATGCAGTGGCCAGTACTGGGCTGTGTTTTGCACCCAAGAGGTGGGTTAGGTGCTGGTTGTGGTGGTGGGGTCTCCTCTGCAGCCACCCAGCTGAGGTTCCGTGAGGAGAGCTGCCATCAGCCCGTCACGGGCGGCCACTGGTGGGGAGCGGCTGCTTCTGCGGCACCGGGAAAATGGTTCAGACTTTGCGTTTAATGTTGCATGTAATTATGCAGGGGTGATGCAACGCCGATCATTTGCACTGCCGTAGTGAGCAATAATAACCGCAAACTTCCGCTTATGCATAGCATCACGGTGGTATCAGGAACAAAAACGGTTTGAGCTGTGTCCCCCTCCTAAAGCTCTGACTCCCTGCCCACAGCCCTCTGGGAGCATCCGTGGAGCTGGCCCAGGGGATGTCCTGGAAGAGATGGGGCTCAGGCAACCAGCAGCCCCTAGTGGGAAGAGCACATGGCTGCTTTGTGCCATGGAGTAAATGGCCTTTACCTGCCATGGGAACGCTGCCCCAGGGTCAGCACAAGCCTCAGCTGCGGGGTACGGGCATGCAGACAGGCGCGGGGGTGCTCGGCATCTCAGGGCTCCTCTAGATTCACATCTCAGGCACCTTGCTTGGTGGCACCTTCTGTCCCCAGCTCACAGGAGTGCCCCAGCGCCCAGTGGGGACACCAGCTTGGCAAAGGCCCTCCACGAGCCCTGCAAGAGGCTTGTGGCTGCACAAGTGTAACCTGGTGCAAGTGGCTGGTGCTCTCAGCGCAGCCCCTCAGGGCGCTGGAAACTATCCTTAACCATCCCCCCCCCGGTATACGGTGTATATGCAGACACCGGCTGCATGGTCCTGGTTGCTGGCTGGGGTTAAACCATGACACGTTGCTAAAAAGGGAGACTTCCAGCAAAGAAACTTTGCCGAGGGGCTGAGCTGACATTGGCGCTGACGGGTGCTACGTTCACTGCTGTATTAAGTTGATGTCTTCTGTCAACGTTGAATAATTTCAGTTAAGGAGCTTAAACTGGCTGAGATGGCATCATCATTGGTGACCTGGATTGCTGGTTGGCGTGCAGGGATGTGGGTTTATGTAACTGGCTGCATGTGGTTGGTGTCCAGCTCTCCTCCGCACTGCAACCTGCAGCCGAGCACCACGCGGCATCTTCCACGGTGCATAAACCTCCCACTGAAATAAGGTGAAAACGTGCCCTAATTATGTTGTGATTCATGGAGAACATCCCGTGGTCACTGCCCAGGTCACGACCCCCACGTATCCTTGCAGATGTGCCAATCCCACTCTCTTACAAAGCAAAAATGGGATTAAAGGGGAGCCGGGGAGCTGCTGAGGTCCCAGCAGCAGTGAGGGGAGTGCAGAGAGTGGGGTGACTTTCCGGGGTGCTCACCCGCTCGGGCATGGAGCCCCAGTGCCTCATCCCAGGGAGATAACTGGGACAGATTCGCTTTATCAGCTCTTCAGATTTGTTTTATCAGCTCTCAAAATTTATAAGACAATTTTGTAAGAAATTAAGGTTAAAGATTGAGAAATACTTAGATTATTTATGTGAAAAATGAGATTTATTTTTTTTTTTAATATAGATCAATCAAAATTTCCACTTTACTGTTTTAGGTAGAAACATGAACTTTGCAGCTGGTGATGAAAATTCTTTCCTAAAAAGGTTTTACTTGCTAAAGCATGAACGACGCAGGGATGGAGGGAGGCAGAGGTGATCTGCTCTACCTTTTACCCCATGCTCACCAGCTGCCTTGGCCTCATTGCCTGTGCAGTGCCTATTGTTTAATTAACATCTGTGGCTACCACGAATACAGCCTACTGCTTAGGTCTAAGCTCAAGAAGGGCATGAAATGAAGACCTGCCATCCTAAAAGATTGACAGAGCCGGCCAGAATTTGTATACAGCATATTGGTATTACTGAAAATACAGGTTTAGCTGGCAATAAACTTAAATTTAATGAAATGAATAAGACGCTAATTGATATTTGTCCAGTGCAATGCTCTGCTTTGGTAGAATGGCGCGGCAGAGTAATTAGTGTAAACAGCCTACGACTGCAGCCATCAGGTGAAGTCTCAAGCCAGACTTGGCATAAAGTTTCAAAGTTGTTTCACCAGAAGGTGAAATTTAAAAAAAAAAANAAAAGAAGAAGAAAAAGCAAGAAGCAAACAGTGCGTTCAGCTTGAGCCGTGCCAGAGGGCTGGGTCTGCGTCAGCTTGAAATGTTTCATCCAATCCAGACTGAAGGACCTTGGTTTATTTTTATGTTTTGGGCTGCAGAAGCGTCTTTTCCCCACCCCTTAGAGCCAGAGCTGTGCTGCTGCCCGGCCCCGGGAGCAGAGACCCGCTGTGCCCTGGTGCTGCCAGCCCTGCCTGCAGGGACCACTGGGGAAGGGCTTGTCCATCACCCGCTGGGCTGCATGGCCCCAGCTCCCCGCTGTGCCTCCGCAGGGACCAGACCCACTCTGAATCAAGTATTTTTTTTTTCCTTTTTGGAAGTTTCCATTCTGCTCGCCGCAGCAATGCTCGTCATCCTGCCCCTGCAAGGTCCTGGGCAAAGAAACTGACTGCCCAGGGCATTGAGATGTGTATTTGTGTATGAGCAAAACATCTGGCTTCTGCGCTTGCCAGAGCATCCTGCTTGTCTGTATTTGGCTCTTGTCTCTATTTTGGACCCCGGGATGGATGCAGCGGCTCCTGGGGCAGGGGCTAACGGGGATCACAGGGAAGGCAAAGCCAGCATGGTTGTGAGCATCTGTGTTAAAACAGATTTGCTTGATGAAGCATTTTGAGCAAGTTGTTTAATGAGCGACTGTCATCTTCCTTGGGGGGGGGAAATGCATACGTAGGTCTTGGCAAATAGCTGGGTCTGTAGCGGTTTGGTGGCACTGAAGCGGCAGGGAGAGCCTGGCCAGAGGCTCATGGCTGAGCCTGAGCTGCCACCATACCCCAGCACCCTCCTCCGCCGAGGCTGTCACGTATCTCTTGTTTTATAATCTTGGGATTTCCATGATACAAAATTATGTTATTCTAACGTTTTAGTCTAGAAGTGATTATCTTGTTCAGGGAAATGAAATAAATCCCATATTTAAATACATATTTCTTTGGCAGAGACTGTAACCCCTCTGAAGCTAAGCGGCTTGAGTTAATATGCTCTGCGGGATGTGCCAGTGCAGAACGTGACTGTCCCTTTCTGTCCCTCCCTGGGTGGGCACCCCAGGGCGTGGGCTGCAGTGGCATTTGGGACAGTGACCAGGACCTGGGTGATGGTACCCAGCCACGTCCCCAGGAACAAGTCACGCTGCTCGGCAGCACCGGCAGAGCCAGCTGCTGGCTGCGACAGGAACTCTTCAGACGTGTATAGAGCAAGATGTAAAAACATGTCTTCTTCCTTGAAATACCCATGCCCAGCAAGAGGTTGCTGCATGTCCATCAGAACGAGAAATTATCCCGGTTTTGTCAATCTTGTTTTGGTCTTTGAAAGGCAAAGCTGGGCTCCAAAAGCTGAGTGAGTGCTTAGTCTGCTTACTTGGGCTGACTGCACTGCCAAGGCAGAGCCTCGTGGGTGCCACCACCAACATGCCAGCCACATCCCCCAGTCCCATGGAGACACAGAGGATGTCCGGGATGAGGCCCCACCATGGGACACCTTGGTGTCAGTGACCCTGTGGCTTGTGCCCCCAGATGACACACTCCTTTCTGCGTATCTAACAGCATTTATTTGTGATATGCAATACTAACTTACTGATTAGATGTTTGGAAGCTCTCTCAAAGCTAAATCTTGTGTCTGAGACATAGCCTTGCAGGAGTTAGTTCAGCTAGTTATTGCTTAGCTTTTTGACTTCCACCCCCCAGATCCGCCTCAAAGAAATGTGCTGCATAAGCGTTAATGAGCCATTAGATGAATGAACTGCAAAGAGATCATCAGAACCTATTCACCCTGTTACCCTGGGTGGTGGGTGGCCTTGGCTGGCTGCTGGCTGCCCACCCAGCCGCTCCCGCACTCCCCCTCAGCAGGATGGCTGTGGGGGAGAAAACCGTGCTGTGCCCCCGCTGCAGGGGAGGAAATCAGAGGTTTGTCAGCCTGAGTTCAAAACAGGTCATCATGGCCACACCAGCACCTCCAGCTTCTCTCTTCTTGCCACCGCTCCTGATCCACCTTGGTGTGCCTTGAGCAGGAGAGAGCCCAGCAGGTCACCAGAGGGGCTGGGGAGTCTCCAGCCTGGGAAATACTCGCGCCCCAAAGGGACAGGGTCCTGAGCAGCCTGGGCCATGAGCAGTGGGTGGGTGAGAGGACCCCGGAGGTGCCCCCACCCTCACCCCAGCCCTCCTGGTGGTCTAAGGGCAGATTTAGGAGTGGGGTGTGGGGAACCCCTGTGGAGCTTTTCTCACCGGCCTGTGCCAGGCTGGGGAAGGGACAGCAGGCGACCCCAGCCCTCTCCCACCTGCCTGCTCTGTGCTGCCACCCATGCACACCCCGTGGACACCCTCTGACTAGGGTCTGCACCCAGGGTGTACCCAAACCGCTGCTCACCGCCTGTCCTCCCCCAGGACCGCTCTACTGGATGGCAGCAAGGGGCAGGGGTCCCAGGGGTGACTCCAAACCACCCCCATCCCTGCCTCACCCCCCCACCGCTCCGGGGAGCAGCTCACCAGCCCAGGCCCCTCCCACACTGCCCCTGCCCTCTGTGCCCAAGGCCAGTGCCCCGGGAGAGGCGGCACACGGTGGTGGGTAGTGGGGGCTCTGCACTGGGCTCCCTGCTCCGGCTGCAGCCCCCACGGCAGCCAGGGGCAGGGACGGTTCGCTTCACAGACTTTGCGCTGTGGTTTATTCGTCTGGCGATGCTGGGGGGAGTGGGGATTAACCCTGGCAGTGCTGCCAGCGTGGGTCTGCAGGCGGCGGCTCCGGGTGCCAGAAACACGGGATTAACGTGTTAACTCACTGGCACGCTGTAGCAGAGCCATTTTTCTCTCCTTCCCGCTTCCCACCCCCCTTTTTTTTTCGCCTTTCACAATTAGCCCATTTTAACATCGAATTGTTCCCTGCTATAAGAGGTCCTCTCCTCGCTTAGCGATGCCGGCAGCTATTTTTACGGGAGACATCTGCCTGAAACGCCTGCCTTCCCCCTGAGCACAAAGGAGGCCCGTTCCCGGGCTTCCTGCAGCTCCTACCGGGGCCATCCCGGGAGCCGCCGCAGAGCCAGCCCCAGCGCGGGGATGTAGCGGGCTGCCGCAGCTGGGCAAAGGAGAACCCATGGATATCGCTGGTCCTTAGAGAGCGGCTGGCGAGTGGATGGTTCTTCAGGCGGCGAGGCTGCCTGCTCAGCAGTTCGCGGGCCAGCGCTTGCAGCATGCCTGCATTGATTTAAAGCCGGCACGCAGAAGCAAGGCTGCATCAAGACAGAGCGGCGGCTGCTGCGGGCGGTTCACCATGAAGGAACAGCTTTATGTTTCTGAACGCACCTGACTGGATGGATGCTTGTGTCTAAGCAGCAGCAAATATTGCAAGGGGAGATCTGAGAGTGAGCTGAGACCTGCGCTACCAATCGCTTCGTCAAGTTCAGGGCTTCTCTCCTCCTGGCATCGCAGGGAGGCAGCCCGGCTCTCCCGGAGACCCCTGCTGCCTCGGCTACTTCTGTGAGTTCAAGGTCGGCAGTTTTCCTCGGCTGCCTTTGGGACCGAGCCCGGCGCTGCTGGGCAGCCTGTGGCCGGCGTGGGGGCGGCCGGGGACTCTGGACGGTGACTGAAGGAGTACCGAGGGCGCGATGCAAGTGTCCATCGCCTGCACAGACCACAACTTGAAGAGTCGAAATGGTGAAGACAGACTCATCAGCAAGCAGAACACCACTACCCCGAACGTAGTGAATGCAGCCCGGGCAAAATTTCGGACAGTGGCTATTATTGCTCGCAGTTTGGGGACGTTTACCCCTCAGCACCACATTTCACTAAAAGAATCCACCGCAAAGCAAACGGGCATGAAATATAGGTATGGTCATGGTATTGTTCTTTGTTACGTTGCAGTGTAACAGCTCTTTACTTTGCCTCTAAAGAATCGCCTGCCTGGATGCATCTGATTTTGCAGAGGAGCTCTCTACTGAGGTTATTAATAGATTTTTAAACTTGTGCATAGCTGAATAGCATTTGGGTGTTAATGTTTTTGCAGGCATTTATATTTGTGATTTTATACAAAAAATCACTTGCCTGGGTAGATGATATACAACATTGTGAATTTACGACAGTTGTGTTAAGATGGTTTCTATTAAGTGCTCAATATAACTTGTATTGGTACTAATGAGCATAAAAATCAATTAGCAAAGCACGTTTGAGGCTGGACGGTAAAAGTTCATTTGCAGTATGTTGTATGGAGCGAAAAAAAGGACCTGCCTTAGGTACCATTTCGTCATGGTGATCGCTTACTGACTTTTCACCTGGGTCACTTGGTGAAGATGAGATCAAAGCCAATTTTAGGTGAAATGTAGGGAAAAAAAAATCATGGGCATTCATGTAAAATGCCTCATGCATCTTACAGATTTTTATTCCTCCTAATCTAGGCAGGGAAAATAATGAACAGCTGTGACTTCAGTCTGAAGCGCTCGGTGTGGGTAGCTGATAAGCTTCTCTGTCATGCCTTCAGCTGAAAATGAGAAGGGTTTCTATTACTTTGGCATCTGGCTTCTGCCTGGTCAGGATGTCCCTTTTCAGCCACTAAAGGGTGATGTTGTTGGGACTGGGAAAAGGGAACAGCCTGGGGATGCTCTGCCCCCATGAGCAGCCCTGCGCAGAGCTCCCGGTGGCCGGAGCGAGGGGATCCCCACAGGCGTGAGGATGGCAGTGAGGGGCGCAGGGCTCCAGGCAACTTCAGCTGTGCTTGTTCCCAGTCCATGGAATAGTGGCGGATGCTCCTGTGGAGCCAGCTGTACCCACTCCGAGGGAGTGGTGCCGGGCTGGGATGCAGTTTTGCTGTTACGCTGATTTTACGGTCATGGGGGCTGACGCAAAGCAAAGCCGGCTTTAGCACCGTTATGTGGAATTCAAGCGTGCATGCAGCCCAGCGCAAGGCTTGGTTTAGGCGATCCTGTAGTTCTGAAAATTTCAATATTAACTCTCCAGGAACTGCACAGACAGGGTGTATGGAAGCAGAGTGAACGGGATGCTCAGATGCAATTTGCTGTGAGTTGCTTGAACGGTTGATAAATAACACAGAGGCTTTGCCCGAGCAGAAGCCCGGCCTTTCTGACTGCTTGTTCCTGCCGTTCAGCCATGACCAACTTTTAGCAGGAGTTTGCACGCTCCTGCTGTTTGCTCATCAGCACGGTGTCGGCAGCAGGAGAGGTCCGGGCAGCGCCTGCGGTGGGAGCAGAAATGCTGATTAATATCTCCCGGAGCCAGCTGGGGTGCTGGGTAGGCTCAGTGCTCTGGGGGGCTCCCAGGGGGTGACAGTCCCAGCTCCTGGCTGGCCCCAGCTGTGGGGAGGGCAGTATTTGGGGGATGGCGGTGGGTTCTGCCCAAAGGGAGGCAACTCTCAAAATCAGTACAACTTGCCCTTTAATCCGATGCCTGCAGCCTCCCAAGTGGAGTGGGGGAGGATGGACCACTGCCAGTTGGGAGCTCCCTGTACCCCTCCCACCTCCTGCAGCCCTGTCCAAGCCATTGCGCCTCCCTGCCTCAGTTTCCCCCACCAGCACATCTGAGGGAAACATGTCTTTGATCACGTCATTCGAAGACATGACCTGTTACCGAGTCGGGGCTTCTGCTTGTTAGGCTTACGGACGCTGTGTACTAATTGTCAGAAGTTATCTTTGCTGATTTCCCACAGGCTCCCGGCGCTATCAGTGTACCGACACGCCGGGTAATTGCAATTCTTTGCTGCCCACATGACACAAACACTCCAGCAGCCTCCGAAGTTGGGCCTTTGTAAATCCTTTCTGGCTTATTTCTAGATAAGGTTTCAATACGGAGGGCTGAATTCTCCCACTGGTGTTCGGCGCAGCCCTGACAGCTCCCCCGGCTTTGGCTGCCTGAGACCTGGGGAATTGCATCAGGAATAGCATCTCATTTGTGACAAGGCTGATATTTTATCTTTATGACTAATCCCTGTTTCTGCTCCCAAATCTCTCCATATCTAGAGCTGATTTCTCCCCCAAGAGAAGACGTGAAGGGGAATTTGGAGGAAGAGCTGACTAAACCTCCAGGCTCAGCTGCGATGCTGCTGAATTGAGATAACCTTTAGTTAGGGAAGACGCCTACCAATGGCAATGGAGCTGATATTTCTTGTTCATCTCTGCGCCTGGTTCCTCAGTCCGAGGGAAATCCAGTGGCTGGAGAAGCCAAAGGCTTTTCCCAACGGCTGCAACAATAATCCTGTAAAGTCCTCAGCTCCCTTCCAATTGAAGCTGAAGTCCTTCCCAATTCATTTTCTGCTTGAATTATGTCCCTGATGCTGAGCTATACAGTGTGCGCCACTTAAAATGACATGCTAGCGCAGCTGCCCCTTGTTTTACGCTAAAAATATGGATAGCTGCTCCCCCCTTTTGACCCTCAGCGCTGCTGCTGCCCCCCTGGCAGGGCTGCCCGTGGCTCCTGCTCCGCTCCCAGGATCCTGCCCATCCCCGGAGCTGCCTCCCCTGGCTGCCAGGAACTCCTGGTGCCACCTGGATTATGTAAAAAGGAGAGACAGCCACTACGGCTGTGACAGGGGTGGGGGCGGGAGAGGAGCCAGCTCAGGGGGCTTTTCATCAAATGGTGTGTTTCTGGACCCATTCCACCTCAGAGCCCCAATTGGAATATAAAAGACCAAGTTTGCAGGAATAAATATATTCACCGGGGAACATCTGCAAATATTAGGACTCAGGTGTGCTCCCGCGGCGTTCGCGCGAGCAAACCTCTGCTTTGCAGTTGTTACATCCCATTTCACTGCCTCCCTGTCGGATTGTGGCATCAGGCGGATGGGACCTCCCCAGCTGTCACCTCTGCTGTCACCGCCGGGGACAGCCTCAGCTGCCTCCCGTGCGTGGAAGGTGACGGGGAGAGGGGCTGTTCCCTTTTATCCTTTTTAATGCTCCCATTCAGTCCCACTAATGAGCCTGCCCAGATGCTCGGGGAGAATATTTGGGATCACTTCCTTTCCTGGAAAATGATGTAGTTGTGGTGCTTGGCTTGGAGAATTGCTGTCTGCCGCACCGCTGCTGAAAACAAAGGATGTGTTTTTGCCTCCCTCCGATGCGCAGCATGGGAGGACGGCTGGCAGGCTTTGGACCATCAGAAGGTCACAGCCTGGGTTCTTTTCCCTCCTAATTTGCCGTATTTTTTTTAAATTTATTGTCAGCCCGATTCAAGCTGTCAGTAAGGCGGATCCAGCCCTGATCCTGGCGCACGGGGCTATTTGGGATGTGCCACGACTACCACAGAGAACAACTTCTCAAACTGAGACTTGTACCAGGCTTCCTGTGCTTGTCCTGGCAGCCTTGCCATCACCCATGCCACAGGGCGAAGCCTCTCCCCAGAGCACTCCGGCTCCCCACGAGCCTGCTCCGCACCCCCGAGGTGGCAGGGAGCTCAGCTGCACGGGGCTTGGGGCTCAGCTCCGGCTCCAGCCGCGGCGCTGCCGATTTGGGGCCGTCAGCAGTTCAAAAATAGCCCTTTATGAGAGCTCTGCCCGCACACGGGCACGAGGGACCCAATTTATGAAGCTCAACTATCTATTTGTGGTCATAAATAATTGATGGTGGCAGCTTTGACCATTAACTCCAGTGCGAGCCTAAACAAAAGAATTTTAACTGCAAAGGCAAGCTGGTGGAGTTAATAGTCCGTACTCGTCCTGCAGAGCCTGGAGCAAGGTGCAGAGAGGCCGGACGCTGGCCCCCGGAGGGGAAACCCATCCCTCCTGCCCGATGCGGGATGCCCACCCGTGTCTCATGGGCCACTCATGGCCACCAGGCCCATGCCACCACCACGCTGGGGCTCCTGCCTGTGCCGCGGGGGTCTCTGAGGACGGGCAGCAGTAATTAATGTGTGGGGAGGCCAGCCTGGGAACCTCGTCCCTGCTCAGTCAGGTCTGCGAGGGGACCTGCCCTGCTGCTGCGGGCGCGGGAGGGGAGACAGTGCTTCTTGCAGTCACTGAGCAGTGGATGTGCAAGGATTGCGTGTCACATTTTGCAAGGTCTGGAACAGCTTTAGCAACTAAAGACCTTTCCTGGCCACCCGGGAAGTGCCAAGCTCTCCCCAGTGCCGTGCCGCGGTGCTCAGCTACCTGCTCAGCACTGGCATGAACCCGAGCGCGCACGAAGCGTCTGGAGGAGACCAAGATGGCAAGACACGCGATGCTGCTGCCGGTCTGCTCCCTTCTCCCAGGGCAATGAGTACGTCTTGGATTCGTGAGGGCCTGCGCTTACAGCAAGCCTGGTGCAGGGTGGTCTGGTCAGTCCTTGTCTTACGTGGGATTTTTTCTGGCCCGTTGCCTGGGTGCTGCTGCTTGCCAGGCTGCAGGCTGTGGGACCTTCCAGCGTCCCCGGTGGCACCGAGGCAGTGCCCTGGCCAATTCCAGCAGAGGGTCATTACATCCTGCTGGCTAAAAATTCATTGGCAGTTCGAAGGCTTTTTTCTTCACTGCGTGCCTGAAACTGTGGGTTCGTGTCGAAGCACATTACTGAAGAGCTGCTAATGCACTGCATCACAGCGGTGGGTGTATTGCTCCAGTGGATCCGGTGGGAAGTCTCTCTTCCCCCTCCTGGAAAGGCGTCCGCGGGCTTGACTTAGCCAGGGTCAGAGCAGCGCTCCATTGGCTCTGCGCACCAATTACACACATTAAAAGGCACAATAAAAATACTACAGCACAAAGAATTCCTCACCCCACTTTTCTGCCTAAATAAATATCTGCTGGCGAACATAATTAAGGTATGTAACAAGTATAAAACTCTCAATCCTATGGTTAACTCAAACCTTTCCAATATTGTGGGCTGGTACGTCCCAGCCCAGAGGAGAGCGATGCTTTGGAGCACCTTCCCTCCCAGGGTCATCGGAGAGGGGAGAAGAGCAAACCTGCTCCTGGGAAATATCCCACAGCCGTTCCCCCTCCCCGGAGAGGTTCCCAGCGCAGATGCTGAGTGCTTGGAGAGGAGGAGAAACCACTGCCAGTGGGGGACGGAGCCCTGCAAAGCCCCAGAGCAGTGTCTGAGACCTGTGATTACCATCAGGAAAATGACTTTCGCCTCCATGACCGTCGGCGGTTTCTTCCACTCCTTTGAGCATACCCCGGGTGACCCGTGGGCTAGAAGCAAAAATTGCAATGCTTTTATTAAAGTGCAAATTCCTTATGTAGAAGCGTGGTATTATTAACGCTAGAATTGCACTGTGGCGCACGCTTTGTATGCAGATGCCGTGCAGCACGCCTGGCTGTGCAGCCGGGGTGAGCGGGGGCTTATAGGAGTCCACAGCAAACTTCCAACCGGCCAGGTTTGGAAACACACACGGGTCGCTTTGGGCTGCAAAACTAGTTTGGAAACAGAAGATAAAGCTCTTACACTTTTCAAAGGGTGTAAGTGAAAGCAGGTATTTCTTAGCAGTGTTTCAGGTCTTGTGTCTTCTTTTTCCTTGCATCGTACTATAACCATCGACCATAATATCTACCTCATATATTTAGGAATCCATGGTTTATTTAAGTCTTGCTGCAATTATGAATAGTTTTAAGCACTCACATGCAAATGGCACAATTATTTTGACATAAAATTGCGTATTATTTCAGTAGCTCTCCACATCAGGTTGATTTTTATGGCTCGTCATCTGATCTTTATTTTATTGCTGTAAATTAAGACCAATCCAGTGAAGAGAATGGATTTAGACTGAATTCACAATGCGTTTTCCCCCAGGACTGTAGCTTATAATGGCTACAAAGAAGGGAGGAATAACTCAAATAAGGAGAAAAAGGAGCCAGTTGAGTAAACAAAATCTGTGCGGATTTGTGCTGCTCTTAAATTCCTAATGGCTCTCCAGGAGTTTGTAGCTGCTAGGTAAGGCTGTGGTTTCGGTGTGGTCTGGATTTTCCCCATCTCATTACATCGATGCAAAAGCCATGTTTAACATTGCAGTGTTAAAAACAGCATAGACCAAGTGAACTTTAGATTTGAATACGCATTTACTTACCGTGTAAGCTCTAAAGATATAATAGCGCATGGAGTTTGCCAAAGGTGTATTCACTCCCTGCCTTTCATGTCTTCAGTAAATGAAAACTTCGCAGATGGCTGGGCTGAGTGTAAGCACTGAAAATGTATCTCCTCTTCCAGGTTTCAGGTAAAGCAAATTTGTCTTTTTTTTTTGTAAAGCAGCCTGTCCAGGTGGGACCTGCCCAGCTGAGCATGGCTGCTTCCCAGCTCTCCGCCGGGGGAGCGATGCCCAGCGCTGCGGTGTCTGCGGGCTCTGCCCCGCTCCCCCAATGCACTTAAGGGATTTCTTCCGCTCAGGCTTTCTCCTTCTCCCCTCTCTCCCCCGGAGACCCAACCAGGCCAAGAACCTCCTACATCAGCTTTGGTTCATTGACAAATGCATTTTTAGCGTTGTTTCCAAGTGTTCTAATATTCTTCGTAAAAACGTTTCTAATTTATTAGGGACTTTGGAAATATCTGTCCACCAGAATAATTATATATCCTCCAGTGAGGTCTAGCTCAGGGAGGAATACGCAGCCGTTGGAGTAGTGCTGGCTCACGCGGGGGTCTGTAGTACAGAGGACGGGTGTCAGCATTTGACACCATCTCTGCCCAGCTACACCGTGGTAGTCCCCACTTCCCCAGCCAGGGTGACATGCAATCTGTTTCTCATCCTCCAGAGAGGTGTCCTGGACCCTACAGAGCAAGGTCTGGGGATGCCACATTGCCTGTCCCAGCATCTGTGTCCCGTGGGGGACAGGAACACTGTCCTGCGGTGCTGGTGGCACTGGGGTGGGGGCGCTGGGCAACAAGCCAGGGCTTGGTCTGCCATCGATTCCAGCCCCCCCATTTTAATCCCAAGAGAGAGTGATGAGCTAAGGAGAACAAGACTGAATTCAAGGACAAACGGTGTTTTAGAGAGCATGCTTTTCATGTCGGGTTTGTTAAGCAGAAGCAAAATGATGATATTTCAAGGAAGCTTTTAAATAATGCAATCGTATGCTGGTGATGAGCTCTGCAGCCTCTTGAAGCTGTGCAGGGCACAGGGCAGGGGTGCAAGGGCACGGGAGCAGCCTGGGCGGCTGTTCCCGTCACCGGTGGGTGTCTGTCACAGCACTGCTGCTCCCTGTGCCACCTGTCACCGGTGTCCCCTCTCCCGGGGGGGTGGCGGACAGTGGCTGTCCCCCTGGCAGGAGGCAGTGCGGGGCAGCTCCCCTCTGGCAGCAGTGGCTGAGGCGGGTTCCTGATGGACCGGCTGCCAAACGCGACCCTCCTCCACTCTGCTCGTCCTGGACTGTTCCCCGAAGCGTGATATTTTCCATCTAAAACCTGCATGACAACATTAATCTAATGCTTAAATGGATGGAAGAAAAGATGTAATGCAGAAACACTGCTAATTTAATTACTTGTGAAGCGCACAGTTTAAGATACTTAAAATGTATTATTTTAGCATGGCTGCTTTGGCAAAATCCAATTTGAATTTTGAGCACGCTTATTTTTATTTTAGACTAGCATTATAAACCGCCATCTGTAGAACATGTTTGTTAAGAAATCAATTCTCAGTAAAGAAAAGAAAATGCGCTGCATGAGACTTGGTGTGAGCCCAGAGGTTAAAGCTGGGGTGACATTTTCCCTGCTACGAGTCAGTGGACATTTCCCCTTTGCCTGGGGTTCAGCCTGTGCTGAGCACTGTGGCAGGAGAGGGACGACTCTGTGGAGCTGCTTCTACAGCTAAGCTTCCATGGATTTCAGTATCTGTTGGATATTCAGAAAATATCCAACAACCCAAAATCCGGTGGCGCTTAGTGGTGGGCAGATCCCTGATGTAAAGTCAGTGGATGGGTCAGATGGATCTTGCTAATGCAAAGAAGGATTTGGCTGCCATATCCCTTATCCCAGCCCTGTTCTTTGAGCTGGTCCAGGTGACGTTTCCCGTGGCTCTGCAGGAGTGAGAGCAGTGTTTGGTGGGAGCCTCCGGAGCAGTTCAAAGGTGTTTGCTCCTGAACAAACCCATTTTAGAAGTTGCTCAAATGCAGCTCTCTCTCCATGTCCTCTGCTGCTGTGCTTGCTGTACACCCCTCTGGAGGAGGCAGAGAGGATGAAGGAGCCCCCATGACAGTGTGGTGGCCCTGGGCGTGTAGGAGAGGTGGTAGCCTTTTGGGGCAGGTTGTGCCCCATCTGCCATGTGCTGGGGTCACTCTGGGTGGCTGGTGGGACACACAGCTCTGCTGTCCCACCACGGTGCCCCCGCTGTTCCCCACAGCAGCATCCCCTGTGGGAGATGCAGCATCGTCCCTTCAGCAAACTGAGACTTGCTCCTCATGGTATCCAAATGTATTGGAAATGTTTCGCAAACTATTTTTGTAGCAGTGGAAAACCTCCTGGCAGGCGGGTGGGAGTGGGGAGCAGTGCCTGGTGTCCGAGATGCCTTACTCGGGGTGGTTGGACACTCAGTCAGGGCTCTGCAGGCACCGTGCTGAAGAGTTTCGGGAAGTATCTTTTGGCAAAGCTCTGCTTGGAGAACAGACAGAAACAATCAATGGGACACAGGGCTTGAGAAGCAGAAGGAGCACATTGAAAAGTAAGGTCCTGAAGCTCCTGGAAGCCCTTTGTACCCGGCGCCTCTACGAGGTCCTGGTGCCTTGTCTCTCACAGCTCCTGAAGAGGAAAGCTGGCGCATGTTTGATGCCTGGTTTTTGCTTACAGCACGCAACAGCACTGTGAGAGTCTATCACAGGGCCTGCCGGCAGCGTAGATTCAGCTGGATGCAGTGCATCCAGAGAACCTCAGGTTCGATAAATGAGACGGCCTCCTTGCACAGAAAGGGCACGAGAGGCGGTGGCTGGGCTGAGGCTGTTAGGATTGCCCGCATCTACGCCGCGCTGGCACGCTGCTTGCGGAGGGGTTGTGTAAGTCATCAGAAAACATGTGCCCTGGAAGTAAACAAGCTGCTGCAGAAATATTTTTGGGTAGGAAGTTATAAAACTTTCATGGCATACCTATATTTTCCTGTTGGCATTACGTTTGCCAAAAAACCCAAGCGCTGCCTGGTCACAGCTCCTGCTGCAGCGACTATGAAACTGTGCTGCAACTGATTGCAGAAGTACTTAAAATCTGTCCAAAATTTCCTTTCTCTCTGAAAGGGTCAAAGTCACGCATAGCAATTAAAACAAAAATTCAGCTGCTTTTCACAGTGGTCTCCCTGCCTCAGCCTGCTTATTTTTAGAACAGTTCACCCAAATAGCTTTTACCTAAATATTTATACAGGGATAAATTGCCCCTCCAAAGCGAAAGGTTCCCTTTCTCAGGCTGACCCCACTGTGGATGCTCCCGTCTGCAGCTGGGACAGACCTGCTCATGGCTGCGCTGAGCATTGTCCGGGGCTGCTCAGATTCTTTCCCGTCCGTTCGTCTTGTGATTTTTGTTGGAAGTAGCCTCTCCTGCCCGTGGAGAAAATATGTGTTTTCCAGTTTCAGCTTATTCAATCACTTCAGCTTAGTGACTAATACTTTCCAAGGTGGGTCAACGGATGGGGAACAAAAAACCGGTGGCGGGGTTTTAAATTTTTTGGTTTGCGTCTTTCAGTCTGAAGTAGTACCGAAATGAGAGAAAATGGCATCTATCATTTAGAGCCCTATGGGATGTGTTGACTGGTGACAGCATAGTCAGCACCCTACGCGTAGGTATGATTTGCTTACTGATTTCCTATACGCATAAAGTGGAATCGACCCGGGCATTGTAACAGGGTTGGGCACATGTCCCAGGTTTGCCAGGTCCCTGCCTGGTGTGAGACGTGTAGCACCACGGTGTCGGGTACCACTGAAGGGTGTGGGGGAAGCTGTGGATTAACCCGTGCACAGGTGTGATGGAGACCTCCCTGATCCTCTCCTATTTCTGGACATAACTTGATTCATTCAAATCCTTTAGGAACTGTGAGATTATTGATTTTTTTTTTTTTACAAGGATAACGTTAATTCCCTCAGACATTTGAAATGCCGCACTTTAAAAGCATCACTGCAGAATGACAAATGTTTTTTCTTTTCCTCTCTTTCATCCTTGTGTCCCACGGCTGACAAATGCAGTGGGGGCAGGAGAGCCGTGGGCTGTGCACCATTCCAGGATACTGTTGCTGGAATTGTGGCCCCTCCCAGCAGAACTATTCCCCTGGGAACGTCAGTGCCAGCGCTGCCCCCGCTCCGGCATCCCCACCCCGTGCTCCCCACTGGGAAAGCGCTGGGAATAGCGATGGCAGCTGCTGCCGTCGCAGCAATCTTCTGCAACCATTTGTGCTCTGGTGCCGGCACCCAGCCGCCCAGCAGACTGCCTCCTGTCCGGGCTTGCTGGGAGCTGGGGTGGGAGGGAAGGAGTGGGAAAGAGCCTCGCATGCAGGAGCCTCAGTGATGGCACGGATCCCGCGCGGGGAGGCTGAGCACGCCGGCATGTCTGCCAGAGCCACGCGCGGCAGCCCCTGCGCTTGGCTGCGGCCCATCTATTTTACCTTATCTACATTTTAATGCGTCATCTGCAACTTTTCTGAGGCTGCAGCCAAAAAAAAAATCCTGGGGAATTTCAGTTGAAGCGACCACCTACGCACCCGGTGGCCCTACGAGTACGGGAGATGAGTTGGAAAGTGTGAAGAGACCCAAGAATCAGGGGCCAGATGCCATTTAGGCACCTGCCTGTCCCCTCATGCCATCCATGCCTGGGCTGGCTGTCCTACCTGCTGCCGGTCTGGCGTCTCCATTGCCCAGGACCCACCTCCTGGCTTCGCTGCTGTTGTTTTTCAGCTGATCAATACTGTTCTGTTTTGCCTCTGCAGCTATTCCACTGGCAATGGGGTATTTTTCCTATTTTGTATCATTGACCTAATACTTAACATCACCGCTGCAGCAGTGGGGACAGTCACCAGCTCCCTCAAACCCCTTTTTAGTGCGGCAGGGACCACAGGGCAGCCACTGCCTGCCACGTTGCTGCAGAAACCCAGAAGGGAAGGAAGATGCTCAGAGGAGGGCCTGGGACTGTGTGGTCCATCCACTTCCACTCTGATATAGCTTAGAAAAGCAGCATTGCTCCAGGTGCACCTTCACCATGCTACTGCAGACACGCATGGTTAAAATCAAATTCTGTTTTATTCTTATAACATCTTAGGTAGAAGAGATTACAAAGCAGTTCGCAAAGCAGCAAACATAAGCACAGTCAAACGCTGCAAGTGTAAGGTTGAACGTTAAAGCAAGTTTAAGAATGCACGTGCTCAAACAAGGAAATGAATCTGTGCTTTCAGCTCACTCATGTATCTGTTGGGCCATCTACGGTCATTGAGCTTCTGCTACCGCTTTGCATGTTCGTCTCTGCTTCTTGTCATTTGAAAGCAGAGTTAAGAATTTCCTGAGATTAGGTGCTTTGCATAAATGTCAGTACTTCATCAGAGCCAGGGGTATCTCTGTCTTTGCTCCAGCACTATGGCTTGAAGCTGTCCTTGACTCCTGCCCAAGCATGGAGCCTTTGCTCGGATGCAGTGCCTTGGTCTGAGCATCTGAAGGTCCCCATGGCCATGGGCTGTTGGACGTGGCAACAGACGGCCAACGGTCTTGGCTGGTGGTGTCTCTGGCAGGTGTTGGGCGAAAGCACCTGCACCTGGCAGGGCTGAGCTTGCCTCCAGCCTGCCTGGCTCTGAGAAAGGTGGGTTTCCCAGGGGAAAACCCAAAGCCACCCTGTCTTCCTTGGCCACCGCTGGGATGCAGAAATGCCACCAGGAGCCTCCGTGCTGCTCCGGCGTGCCCGTATGAGGTGGCTCGGGTGGTCTTTCAACTCATATTAAGGTGAAACAATTTCCATTTAGAAATGGGGAATATTTCTGTGGGACAGACTGGAAGGGAGTTTGTATTAGAGTAAGGAAAGATACTCGGTAGGAGTCTGGGTAAAAATCACCATTCTTGCTTTCCATCCTGTAATAAACCATTTTCTAGGCGGAATGCGATGCTGGCTTGAAAGGCCGTTGGAAACACCAAGAGAAAGCAGCGAATGCGGCTGGTGAGGCATGGTGCCGATTTTTGTAGCGTTACCCAACATTAAGTGGGGTACAGCGGTTTGCACCTGCCCGTAACCAAAGCTGGCCAAGGGTGCGAAGATGTCCCAGCAGCGCACAGACCTCCCTCACTTCGCTATCTCTGCGCAAGTAAATGGGTTTAAATACATAAAACAGTGGAAAGCTGCGATTCTGCATCACTGCAATTACTGCTAATACGGGCGGTAATTTAGTGGAAACTGCTGTGCATGTTGTGAAGTGTTTTGTTCGCAAAATGGGAGACAGAAACCATTATTTTTCTCTCTTCCCACCCACACCACTTAGAGGCAACCTCCTGCCGTTGGAGCTTGCTGAGGGGCAGCTACTGCTTGTCGAAAATTTGCAGGTCCCTTTGAGCTGATGAGGCAAAATGAAATCCAGCCTTCGAAACAGGAAACCACCCAAGTTAATTAAAGAAGAGAATTAACACCTCCATATTGCCTCACCCTTGGTTCACAGCAAGATTAAGCCGCGCTGGGGGCTGTTGCAGCCTGATGAATCGTGACAAATAGCTTTTACGTGGCTCCGAAATGTTAGGAAGAGCTGAGCACCCTTCAGTGAAGGAGTTTGCATCTTCCCCTGAGGAGGCAGGGAGCTCCAGAGCCTGAGCAGATGCTGACAGGTCACCTTAGAAACTTGTGAGGAGATGTGGAGATGATGTGTTTTCCCAGAGCACTTGGAAATACATAGTGTCTTTTCTCCGTATCTTCACTGCTCTCTGGTTTGGCATGGCCAGGCTGAGGAGATATCTGCATGTCTTGGGAGGAGTTCAGAGGTGCAAAAGCCCTGCAGATGGGGCTGGAGGGATAGGTCTCTCCAACATCACAGCGCCCAAGAGACACGTCACCCAAAAATTCCAACAGTTTTGCACCAGGAAGGCTCGGGAAAGGCTGGGTGGTGGTGGGGAGGAGAGCTCAACCGGGCAGGAGGGCACGGACTCTCTCCTGCCTGTCCCTTCCCCTCCCTGCCACGTCGCACTGGTTGGCACAGGGCACCCTGTGTCCTGGGGACCCTGCAGACGTTCTGCTGGTGTGAGGGACAGCCCCTTCCCCACGGGGCAGGGATGGCGGGTCCCACCTCGCCTTGCTGGGTACAAACGGGGAAATTCGGGGAGCCACAGCTACCCCCCGTTGCCCATTCTAGTGCAGGGGATGGGGGTCTGCAATTGCTCAGGGGGTGGGGGGTGGCGCTGTCTGGCATTTGAGAGGGGAGAGAAGCCGGGTGTGATAAGGAGGGTTCATCATCATGGGAAGCAGCCGAACCGGTAAGGGTTTTATACTGTACGAAGCAAGCAGAAGTGCTAAGGCCAAGTGCAGCTCCAAAGCCCAGGATTACACTTTGTTGTTCTCCACTCCGCAGGTCACAGGCGAAGGATGTCAGATGTGCTGCAGCGGGAGTGGGCAACTGGAAAGGGTCTCCACTGTCATCAGGTTTTTGTTGTTACTTGAAACAGCCTCTTTTTTTTTTTCAGGGAAGAAATTACATATTTTATTCATTTTCTGTGCAGAAAGGAACAGTTCTGGAGCACTAATGGGGATGTTTCTAAGCAACGTTGTTTTCCCACCGCCAGCTTCAGGAACAGTGACTTTTCTTTTACATTTTTGTAGCAACAAGCCAAACTGTCTGCAGTTTATATGCAGGAAAAAACGTGCCATAGTTTCCCCAGTTTTGCTTAATTGGATGGGCGGGAGCCTGTATCACCGCCTTGGGGCTCACCCCACACCCACAAGGGTGCATGCAGGCATATGAGGAAGGCTGTGTTGTGCTCGCGTGCCCCAGGCCCTCCTTTTTGGTGGTGGAGGCGGAGGATGTCCACGGAGACGCCTGCAGGCAGGTCTTACACCTGAAGATGATGGTGCCTCTCCCAGGGGCTGGCTTTGTGCCCCCCCGCTCTGCTCAAAACCCCTCTCTCCCCTCCCACCTCCTTTCCCCCCCATCTATTTCTCTCCGCATGTTTTTTGCACGCTGGAATACTCAGAAATGCCTGAGGAGCGCTGGGTTTTTCCTCCTCCACACACCTCCCTTGCGCTGAGGCCGTCGGCGTGGCCGTGGGCACTGTGGCGTGGGCGGCAGGAGCTGGTGGTGCCCACATGGACCCTGGACCCCCACCCACCATCCCTCCCTGGCAGCCTCTGGGGGTTTGTGAAATGGGGTTCCCCGGTCACCTGCCACCAGGGCTGCTTCGGTAGGACCGACCCACGCGGGATCCATCCCCTGGGTGTTGTATTTCTGGTAGAGGTTGGCCTCTGTGGGCAAAACCACCAACACAGAGCAATGAAACTGGGGTTGGAACAAGAAAAAAACCAGCATTATCTGATTTCTGTCGAGCTCTTCTAAGCCTGATGATTCCTCTGTGGGTGTGGAGTTGAAAATGTTTTAGTCATTGTATGTGTTATTGCAGAGATTTTATTTAAAACTTATGTTTTTCCTTAGAAAAAAACTCTCACTCTTTCTCTCTCTCATTCCTGACAGATAGATAGATGGATAGATAGATCCCCTGCCCAGACAGATAGATGTATGGATAGACAGGCAGATAGGGTGGTTATCCTCATCCCGTTGTACAGACGGGAATACTGGAAGTAGATAAGCTTGAAGCAGGGTTTGCTCAGCGCACCTCAGATCAAAGCAAAGCTGCTCAGCAGCTTCGTCTTCCAAGCAGCCCAGCTGTCACTTACTGCTTTAAAATCTTAAACTCTTTGCTTTTAGCCTCCACCAAACATGAGGCTGTTTTGTAGGTGTTTCCAGTCTGGCTGGATGCAGGGTGGGGGGAACTGTCAGCACCCAGAGCTGGTCCCGGCTGGGATCAGACTAAGCTTCACTAAAGCACAATGCAACAGGTCAGCTCAGACTGGTGTCAGGCATCACCTGAAGTTTATCCCGTGGGTGGAGGCAGATGGTTTTGGACCGAGCAGGAGCCACCTCCCCTTCTGCAAACCAACAGGGACCCAGTGGGGTTATGGAGGCAGAGGCCGATGCAGGTTTAGACACCTGATGGTGTGGCAGCCCTGCCCAGTGCTGGGAAGGGGAGGTTTGGGCTGATTTGGGTGTGTGTTAATGGAAGTGACCAAACCCAAACTCTCCCCCTCTGAACAACGAAAGGCAACACCGAAGCAAATCTCCCACCTGGATAACCAAGATGTATTTTCTTATAATTGCTTTGTCCCTTAACAATGGGAGGAACAACTTGTAGGTTAATGAGTTGCTTAAGCAGCACAGGTGGCTCAGATCATAAATCCCCGCTGGGAGGGTGCTGGCTCAGCCCTTGTACAGGGGGCTTGTCATGGGTTTCAAGCTGCTGCTCTGCCAGCTATGCGCAATGGGAAGCGTCTGGTACCCAGGTGATGCTGTGTGTGGTGTGCTGCAATAGGGCTGGAAGGTTAATGGTGAAGGTTGTCTTAAAGAAGGGAATTATTCTTCCTGGCTGCTTGTTGAAGGGCAAGGGGAAATAGGTTTTCTCTGCACCAGGGATGGGTGCTGGGGTAGGTGCTCTCTCCTGTTGATGTACCTGGGGAGCTGGCTCTGTGTGGTTTTGGGCCTTCCCCCTTGTTGGATGTGGCTCTGGAGGGATGGGGAAAACTCCTGCCAGCAGTGGCTGAGGGGTGCTCAGTGCTGGTGGGGTGCAGGGACCAAGCTTGGTGGCTGCTCACAGTTCCCCGCAGCCCAGTGCTACAGTAGCCTCCAGCGCTGCAGAGTTTGCTGCCATTGATGGGCTCCCTTACCGATTCCCCTACGCTAGAATTAATTAAAAGTGAATAATTACAATCGCTTTCTGCCCTGTGCCACACGAGACAAATACCATTCCTGCCATATGGCACGGGCTGCTTTGTAGACATGTTTTCTCCCCCGCCTTCTCCCCCTTTTCTTTTAATTAAAGAGACTGTTAGCTCTGAAAATCCCCCAGACCTGACCGGGCACTGGTGTGCCACACCATTGCCCACACGGTGCCTGGGGCAGACCTGGCTGTGGTCCACAGTGATGCTTTGCTGCTGGGGATGGGGGCCCTGACAGCACTATGTGTAGAGACACCCACGTCCTCCCACAGTTTTGGGGGGGCCCTCTACCCCAATGGCTGTGGGAGGCACCTGGCACCCATGCAAATGTGGAGCTTCAAACGCAGGAGCTGTGTTAGGCACTTAATTAAAGCCCTGTCCTGCAGCTGCCTGGGTGCATGGAGCCTGGTCTGAGTGGGTTCAGCTACTGCCCATTCTGGGGGAGGCCAAGGTGCTCGGCCATGAAATGGGGCCCTTCCCCTCTACTGACACCCAGGAGCCTTGCTGGAGGTATGTGAGGTCTGGGGTGTCACAAGGGACGCAGGGCTGTGCTGTTATGTGTTGCCTTGTCAGTGGCTAGTCATAAAAATCATAGAATATTTTGGGTTGGAAGGGACCTTAAAGATCATCTAGTTCCACCCCCCTGCCCTGGGCAGGGACACCTCCCACTAGACCAGGTTGCTCCAAGCCCCATCCAGCCTGGCCTTGAACACCTCCAGGGATGGGGCAGCCACAGCTTCTCTGGGCAACCTGGGCCAGTGTCTCACCACCCTCACAGCCAAGAATTTCTTCCCAATATCTCATCTAAATCTCCCCTCTTTCAGTTTAAAACCATTCCCCCTCGTCCTATCGCTCCCCTCCCTGATCCAGAGTCCCTCCCCAGCTTTCCTGTAGCCCCTTTAGGGACTAGAACTGGCAACAAGGGGAAAACTTTCCAACAGACTTGTAGGTCTTCATTCTTCATTGTTAGGAGAATGGTTTCAGACTTGTGAATAGCCAACAGTGCTCTAGGATGTTATTCCCATCAAATACCCTTCCTGAGAAGGGGTTAAATGGGTTTAGAATTGCTGCACAGTCAAATTATTCTTACTTTTCACTGCCAAATATTAATCACAATTTCAAACCTTGGGTTCTTGTCTTTTTAACCAAAATTAAGTCTAAGGTCTCCCTGGAGCCTTCTCTTCTCCAGGCTGAACAACCCCAACTCTCTCAGCCTGAGAGAACACCACTATGGTGGGTTTTCTCCCCATATCCTCTTTCTGGATACCTTCTGCCAGAGCCAAGCCTGTTCTCCCCAGACCCCCTGCGGCCCTCCTGCTCTCTGGATTCCCTCTCGTTTCTCATGGCTCCCTGGGATCCCCGACCCTGCTGCTCCTGGGAACTCTCTGCTCCAGGCTCATCCCACCCACCCCCTGTTCACATCACTCCTAAAACTCTTCTCTTCCCCCAGGCTAGAGAGGGAGACTTTGACGCAGGGACAGCCGTCTCAGCCTTGCCATGCTGCCCAGAACCTGGCTCAGCAGAGCAGCAGGAGGTATGGGGCAGGGCTGATCGGCTGCTCGGCCTCTCGCTCAGGTCTTGCTGCCTGCAAGATATATATAAAAAATATATATTCCTTTTGGTCTTGTTCAGCTCCATCTGCACGATCAGCACTTTCCCTTCCGAGGAAATAATTAAACTAGAAGTTACCATAAAAGCCATTAAGGAGGCACTGTGTGAGCGCAAGAGGCAAAATGAGGACCTGGGAATTTTTCAGGTCTTTTGGAATCCTCGCTGCTGTACCTGTGCTAAATGAGGTTTAGGCGGGGGCTGGACTGGGCATCACTGGTTTAAGGCAAGGGCTATGTGCTTCTTACCCATGTGCAATTCCCACTTGAAAAGGTTTTTCTCAGCTTGGGTGAGGCGAGCTCTTAACAACCATGGGATTATAATTGGCCACCCCCCACATACCCTGTGAGCTAATTGGGACAGCAGCATCCCAGGGAAAGACTGGTTTTTCAGCCAGAAATGGTTTAGTGTTACTTAAAAAGCTGGCTTAAGCAGAGGAGATCTGGAAGAGGCTTGCAAATAGCTGTTCCGGTGAAAAGGCTTTGCTAACGGCGTAATGGAGTGGAAATGAGGAAATAAAAAGCTTTGGTTAAATACTGCAGAAGGTTCCTAATAGGACGGAACAGCTGAGCGTGCCTGAAAGGAGGAGCTGGTGGCTCTGGTGAGCAGGGCAATCATGGAATTTCAGAGTTGGAAGGGACCTCTAGAGATCATCTAGTCCAACTCCCCTGCTAAAGCAGGATTACCTAGAGCACATTACTCAGGACTGCATCCAGATGGTTCTTGAAAGTCTCCAGAGAAGGGGACTCCACAACCTCCCCGGGCAGCCTGTTCCAGTGCTCTGTCACCCTCACCGTAAAGAACCTTTTTCTCATATTTGATCGGAACTTCCTATGTTCCAGCTTCTGCCCGTTACCCCTTGTCCTGTTACTGGGAACCACTGGATGGAGTCTGGCTCCATCCTCCTTAAACCCACCCTTTAGATACTTGTAAACATTAATAAGGCCTCCCCTCAGCCTTCTCTTCTCCAGGCTAAAGAGTCACAGCTCTCTCAGCCTTTCCTCATAAGGGAGATGCTCCAGTCCCTCCATCATCTTTGTTGCCCTACGCTGGACTATCTCCAGTAGTTCCCTATCTCTCTTGAATCATGGCAGGCGGCCGGGAGGGCTGTCCCTGTGGCAGAGGAATGGCACCGTGCACCCTGGGCTGCACCCAGATTGCTGCTGGGTTGGATTCTGCAAGATGAGCCAAGGTCTTGGGTGATAGAAACCAGGAATAAGCCCCGCCATGAGGCTCTTGGTGGCTTTGTCCTTTCTGCCCCTTTTCACGCTCAGCCTGAACCCCCCCAGTGCCCGTCTCTGCAAGCTCAGGCAGAGCTTGTGAAACCCCAGTATGCAGCAAGTTCCAAGTCTGTTTTTATAGAGACATTCCGTACAATTAACACTTACTTGTATTATGCTGCTATATTCAGATTTATGTCGATGAGGTGATACCCATGCATGCCCTGGGGTGCTGCTGCTGCATGGGACCGTTTGGAAGGTTGCAGGGTAGCCTGAATAAAGCATTTAAAAACAAAACTGGCAACAAGGGGAAAACTTTCCAACAGACTTGTAGGTCTTCATTCTTCATTGTTAGGAGAATGGTTTCAGACTTGCAGATAGCCAACAGTGCTCTAGGATGTTATTCCCATCAAATACCCTTCCTGAGAAGGGGTTAAATGGGTTTAGAATTGCTGCACAGTCAAATTATTCTTACTTTTCACTGCCAAATATTAATCACAATTTCAAACCTTGGGTTCTTGTCTTTTTAACGAAAATTAATGTTTTGGATGCAATCTAATCTTCCTACACAACCACGTTACAAGGAAAAATCTCCTGGGAATGGATCTCCTTTGTTCCTGAGACTTGACAAACTGTAATTTTTTCCCCTGCATTTTTCCCATCAGGCTTTATCCCAGATGTGTCTCGTTGCTCTTATCACCCCTCTGTATTTCTGCAGAATGCGTTAGTCCCCTCTTTTTCCCTTTGTGTCCCTTCTTGACTTCCTGGTGCTGAACCAAAGAGCTCTTGAAGTCAAAAGTTGCCACCTCGCCTTTTCTCATGTGTGTCAAACCCTGGCTCCTCAGACAGGCAATAAGCTCTCCTTCCCCGTCGTTCAAATCTGACACATCTCTCTCTAGCATTTTCCTTGGTTTTGCCCATATCTTTGCTCACAGCGAAGTGGCTAACAAGCAAAATGTGTTTTTTTTTTTTTTTTTTAGCCCTCCAGCCTTGGGAAACTGAGGGCTTTTTCAGCCCTGAGCGTGTACCTAGGGCTGGATCCAGGCTGTGCTCGTGGCAGCTGGTCTCCCCATCCCTGCATGGATGGGTGTCAGCCTGTGAGCACCCGTCTTGTTTAACCACCTGCTTCTAGCAAAATAATTAACTCGGGCTTCTTCAATATTGCAGTTGGGTCCAGAACCAAAATATCTTTTCTGAATATAGTTTCTCCCATGCTTAAAAGCTAAGCTGTGTGGTGGGTTTTGGTTGGTTGTTTTTGTTTTCTCTCCGTTTATAAATGAGCAGCTGTGGTGGGACACAGGGACCCCTGCTTGGTCCCCAGCATCCAGCCGGGGCTGGAGCCGCAGATAAGGAGCGGTGCATCTGCTGGAAACAAGGGAGATGGGAATTAGTCACCAAAGTGAGTCTGAGAGTGCTTCATGCCTTCGAGTCAGAGGGACCGGGTAATTGCTGCCCAGGCAGAGGCTCCGCTCTCTGCTGCGGGCTGGGAAGAGGCACCAGCAGTTGAGCACAGATTTTTCCAGGTGTCTGCACAGCTGAAATAACCCTTCACCTGCGGACCTGATGCCTGCTCAGCCGGGGTGCTCCCTGCCAGGCCACCATGCAAAACACCCAAGCTCATCCTGGCCAAAATCCCTACAGCACTGGGAACTGCGGCGTTCAGCCTGAGGATGATGATGAAGCAGCAGGCCTGGTGCATGTGCAACTCCCTCCACTAGCAAGAGATAATGAGAAATTGATTTTTTTTTTTTTCTTGGTGAAGACCTGCCAAATGGCAGAGGGATTGGTAACCAGCCCAGTAGCTGTGCTGCCTCTTTGGATCCTGGTGCTTGAGTCTCTCCTTTCCAGCGGGAAGGTGCTGTTCCCTGGCTAACGCCTCCTTCCCAGCCTTTTCCCCACCTGGGCCGTTTGCGTGTGCCGCCCGGTGGTTTGCGTGGTGTTGGCTGGTGTTTAGCAGCAGCTGCTGGTACGCGGGTGCTGCCACAGATGCCAGTGTCCTGGAGCGACATTCCCGCATCGCTGCCCATGGCCAAGAACCTGTGTTTCCTCGGGAAATGGATGCGCCCTCTGCTTGGAAAAGCCTAGTCAAGGGAAATGTCGTCCCTCCCCACGTGCTGTTTTGGTACCTCAGTGTATTTTTAACAACATCTCTGAGTTGCAAGCTGTGTTTTGAATGAATCAGGCATTCATCTCCCGCGCTCGTTAACCCAGTGCAATCTGGCGAAGCCACCGGTGCTGCGGGGATGGTTGTGTTAGCTCAAACTCCCGTCTGCGCGGGCAGGGAAAATGTCACCTTTGGTTTACGCTGGGAAAGAAGAGCTATGTCAAACCAGTGTGTGAGGCTGGGCTCTCGGGCACTTTGCGTCCCCACACCCTTCGCTGTCCCCTGCCCTGTTTGGCCCCTGGCAGTGGGACAGTGTGGTACCTGCTCCCTAGAGAAGGAAACTGGAAAGATTTAAAATTAAATTTAAAATACATCTTTCTTAGAGCTACAAAAAGCAGAAACAGTGTGGTGTGTCCCTTCCCAAAAATCAATTAGTGCCCTACGTTCTTCAATGTATTGTTTGGCTATAAATGTCCTTTACTAAATGTTTTGGTGACCCATGTGCTTTCAGTGAGGTTTGCACGGCTCCTGCTGTGGGTATGATGAGTGGGGCCGTCTGCAAAAAAACCCCCAGATCCAATAGGGAATGCCCCCACTCCCATGTACCTTTCCCCATCCCGTCCCTTCAGGAGGCTTCTCCAGTGCCTTCAGCTCTGCTCTGCCACGTCCCGGGTTTGGGCAGCACGGTAGTGCTTGGCTCCAGGCTTTGGTTTTAAAATAATTCAGGAGTGAGGTATTAAATACCTTTGTGTCTTGCTTGCGGCGCAAGTTTGGGTTAAAGGAAATGAAGGCATTTTCGGATTGGCAACTGGAAGCAGTTTGGAAGGTGCTGCTGGAGCTACAGGGACAGGGTCCTGGATCAGGCGGTGCCCAGGCAGCCGGGTTCAGCAGCAGATAAATCTGGCGCTTCTCTGTGTGCAGCAAAGTCAGGCGGTGGTTTGTGGGGAGCGGTGCAGTTGTTCCAGCTCTGCAAAGCACAAGGGCAGCTGAATATCAGTGAGAGGAGAAGCAAGATAGCTGTGCTAATGAGGAAAAAAACCAAAACAAAACCAAAAAACAAACGGTGTATAAGAGGCTGATTTTTAATCGGCTGCTTCTAGGCTAGGCAAAGCAATCCTGAGAGACTGGAGGCTCCTGCAATGTCCTCAGCAGCACTGAATTCCAATTTGAAAAGAGCTTTTTTTTCCTCCTGAAAGAGTGATTAAATAGTGTCAGCATAAGCCCTCGGCGGCAGCGCTGGGTATCTGGGCGGTGGGCTGGGCTGCCTGGTCGGGGCTCAGAGATGGAATGACACACTTGGGACTTTAACAGTAGCAAATAACACTGCTGGCACTGCGCAAGCAGGACGGTGGGTACCACCGCTTGTGGATCCTTGTGGGGGGGAACCCCCTCTCCTCCCCGCCTGCTGTTAGCAAGTGCCAAATAGAGACAGGCGACCAGGGCAGTAACACTGATGCGCTGACTGACAATTACTAAGAAAAAAAAAAATAATGCATGAAACACCACCCTTCCTGAGAGAAAGACCTGTGAGATGGACCTTGGGGTGTGGGGGCGATGGTGTCCCTGCAGCATGGGCCAGGAGCTTCAGCACCCCCCAGGGAAAGCACATGAGCAATAGCTGAGTGCCAACTCATACGATTATTTTCTATACAAAGATCACTTCTAGCCTTGAAAATATTGCTGGGACCTTCCACCACTGGCCCAGAAAAACCCGAGGAGTCCATGACTGCTCGGGAGAGTGATGGCAGAACCCCCCCAACACTCTCCTGGCTGATTTTCCACCCCCTCCCCCCTGCCTATCCTGCACTATCCGCCTGTGCCGGGCTCTATCCCTGTGGAAGGGACCTGCAGCTGTCCGGTGGTGCTCTGCCCGGTACCCATGGGCACCAGCACTCCCGCAGCTTTGTCCAGGGAGATGCTCAGCCCACACATGGCCAGAGCAGCTGATGCCGATGGGGCACCTTGGGCTTTTACCAGGTTTTGCTTGTCTTGCTGTCCCAGCACAGCCATTCTTGGGGTTTTGCCTGGCCTGCTGCTGGTTCAGCTCTGGGGACTGAGCTGGTTAATTGTCTCAGACTTGGGAATTAGTGCAACGGAAGCACAAAGGGCTTTTACTGTCCGGTTACTTAGAAACCATCCATTGATTTTTATATGGCAATTTTGCAGCTTCCAAGCATGTGTGTCTATATATATGTGTGTGTGTAATATATCTACACATACATATACACCTGAAACCTGCAAAATAGCTGTAAATGTGTACATATTTTTTTTTTTTTTGCTTGGTGGGGTTTTTTTGGTGTGTTTTTTTTTTGTTGTTTTTAGGGGGCTGGTGGAGAACTAGTTCTCAAGAATTGTTGCTGTTTCGGACAAATTACTGCTCTGCCCTAGGACCAGGAATCAAATCAGTGGCTGCGTGCTTTTAAGCAGCACGAGGTCCGTGCTGGGTGGCGAACCGTGCCGAGCTGGCTGAGTTTTTAGCTGTTTTGTGGCTCCATGTGTTGGTGTGGCCACTTTGCTTTCTCGCTGCCTGCCCATTAATTAGAGCGTGCAGTTGAGTGAAGCGCTCGCAGGCAAAGGAGGGCTGGAAACGATGGGAGTAGCTGGGGGCTGCGATGCTCTCCAGGCTGGACCACAGGCTCAGGGAACCTCCTGCTGAGCAGCTTCTGAGCTCATTTGGCAAGAGGGATCTTGCACTGCAAAGACTTGGCATTTTCAGTGTCGGCTCTTTACTACCGATATAAACATTTCCAAGTACCCAGGTCACACGTGCTAAGTAAATGGCAAAGACAGCTTTGGAAATTCAAACACAATATTTCTTCCCGGATTTGTTAGTGGAACAGACTCTGCAAGGAGCTGGTTATCGTTCTCTGGAACAAAGCCTGGCTCCTGTGTGTGTGTGCTTTACCCCCCCAGATCCCCACTGTGTGGAGGGACGAGCCCTGATGTGGCTTTACGGTACCCGGGCTGAGACCCTGAGGCAGACCCCACTGCTGAGGGGAGTGGTGTGCTCTGTCAATGCATGCAAACACCTGGGGCGTATATATGTATGCATGTATATAAAGGAGTATATATAAAGGGTATGTATATGCATTTACATATGAAAAGGATATATGTGTGTGGACATATACATACCTATGTAGAGAGAGGGGTCCAGCTGCATGGCCAAGCTGTGCCCTCGCAGCTGTGTGCCTGCGTAGAGACAGAGCCAGACTTTGAAAAGCAAAGAATAGCTTGGTGAGAAATACGACTTAAAAAAGCCTCTTCTACAAAATAAGCGTAAACTGATTGGAAATCATAGAAGCATAGAATGGTTTGGGTTGGAAGGTACAGTAACGATCATCCAGTTCCAATGACCCTGCCCTGGGCAGGGACACCTCCCACTAGACCAGGTTGCTCCAAGCCCCATCCAGCCTGGCCTTGAACACCTTCAGGGATGGGGCAGCCACAGCTTCTCTGGGCAACCTGGGACAGGGTCTCACCACCCTCACAGTCAAGAATTTCTTCCTAATATCTCATCTAAATCTTCCCTCTTTCAGTTTAAAACCATCCCCCCTTGTCCTATTGCTCCCCTCCCTGATCCAGAGTCCCTCCCCATCTTTCCTGTAGCCCCTTTAGGGACTGGAAGGGGCTCTAAGGTCTCCCCGGAGCCTTCTCTTCTCCAGGCTGAACAACCCCAACTCTCTCAGTCTGTCCTCACAGCAGACGAGCTCCAGCCTCTGATTACCTCTGTGGCCTCCTCTGGACTTGCTCCAGCAGGTCCATGTCCTTCTTGTGCTGAGGTCTCCAAAGCCAAGAGCACTTGACTTCTCCAAAAAGCATTATGCAGTGGGTGGGCTGACTCCAGAAGTAAGGTGGAAATCCCAATCCTGGGAGCCTGGGCTCCTCTTTCCTGCCAGAAGGGCTGCAGCTCTGTCTGGAACACGCAGGCAGCTGCCAGATATTTGCCTTTTAACTTTCTGAGGGTTATGCTTTATACTGATGGGCAGGGGATGACTGGCATCATTTGTGCTATTCTGTGGGTTTTGTTATGCAGGGGTCCAGCTGTGCTTTCACTCAAAAAATAATAAAAAAGGAGGAAAAAAAAAAAAAGGAAAAAAAAAAAATAAGGACAGTCCC
>VWZL01003744.1:1649046-1668695 GCA_013396915.1 Stercorarius parasiticus
GGTGCTGGGGAGGGGTGGGAGGGTGGGCACCCATGGGCTGCCTGCACCACTCAGGCTGGCTCCCCTGGGGACACCCTTGGTTGCTCTCCCATATGGGAAATCGTGCCATATGAGCGAATACCTGAAACGGCCACAAAATCAAGCGTGTAAAAAGAGAAAGAGCTGAAAGAGCAGGGCAGGACCTGTGCTAATGTCGAGCGTTTTGTCCGACCCCTTTCACTGTGCGTGAGCAGGGCTTTTTTTTTTTTTAATTATTATTTGGCTTTACATAATTCATTAGGAATAGCAAAAAGTGCAGTGATTGTTCACGGTGCTCTGTAGTGGAAGGCAGATAGATGGTCCTGAAATTATACCTTGATCTGGCAAAAAAATTGCACAGATCCAGCTGGAACATAAAGGTTAAAGCAGGAGGGTATAATTAAAAGGGTATTTGGTACAGCAGAGATAGGTTTAAGTTAGGGTAGGGGTTTAANAAAAAGGAAAAAAAAAAAAATCAGGTCAGTGCCTGCCCCAGCCGTGCTCTGAGCCCGGGGGCTCGTGGTGCTGGAAATGCAGCTGCAGCATTTCAAATAGCTACTCGAGGACAAGTTCCTGTCTCTCCCGAAATTATAAATTCCTGTCAGCAGCACTAAATTTTGGGTAGAGCAGTGGTGTTAGGAGGTGCTGGGGAGGGGTGGGAGGNGCTTTACATAATTCATTAGGAATAGCAAAAAGTGCAGTGATTGTTCACGGTGCTCTGTAGTGGAAGGTAGATAGATGGTCCTGAAATTATACCTTGATCTGGCAAAAAAATTGCACAGATCCAGCTGGAACATAAAGGTTAAAGCAGGAGGGTATAATTAAAAGGGTATTTGGTACAGCAGAGATAGGTTTAAGTTAGGGTAGGGGTTTAATGTATGGCACATTTCATGGCCTCGGGGCTAATTATCTTGTCTCTAGCCTGGCTCTGGGAGGTGGGGAGAAGGATGATAGCTTTATCTCGCTGATGTGGAAAAGCAGCCGGTGTTAGGGATGAAGCTGCTGCCTGCCCTCGGGCTGGGAAATCATGGGGTGTTTTGTTTGGGGGGAATCCATGAGCTTGGGACCCCCCATGGTAACCAGACCAGGGGTCTGCTCTGATGGATGGGAACGTTTTGAGAAGTGTGAGGGTGAATAAGACAAAAAGTGAAGCTGAACAAGGTGAATATGTTAGTCGCTGTTACTGCAATGAATACTGAACGATGATGAAAGTGAAGGGAATGCGTGTGCTTTATTCATGGGACTCCAAGCAACATCAGGTGTGAGATACATCTGAATGTATTTGGGTTTATTCCCAGCCCCATGAGTGATCAGAGCTTCTCCCACAGCCTAGTGAGGCAAGGGATGATGGCAGTGCATCCACCCTTCTCCAAACTGGGCAGCTGGCATTCCCAGAGAGGGAGAATGTGTCCCTTTTGGAGGAGAATGGATGATTTGCACAAAAGCAGGGTCTCGTCTTCTCCAGCTACTGGTTTCGCACCGGGTTATTTAAGTTGTGTGTCCCTTGAGGGTTAACAATATTTTCTAATTATTTTCTTTTCCTTCTAGAAACCTTGGAAAATCCGGACTGAGAGTCTCGTGCCTAGGCCTGGGTGAGTAACCTCTGCGGCCACCACACTCACTGCAGCCACATGCTGCCCTGGAGTGGTGGCGGATGCTCTTGGATTTCAGTATAAAAAACAAAACAAAACAAAAACCCAACAACCTGTGCTCCCTCAGAGCCTCAGTCTGCGCTCAGTCCTGCAGATGGCTCATGGCAGAGGCCCTTACATGTGTT
The DNA here is from genome assembly GCA_013396915.1 of Stercorarius parasiticus. Taxonomy (NCBI): domain Eukaryota; kingdom Metazoa; phylum Chordata; class Aves; order Charadriiformes; family Stercorariidae; genus Stercorarius; species Stercorarius parasiticus. The sequence continues at coordinate 1,650,842 of VWZL01003744.1, forward strand.
GATAACAGCTCTGTGCATCAGCCCAGGCGCTTGCCCGCAGCGTGAGGTGATGCTTTCCACCCATAGCACCCAGGTGGAACTGTATGAGGGTTTCTGGAGCAAAGTCCTTCTAATACAGCCTGATGCCCGTGAGGGACAGCCCACAGAGACCACATCTGAGATGTCTGTGAATGCCCCCAAGAGCTTTAAGTCTCAGAGCTCCGGTCTTGGGGGATGGCAATCTGCCTGGGCTGTGGTGAGATTTTTATTTTATTCAGTGTGCACACCTTGCTATTTCTGCTCCATACTGGTTTGAAAACTAAAGAATATCTTATCAATGTTTCATCTTATCAGTGTTTCATCACAAAGAGCATCTATAAGCACTGCAGCACATATGTGCTGGTTGGTCCTGTAAGGACGCTGGGGTTCCCGCCGGCTTCAGTACGGTACTGCTGGCCTTCTGCTGCCAGCAAGGAGCGTGTGCGATGATGGACTGGGCACCTCCTGATGGCTTTACTCATGCGAGTAATTTCTTTGATGGCAGCTGAACCGCTCACATGAAGAATGCTTAAAAGTACGTGTGTACTTCTCCCATTGGAGCTGGGACGGCTCTGCCGGGCTGAGCTCCCCCAGACCCAGCTCCTGCAGCATATTAAAAAAAAACAAACCAAACACTGTAGAAAGGAGGAGGCTGTTTTTCTTGCAGCCCCTTCCTGCGGTGCGAGGCTGGGGCATCAGGAGGGCAAAGGCTGCAGGGATGCACAGAGACCCCCAGGGGTGGATGCTCTGCTCTGCCAGGGCCCCTCCAGCCCTGTGTTAATGGGGAGTCCGTGTCCCCCTGGGCTCAGAGGTGCCAGCATGGGGAGGTGGGGGCACTGGCAGATGGGGGTGCTGGGCTTCCTCCCGTGCCACTGCCTCAGGGGCGAGTGGGTGAAGGCAGGAGTGGGCAAGGACCAGGGCTCTGCCTGTATTTTGCGCCTGCTGTGGCGGTGGGCATCCCCTTCCAGCTCCCCACTGGTGCCAGTTGTGCTCACGGGGCAGGTGCCCGAGGGGTTAGCTCATTTTTTCCAACACGCTTTGGGATTTGGTTTTAAAATAGAGTGAAATGTGAAAGTCACCCTCTATCACAAGTGATATAAATAAGGCCTATTCTGCCAAGAAGAGCTCTTCTGGTTAAAATAGACCCAGGCACTGAAAGGAGTTGTGTTCTTATCTGGTTCAGAGACTTTTGTTTATCATCCTTAGAGATCACCAAGAGCTAATGTTGTTGTGGTGGAGAAAAGCTATGGGAAGGAAGTAGCAGGAGGAAAAAAACCCCATGCTTTGCAGAGCTTTTCTTTAATTTCAAGCATGTGGAACTGCAGTAACGTCTAAATATATTGAGCCTTTGTGCGTGCAGCTGCGCGGGATGAGTGGGGGCTGAGGAGGGAGCAAGTGACTGCTCTGGGCAAGGGAGAGCTGCCAGGCATCAATTCGGAGCCGGGTATCTCAGCCTGTTCCAGAAGCAGCGAGCTCTACAGCCTCTGGGCAGCGTGGAGGAGTTGGGGAGAGGAGAACTGGAAAGTCTGAAATTCAGTTGCCGTCTTCTCTTGAATGCATGGGTGTTTCTTCTGCGGCGCAGCTCGTCCTCCCCTCCCACCGCAGATCCATCAGGTGTCTGCTTTGAGTGCCGGCTTGCATGACTTTTCTAAATAGCTTCTCTTTCGCAGTTCCCTAAAAGACAAATGTGTTTCCCTAAACTCTCTGCAGCATGAAAATCTAATTTAAGCTTTACTAAAGTTTCTGAAGACTCAGCGATCTTCTTAAAAGCCTTCCAAAATCTCAGCAAGGTGGGAGTGTGCTTCATCCTCTAGTATGAAGGAGCGGAGAAAAATGTGAAGCAGGAGAGAAATCAAAGGTAGGCAGTGCAAGTCAATGCATAGCCTTTAATTATGTCCTGCTTCTCCCAGCTCGCACTCTAATTAATTAATTTGCTGGGTGCTGCTTGCAGTGTGAGAAGCATTAAGTGAGCGGATGAGGTCAGCTGCGTTAGCGGTGTGTTTCACAAGGAGGGAGATTTGGGAAGGGGCTGAGCATCACTCCTGGGTTGCTGAACCTCCCTCTTCTCCCACTGGAGCTGGGAAAGCTTCACCAGGCTGAGCTCCCTCAGACCCAGCTCCTGCAGCATCCCAGTGCTGAGCCTGGCTCCAGGCTGGGCTTTCACCTCCGCCTTTGGGTGATCTAATGCCAGGTGAGGCTTTGGATGAGGAATTTTAATAGTCTAACCCTGAGCAGACGCATGGCCCTTTCTGTGATGCTGGCTCTGAAATGTGATTGCGATGCAGGGGAAAAATAAGGTCACATTTTTCTTGTAGTTAATTCAGAGCAAATTCTGCCTGTAGAGGCTGCCTGTTGATTTTTAGAAAATGTTGAGACAGCCTCCAACAAGGTCATTAATCCTGATTCCAAGGAAATGAGTAGCAGGGTGAAACCAGCCATCCCAAACCCCGCAAATCCAATTTAATGTGCAAAAGCACAGGAGAAACCTTCCAAAACAAGCGGTTCCTCCAGCCACCAGCGGGATACCCCACACTTGTGATCAGGTACAAAAATAGATGTTTTCTGAGCAGAAAGGGATCAGCTTCTGCCATTACCCCGTGGTGCTTTGCTGTGGGTAAAATCTTTTGCAAACCTGTCATGTAAGATTCACCCAACCCAAAGGTTGGCTGGCGCGGGATGGTGGCAAAGGGGTCCCATTTGCACCCAGGTGCTCGCAGTGTGCAGAGCCAAGCATTTGCTGGTTGCTCAAGTGCCAGACCAGACCCACGTGCCAAATCTCCATGTGGTATTGTCCTCGCCAGCAGCAAGCCAGGGATAAAATTGTGCTGGCAGGAGGCGAAGCTTTGGCTTTCATCTGGGAGCCCTTTTTTCTTTTTTTTTTTTTTTTTTTTTGTTACCTGCAGAGGTGACACATCTGCTGGCAATGACATTATCAAGTAGTGAATTTTGCATCAGCAAATAACCCAGCAGTAATCACACCTTGCTAGGCTCTGGGATGCGATGGAAATGGAGCCAAAACTAGTTTTAACACAGAAATTCCTTTGTCGAAAGTGAGGATATCCAGCTGGGAAATCGCTTTCCAGTGCGAGACGTGATGGGCGAAGGGCAGGAGTGGGAGGTCTCCCTGCCACTGCCAGGCTGTGTCGGGGGGGGACACATGCACACAGGTTTATAAACAGCTAATTGGGGTAGACAAGAGAAAGAAGATGACTTGGTAAGGGGAAAAGTAATGATTAAAAAAAAAATAATCTTTCTCTAGTATATTTTTCTTCCAAAATACTCTCCTTGGCTGAGATTGTGAATCATCCTCAGTCGTTGTTTGAAATGCCAAGTGCGCCTTGCGCTTTCTGGAGTGTTTTTTTATTTTTATTTTTTAATCAGCGCTGGGCAGCGGGTGCCGTGCTGTGCTGTAGCCCCGGCAGCTGCCCGGCTGCTTTGGGTGTAGGTACCACCCACACCAGCTGCCTGGGGACTCTCCGGCTGGGACCCTAACATCACATGTCACCATCCCGACCAAATCTGATGCTTTAGAGATCACTTTGCTGAGCAAAAACTGGCCTTCCTGATTGTTTTCTGCAATTATCAAGAAAAAAAAATACACCAAGGATTCCCCACCTGTGTGGTCCCGATGATGCTTGCCATTCAGCAATCCCAGGTCCCTTGGGTCCCCCGTACTGGGATCTGGGAGCACAGGGCGGAGACAGGCAGGTGTACCCAGTATTGCATGTATTTACTACTTATATTTAAAGAGCTAAAGTGCCTGTTGTTCTTACACGACCTGCTGTGTAGGTTTGGAGTTGCCCAAATTCGAGAGAGGATGTGCAATCCACGAGGCGAGGAAATAATTCCTTTTCTTCTCACCTGTGCTGGGGACCTGTATGCATATTTAAGCCAAAAAATCACTTTGGGATAAACAGTCTTAACACATTTTTCAGTAGAAATGCATGTTAATGTATTCCTATATTCCTATAAAAATAACACTTCTGAAGCTTTAGCGTGGAAATTGGGCTTCATTTGGATTTTTTTCGTATGCATAAAGAAGCTTAATGATAAAGTGAAACCTGTTTTCATTTTTATCTTTATTGTGGAGGACAGAGCATTTTAAGGATAGGAGAAATTCCCATTCCAGCGGTCTCTAAGCAGCAAGGTGTAGCAGGGGCAGCTGGGGGTGGCTCTGGGCTCGGCGGGTGCTGCTGTCGCCCTGTTATTGCCCTTATGGAGAGCAGAGGTAAATGCAAAATCAGTTAGAAATGTGTGTGCTCTTTGCTCATTTTTTTATTTCAGTAGCATTAGCTGTGTTACGCGTTTCTGATCTGCGAAAACTTGGCTTTTGCAGGGCTGGGGCTATTCTGCAGGAGATCAAGAGTTTCAGTTTAAATGTAGAGCAAACATGCATCTTTAAAAATAACTTTATTTGTACTCAAAGGCACCTGATGTATAAAAAAAAAAAAATAATGGTTTGGATTGACCTTTTTTTGAGGGAAAGAGAGCAAGATTCTCCTAACAGAGCCGACTCTTGTTTTGTTTTTAAGCAGGGAGTGATCAAAGCAGCGGGAGCAGTAGCAGCCGGCACGCTCTCCGCTTTCTGACTCCTGCTCAAGGTTCATCTTCCACGCTCGCTCTGAGCAATGAGCTAACCCATACATTTTTAATGAAGATGTGGGAGCGTTTACATATCTATTGCACGAGGCCCTTTTGCAAATCAAGCAGACAGGCAGGGACCACTTAATTTTTTACCCCCTTAGCAGCATCAGAACCCGACCCCTCCCTGGCAGGGTGGTCTCTCCTCTGCCTTGCCCAAATCGCACTCAATTTTCCAGCTCAGGGCCTGAACCCCTCTGCCTTCCTTATGGAGGGACGATACAAGGCAGAATCTTAAATCCTGGAGGATTTTCTGTGAGCTACGTGAGCTTTGACCCATCCATTAAATGAGTAATACATAATTTTATACGTAGCTGGCATGTCGGTCTTGAAAAGCGCGGGGAAAAGTTATGCTGTAAATCAAATTGCTGTCGTGACAAGCTGGCAAAAGGTACGGGTAACGTCACATCCTCCTCTTCGGTGTCTCAGCATCGCTTTCCATAGGGTGCTTTGTAAGGTCGGATAAGTAGGGCAGGAGCGATGTCTGCTGGGGCGAGGACGTGCCATCTGATCAGTGTCCCATATGTGACCTGGCACTTCCCCAGCTCGCTGCCGTCTCTTTCTTCCAGTGGCTTAGGAAATATGTATTCCTTATATGTACACGTACAGAATATATATCGGAAATTATATTCCTATAGCTTAGGAATATCCAGTGAAATCCACACATTGTTTCCACCATGGGATATATATTTTTCTTTTGAAGCAGTAGTCATAAAGAAATAATGCCCCAAGTTTTTTCTAATAATAGACCAGAGTCTGCTGCTGAGTCTGAACTGCAGCTACTCTTTGAGCCAGCTGGCGAAAGGGCTGCTCATCAGCTGGTGTCGGACATGGGCTTGATGGAAAAGTTCCTGGCGAAAAGGTGCTTTGGATGAGTTTTAAATGCTTCATGTCAATAGAAATATGTCTCTCTTTTTTTCCCTAATTTTTGACTTGTATGATGCTAAATGCTGAAGCATAAACTTAGGAGGAGTTTCATTCCCCAAATGACATGTTTCAGCAGCAGCATAAATTTTTTCCAATTTGTCAAATTGAAGCTTTGGAAGACGAACTGTGTTTTGCAAAGAGCTTCAGATTTCAATAAAACTGTGTATTTTGGCAGCACAGGATCTTGCCGGCGCTTCCCTGAGTGGGTTCATGGGCCAGTCTTGGGTCCGCACTCCCACCCCAACCCCGCTGTTTCCCCTGGTGCCTGCACCGGTCCTGGTCCTGCTCACTCAGGGACACAGCAGTCTCTGAGCCAGTTAACCCCATTTTAAACCCGTTTAATCCCAAGGACCTTGAATTTTGGTGAAGTGAATTATTGTTGGCAAAACCCTTTCATATTAACAGACTGCTTTGTTCTTTCTAGGGACGTGGGTCACTTTTGGAGGTCAAATCTCAGACGAGGTTAGTAATGCTTGGTGTAAGTATAACGCACAAAGTAAAAACCAATATGAGATATTTTTAAATGAAACCATGGCTACCAAAATCAGAGGAGCCTGTTTCTGTACGAGGAAATGGCAGAGAGTTACTATGCAAAGCAATAGAAGGCTTGTGCTTATGCTACAAAAAACCTTAATGAATCTGACATTTCCAGAGATCAACTTTAATAAAAAAAAACAACCCCATCAATCCCTTAAAGCGATCTTCTTTTCCTGCTGTTTGGAGCGATATTTCCTCCTTCCCCTTGGCAGCGGTACTGTTCCTGGCGCAGAAATTGCAAACTATTTTTGCATCATGTACCTAATCAGCAACAGGCATAAATACAGGCAGGGGCTCGGCTTACAAGGAGCTGCTGGCTGATTTTTTTTTTTTCCCCCATAATAAGATGAAACAAATGAAAATGAGCTTGGGTTTCCTACACGCTCTTGCCTGTACCAGATAGCTCTTAATCTCGGTTCATAATCCTCCTGAGTGCTGGGCAGCACACGGGTTTCCCTCCGTCTCAGGTACGCTGCGGATGCTAGCCATCAAAAGGAGAGTGACCTCCCAGCAGCCCTCCATCTAGTACATGACAGAAACCCTAAAATAACTTTTGCGGAAAGAAAATGGCCCAGGAGTCTGAACTCAAAATGCGGGGTTTTTTTCTTTTTTTTAATTCTCTTCATTTTGGTGGTATTGCTTCTGCTGATGGTGGATCACTGAGATCATTCCTGTTCTTGGCATTGCAGGCTGAAGCGAGACGACTTGTTTCGGTCATAAACTTGCTCCCTGGCTCTTCTGGCCTCCTTGTTTAGAATAAGTCAGTGGCAAGTGTTCATGCATGGAAAAAGAGGACTGAAACGCAGACCCGTCCTTGGGGATGCCCACCCTAAGGACAGTGGCTGGGCATCCACCCCCCCGGCACTGCCAGCCCCCTCCGGGTGCAGAATTTTCCCCCCCAGGAGCATCGGGACCCCCTGGGGTTCTGAGAGCGATCACATGAAATGACCTTCAGCTTAAATACCCCATGAAGTCTGACAGAGAGCTGCAGGACAGCCTGTCGGGTGGCCAAAAAAATATTAAACTCTTTCCATGGAAATATCCTTTCTGTATTAAACTCCACAGATTTCCAGAGTATCTTCTATAACTCTATTAAATTCTTGGCTGCTTTCCTATTAGAAAAGCCTAGGACGTTCCCATGAGAAGAGATTAATTCCTCCCAGGATGAGTCAAAGGGAAGTTGATGTAAATATGTGTTTTGGAGCTGCTTGGGCCAGCACACGACCCCCTGCGTGCCCTGATGAAGGGTGTCACCCCCCAGGTGGGGGATGCTGACACCCCTCCCAGCCCCACTGAAGCCCCTTCAGGGGCTTTTCCTGGTGTGGGAAGAGCTGCTGGCCGCTCAGGATGCAGTCTGCTACCCCTCACCTTTCTGTTTCTGCTTCCCCAAGGTGGCTGAGCAGCTGATGACCATCGCCTATGAGAGCGGCGTCAACCTGTTCGACACGGCTGAGGTGTACGCAGCCGGCAAGTGAGTGCCCAGTGTCCCGCTCCGCTTCCCCAGCGCCCCTCCGCCTGGCTCTGCTCCTCCCTGGGTCACAGTCCCTCACCACGGATAGGGCTCTGCTGGTGCTTGGGAATCCCCCTTCTCCCTGAGGGGGCACAGAAAACCCTTCATTTTTGGAGCACTCTTAAAAAAAAGATAGTAAAAAATAAATAAATAAATAAAATCTTAAAAAATTCAAACCCAATCCCCTTTGCACCCAGCTGAAGCCTGAAACGTATCACTCATGCCACTTGCCTCTGGCACAAGGAGGAAAATGTCCTGAATAAATGAAAAGTCAGTGCGCATCTTAATGGTGATGGATGGCCTGTGACAGTGACAGCTCCCAAGTGCAGCTCCCGGCACGGGGAACCGCTCTGGCTGCAGCGGAGCTAATGTTCTTAGTGTTGCTGTGGGACTGGGCGGTGGGGGGGAAATATCTATCCATAACATATTTGACTTCAGCTGATTTATACGGCTTTGTATTTAGTGTGAAAGGTGGCCTGGGACATCATGCCCCTGGTGCGGGGACGAAGCGGCTCTGCCTTCCCAGAGCAGGTTCAAGCAGACGGAGGGCATGGGGGTGCAGGTCCGTCCCTGCGGGAGACGGGGGACACAAGGTGCTTTGTACTGGTGGAGGGGACCCGTCCCAGCTGTGGTGGATCTCTGTCACACGGGGAGGGGAAGGGAGAGCTGCACAGCTGAGAGCAGGGCTGCAGGCTGGCATCAGGGTGGCACCATCCGGGGGAGCCGGCGTAAGTGGCAGCTGCGATGGTGTCCCTGGCACTGAGCATCCTCCTGCCTCCCCTCACACGGAACTCTCTTTCTCCTGCAGGGCTGAGGTCATCCTAGGAAACATCCTGAAGAAGAAGGGATGGAGGTACGGTTCCGCTCCCTGTCACCCCAACTGAGCGAGAGCCCTGGGCATACAAGAATTCTTCTGGTTTCTAAAAATGATGCATGTTAGATGATGCTGGCCCAGGAGCAGGAGCTTGCGGGTGTGAGGGCCGTGCCCGGAGTAGCCAGCCAGGGCTCCTGAGGCAGCCAGACTTTTCAAGCGCCAAATAAAAGTGCTCTCCTGTTTTTTTGGGAGTGCACACCAGCTGTGATCATCAGCCTGCGGTGCTGCCCCGACCCTTGCACAAGACCATCGTCTCTGTGCGCAGCACAGTTAACTTCTGGGCATATCCATCATCTTTTCCACACACGGTGTATTGAGACAGATGATTTCTGTGCTGGCATCCTTATCTGTGTACATAAGACTATGTATTAAGAACGCAAAGCTGTGATGGGCCTTCATCTTGGGTAGCCTGGTAGGAGATGATACCTAATTTAAATGATGCCCGTTAGCATACGTTGTGTAGTTTTAAGAGCATTTACATAATTTTTAAAGACCTCTTGTGTGTGTCATATCCAGCCTTTAAATGAAGAGTGGTTCCTAGCAGTGCTCTCACCAAAATCAATATCCCCTGTGTTAGGGGGGATGATAATTCATAAGAAATATCCTGGGTACTGTGGAAGAGAAAAAAAAAAAGTCTAGTAAAAGCTGGAGAAATTGTGTTGTACACATACAGTTAATCAGCAAGGTACTTTGTGAAAGATAAATCTTTAATTTAGTATCACACTGGAATTTATAGATTAGTTCAGTGACTGTGTTACTCTTGGGATTTTAATAACTCTGGAACACTGCATGGTAATGAGAAGCACTGGACTTGGATACCAGGAAGGAATAGCACCAGAGCCCTTGGCTCTGGAGAATGCTTACTCCATAGTGAAAAATGTGTCACTTTTTTGGTGACTTCACTTGAATTAGCTTCGGTTTCCAGACACCAGCCTATGGTCACTCCCTGCCCGCAGCAGACCTGAGGGTGGGAAGAGAAGTGGCCTCTAGACCTGTTGTAAAAAGGATTATAGTGATGTGTGAACACTCGCTCTGAGCCCAGGGCTGCGAAGCCAGGCACGGCCGCTGCTGCGGGAGGCCAGAGTATGGCCACTTGTTGATGGGCAACATCCTGCTTGGTTACTCTATATTATCAATTTTACTTTTAACAGTAGTAATTTTTCTGTTCTGTTTGCAGGAGGTCCAGCCTGGTCATAACAACGAAACTGTACTGGGGTGGAAAGTAAGTCTCACAGTTACTTGTCGTGGTGTTTGCTGCTGCGTGCTTTTCCCTTTTACAGCCATAAAACCAGGTGGAGATTAATTGGCATCTCAGAGGGGGGATTTCTTGCCATTGTTTTCTTTTTCCTCATTTTGCTAACTCTTTTAAGGAGTTGGAGCCTGGCAGAGGCCGTGCCCCTGCCCTGAGCAGGGCTGCGGCACCGGGAGGGGTAACCAGCCCTGCTTTTCAGCCCCTGCGCCTTTCTTCAGCTCATTTCCATTGTGGGTTGGTTTTTGGCCCCAGAACAAAATATCAATGTGGATTTTTTGAATCTACGGGAATATCTGAGGAGAAACTTTCATCAGAGATGTTGTGCAAATGGCTGTCATTATTTTTTTCCCCTGTTTCACTGAAGTTATTTAATGGTGCAGAGAAGCTGAGGTGCAGCACAGTCCTCTGCTTCTCTGGGAAAGCTGGGGTATAACTAAGATACTGCCATGAATTTTGGTAAGGTGGGTCTATAGTGGCTGTCCCACTTCGTTGTGCTGTTGCTTCGCAGCAGGCTCAGGATCTGTCTGGTGTGTTAGAGAGACAGGCAAAATTAAACAGTCAGAAAGAAAAGTTATGAAGCCATGTGTTGCCTCTGAATCTAGTTTATATATGGATGATGGGCCACGGTTGTCTGGGTCTTGTTCCTTGTTGCCTTGCCTTGGCAAGGTGACCTGCCTGGAGGAGGTCTGCTCCCAGCAGGTGAGGTGTTTAATGATTTTGGGGGTAACCTTGGCTGTACCTTTGTGCCTGGGTTGGGAGGAGCACTTTGTTGGCTTTGCTGTCTGCCAGCTTTGCGTTGGGAGGACAGGTTGGACGCTGCCATCCTCTGAAATGGCAGACGCTGCTAGTGGAGCCTCAGTGGTGCACAGTCAGCCGGGGCACAGCCCCATCCCTGCGCTGTTGGGCCCCAGCGGCCCCCGCTGCCCTGCCAGCATCCTTACCCCTTGGAAATGTCATCTGGCAGCTTTAGGGCCAGGCAATATCCATAGCAAGGCTGTTACCACACTAACGATGGTCTTACTCATCCCAGATGCTGTCGTCTTTGAGGCTGGGAACCCAAGAGAGCTGCAGGATCTCCCTGTTGTATGAGTTGTAACTTCATTTTTGGGATGTTCAAACCAGAATACAAAATTAGCGCTCCCCAATCGTTAGCACCTCAGACCTCTAACAGTCGTGTACCTGTTCTTCCTTTGCAGAGCTGAAACGGAAAGAGGGCTTTCAAGAAAGCACATCATTGAAGGTATGTGTTGTGGGGTAGGGTGGTCTGGCCGTGCCCAAAATGCACTGAAGGATTATTCTGTCTTTCCTCAAAAAGTGCGAGCAAAGACATTGCACACAAAAAGCCTTCTCTGCGTCTCTATGCAGCAATAACCTTTTGGGTTTTTTGCTATGCTAAGCAAGTGTGTTGTCCTTGGCCGGCTGTGCGTGCGTTGCTTTATCACATATCCGCAGCAGTCGGGGTTTCCCATGCCGGGGTTTCATCTCCCGCTGCCTCGCGTGGGTTCCCAGCAGCTTTATGCTGTTGTCCTCAAGAACGGCCCTGATCCCAAGTGCTGTGGCGGGATCGGCTGCGGTCCCTGTGGCAGGAAGGCTTGGCTGGCCTCGAGCTGCTCTGCTGATACATGGAGGGGACACATACACACCGCCCTGGCTCTTTCCTGGCAGCAGTGCATGGTGGGCAGACGTGTCTGTGGCTGTGTGGGCTCCTTGGCGGAGCAGGGAGGGACGAGGATGGGGGGGTGATGTCAGCCGGCAGAAATAGCCCCTGGAGGGATGCCAGGTCCCAGACGCCGGCTGGGGAGGGCTGTGGTTTGCTCTCGGTGCTGCTTTTTCTCAGATGCTCTGCTTTCGTGTACGTTCCCTTGCCCAGCTCCTTGCATCCAGTCCTGCATCCCGCTGAGTGATGCGTGTGCTACCTTACTCATCCATCGGGATTTATTCACCCAGGTCTTTGCTGCGTCTAATGCATGTGCCTCATCCTCCTCCTGCTTGCTTTTTTTGTTCTCTCGGACACATTACTGTAGGAGAGGGAGTGAGAGCACATACGTTTTTCCATACAGACAAGTGTGTTTTACCTGATCTGGCTCTATCCGGAGGGCTGTTGGGTGTCGGGTCAGGAACCCAGGCATGGTGACTATGGGCATAATTATAATTTGCACAGGATTTTACATGCAGGATGCAAATAGAGCAGCACCCATAAAAAGATGCACTGCTGTCGTATTAAGGATGAGCAGTGTCAGTCACGACCTTGTCCCAGCGAGAAGTGCCAGCCTGGGCTGGCTCCTGATGGGGGCTGCAGCGGACCCTGAAACCCCCCAGGAGGACCCTGGGGCCAACAGCAGATCCCGAGCGGGTCCCAGACCCAGCAAAGCGGGCAGCAGCACGGGGGCCTGGGTCTGTCTTCTACATAAATCCCGAATAAAAATAGCATGGGTTTAGAGAAAAGCTGTGTGAAGCCATGGAAGGGAGTTATGGGGTGTGTCCTGGTTCCTGGGGGGGCAGGAAGCTTTCAGGCCAGAGGGGGAGCATCAGGCTTGGTACCTGTGCTTCAGCTCTCCACAGAGGGCTTCTCACCGCCCACCTCTTGTTGCTGTTTGACCCACTTGTGTCTGCTGCCGCCGAGGGATGTGCAAAATGTGTTCTGTGGGTTCCTGGGAGATAATACGCTCAGTGCCAAGGTCCTGGGGGGAGCCCAGGGCTGTGCTGGTCCCCGGGGAGTGGCTGCTCCTCGCTGGGTGATGCAGATGCCAGCCCCGGTGATGCAGGGGAGCAGCACCCTTCACAACCCAGCACACCGCAACGGGCTGCGGCAATGAAAAGCGATTCTCCCTGTTGCACTGTGTATGCTGGGGTAATTAGCCTCCTCTTCCATTTATGAGATAAGCCCTAATTGTTTACAGTGGTGGTTGGTTAAGCTAATGTTTGCTGCCAAGACAAATTAAAAGAGAAAAAAATCAGGCTCATCTATATTACCAGTGTGCCCTGGTGTAAGTAGTTCGATGGTGCGGGGGGTTCACACTGCAGAACAGGCAGGGGTATGCTTTGATCTTTGCTTATCAGAAGGTACCATCCCTCTGGAAAGAATCGGGTTTGCCCACCAGAAACGGCAGCTTTAACTTGCATTTTGCCATTTGCATGTTTTATCACTGGGATCTGCAATGGCCCATTCGTCACAACCTTCAACGGCCAGGATTTGTTCTGTATACATTAAAACATTGATTATATGGAAAATACTATTACTACGTTTATATTATCCACCCCTCGCCTGGGATGCCACTGCCGCCCACACCACACCCTGGCTGATACTGTCCCAAGTGGGTGATGTGGGATGAACCGGGTGAGCGGGGAAGCTTCCTCCCTGGGATGCGGACTTGGTCACCTTCCATCTCAAAGGAGCTATTTTGCAGAGATAAGGAGCATCACTGGATCACAGTCGGTTTTGCCTCATAGTAACCAGCTTGTATGTCCTGGGAAGTTTTAATTATTTAGTATTTGCAGAGTTCAGCTACATTAGGATGTGACTTTCATGTTAAGGTAATGCTGGAGAAAGTTCTTTTTTCAGCTACACTTTTGAACTTTCATTCATTGAACCCATCAGGTGGTGTCCTGGCTGCTGGTGGCACTAGACTCAGAGATGCTCCGGGAAGTTGGAGCCATGTCACAGGAGGTCCAAACTCATCCATTTTCCATTTCTTGTAGGGCTACTTCATAAAATGATAGAAAAATACCAGCAGCAGTTGAAATAACTTCAAAGAAAACATAGTGAATAACGTTAAGGTCAATGTTAGCTATTTTCTAAAAATACATTTGGCAAAAATGGCCATTTTTTTCAACTCAAAATCCAGCGAACGTTTTCAGACTGCTCTATTTTGGCTCATTCTTCATGAACATTCATAAAAACATTTTGTTCCTGGGAAGATTCATAGAAAACAAGTGTTAGAAATCCTCTTTTCTCTCTCTCACGCACATATATATATATGTGTGTGTGTGTGTATGTAGGCTTTTGATGCCATTTCCCGTCAGATCCTCATGGAGAAGCTGTTGAAACCTGGGCAGTCCTGGACTGTAGCTGTGAAATGGAGCCTTGTCCTGCTCTGCAGAAACTCTTTCTGCCCTGTGCCATGCGTTGGTGGGCACAGCTTGCTCACCCTGCAGAGAGGGCAGAGCCCTCCGTGGTGCTCTGTCTGCTCATTGTAACATATCTAACCGAGTCCCACCATCCTCCCCTCTGGGCTGGAGTTTCTGGAAGGTCTCCCTCCGGGGCAGGGCTTGGTTAGGTGGGACAGGAGCCCTGAGCTTGCACAGAAAGGCTCCGCGATGTGACTTTTATTAAATTAGCTCTGAACAGAAGTAGAGGGCTGAAGCCTGTCCCTGGCAGCTGCCTCTTGACGGGCCGGCCACGGACATGCTTGCTAGCTGGTGTCTGTTCCGATCCAAATCTCAGCCTAATTAAAAAATAAAACAAATTCTCATGGAAGGTGGGGGACGGACCCTCTGCGTGTGGACAAACTGGTGTTTTCTTAATATGGCTCCACAGATGTGGGACAACTTTATGCGGTATCCTCATATGCTATATGGTTGTGTGTATGTATAGTAGGTATGTATATAAATATAACGGGCTCTATTTTTCCTAGTATGGTTTATCCCTGTCAGCTCTGTGCTGCCGCACTCCTGCCTTGCTCTGACCATGCTTTGCTGTTTCCAGGGCTAAAGGCTTCTCTCCAGAGGCTGCAGCTGGAGTACGTGGACGTCGTCTTCGCCAACCGGCCAGACAATAATACCCCCATGGAAGGTTAGTGGAAGCTTGAATTAAAGGTTTTAGCGTGACTGATCCTGGCTTACAGGCTTAGACCGATGATGATAGGAAATGAAAAATGTTTTTTTCTTAAATATTCAGGTGGGGCAGCTTAAATAGACAATAGCTGATTTATGATGTCCTGGAGCCCTATATAGTTACACTTCAATGAAATGAATTTGTATCTCTTGAAAGGAAATTGAAGTTTCCTTTATGTCCCAGTGGTGGCTTTAACGTTGTTTTTTTCTTTATTTCTTTTTCCCCGAATTCCTTCAGATAAAGTGAATTTGTGTTTAAGGCTGATCTCTGTCGAATGAAACCTGTATATCCCTAATCCTGGCGTGGACAGCTCTAGAGAGGGGAGCATGCCAGCGCTGCCATCCCCATCCTTGTCCCTGTCCCCTGGGCTGCCCAGATAGCACGTGCTTCTTCCAACACTAAAACCAGGGGTGCGATCCAGTGCGTGGTCAGAAACAAGAAACAACTGGCAAACTTTAGGGTTCACTGCCCCAAGCAGCACAAGCCGAGTCTCCGGTGGGCTTGGCCGAGGGGCTGGGCATGGATGTGTCCCCCTGGGCACGGAGAGCAGCAATGCTCTGCCCAGGGTGGCTCAGCCTTGGTTCCCCTCTCCTGGGGGAGAACGGTCCTTTTACATGCAGACGGAGGGAACGAACGTAAGAACTTGCAAGATCTGTGACTATCTGTGCACTTTAATTGTGTTTCATTGCTGATAACTGTATATTCATGCTTGGTACGTGGCCATATAGCCCAGGAACCTTCATCAATAAGTTTTGGGATCGGTGCCCTATTTAATGGGCACCAGTTCCTGTTCCTTCTCTTTTCCCATCAGAGTTAACACAACCGTTCACACTGTGGCAGAAGATTAGCTTCACAGCTAAATAAAAAATAGCAAGAAGAAAGACTTGCAGGCTGCAGAAGCTGTCATGGATGAGTACATGTAAATCAAACAAACCTGGAGCTTGACAGGCCCCTCCCAAGCTCCTGGCTTGTCTTTCAGTGGTTGTGACGCCTATTTTCTTAACAAATGTGGGGCTGTGTGACCCGGCAAAAGACGTGGGTGGGTGGCAGTGTCACTGCCCTGGCCGACCAATGTCGGCAGCCATGAGTTCAGGGAACTGGCCTGGGATTTTGGGACCAATGTGGATTTTTTTAGTAGCTGATGAGGTCAAGGAACATGACATGTTGTGTCTTGGAGGGAGAAATGACCTCTCTGCTCAGTCAGTTGTCATCTAACGAGGCAGTGCGGAATATATTTCCCATGCCCAGCTGATTTCAGGCATTTGCGGCCTTTAAGATGCTACAGATACTGATAGCAGTGCTGGAGCTTGGCAATAAGGTATAAACTGTGGTGCTTGGTGAGATTTTGAGCAGGGTGAAAAAAGGGACGTTTTTATTATGAATGGTGTGGTGTTGATTCTTTCTATGTACTTCATGCTTTTTTTATGGTTCACCTACTAAGCCACTTCTATCCCAGAGCATCTGTTGAACCATCTGTCGGTTCTGCACTATCTGGCATGCACAGCAAGTGCTGAGCTACCTCCACAAGACATACAATCCCCGCTCCATCTCCTTACGTGCCTGTGCTTTTCCCACGAGCAAATAGCTGCTCCTTAACTCCGTGCAGGCAGCATCTTGCCCCTGCTGCAGTTGCAGGGGACTTGGGTGGATGGAAGGAGATGGCTGGAAAGTCTCTAGGTGCTTTCAGGAAGGGCAGGAAAGCCATGAGCTGCTCTGCAGTTGTTGTCATTGCATGGCAGTGACCTTGGGAGGGTGCAGCTTTTGTCCCTGTGGGAGAGATTTGTAGGTAACCTTAAACGTTCCCTGCTTGTGCCACTCATGTCAACCTGAGGGTGGCATTAATGTGGTGAGACTCTGGCCCAGGTTGCCCAGAGAGGTGGTAAATGCCTCATCCCTGGAAACATTCAAGCTCAGGTTGCACAGGGCTCTGAGCAACCTGATCTATTTGAAGATGTCCCTGTCTATGGCAGGGGGGTTGGACCTGATGGCCTTTAAAGGTTCCTCCCAACCCAAACCACTCTGTGATTCTATGTGAGGGGCCCTGCATGAAGAAAGAGTGTGGTACCATCAAATTATTCAAAGGATAAACTTGGAACGTTCATTTTGGTTTTGTCACTTGCTGCATGGAAGGCAGGTGAGGTTTCTCTGCTGTCACTTTGGGGTCCTCCGCCTGCTGTGCTGTGTGTGTCTGTGGGCATCAGCAGGCGATGGATCAGCCATATAGAAACACTCACCTGCCCACCCCCGCCCCCAGGCAGAGCAGAATCAATTCCCGCTCCCCTGGGCTGGTCATAGCCCAGCTCAGGCTGCCTTCGGAGGCACAGGTAGAAGAGACCTAATAGGAGAAGATGAGCCTTTAATACAGATTTCTTTATTGTAGGTGACTCTGGCCCCCAAAGCAGCAGGCAAAGCTTGCTTGATCAAAAACTCAGAAATGCATTTACCTTTCTTAAAAGTCTTGGAGCAAGTTAAAAAAAGGTTGTCATCATAAAAGCAATGCAGTATTAGCTTCAAGAAAAGTCTGAAGATGAGTACCCTGCAGAAGGGTCTATGCACAAGGCTGCAATCAGGTCTGGCAGGTCCCTGGCCAGGGCAGCCGAGTCCCTCCTCGCCCCTCAGCTGGTCCTGGCTCTGACAGGGCAGGCAGGACGAGGGGCTCCCCTCGCTGGGGTCACCCATCCATGGGGCGATGCTGCCCCTGCTGCCCGGGCAGCTCTGCCATCACACGGCATCCCCCGGACGGGCACCTTGGGAGATGGGTGATAGGCAGGATCTGTGCTTCTCCTGAATATCTGTGAGCTTCATGCCTCGTTAGTCAGGCTGGAGATCTGATCCCCCAACTGTGCTAGCAGATGCTTTTTTTCATCCCGATCAGCTTTTCCAGTAGATGGGCAGAGCAGCTCGGGCTGTGGGGAAGGAGGGTTCCCTGGTGAGACCCCCCGTTGTCACTGTGCCAGGGGACCAGGTGCCCGCTGCACGACCAGCCCCAATCCACAGCCCTGGCAAGTAGGAAGGGCAGGTGACGTTGTTCCTATTAGGGAACTTTAAGCTACTGCAAAATTATTATGCTGCTGGAGGCTGTTTTCTGGGTTTTGAACTATTCATTTATATTTAAAAAAAAATAATCTTCTTAAGTGTTGCCATTCGTGCCACCCAGCTGGCAGACCGAGCGGTCCAGGCATGTGCTCTTCACAAGCTATCCCATCACCATACCCATGGGAGCAGGCTTGGGTAAACAAGAAGAAATATATATATATATAT
>VWZL01003744.1:1668845-1681342 GCA_013396915.1 Stercorarius parasiticus
TAAACAGTAGTGCAGCAAAAATAGAAAACTAGACCCAGTGAGAAGGCGGCACTGCCGAGGAGGGAGGGAGGGAGGGATTGCCGTACAGCTGCTCATCACGCACAGCACGCCTGCGAGGAGCAGGGTGGCTGCTTGATAACGGGACATTTTGTTGGACTAATACATGCCTGAGAATAAAATGCTTAGAAATAGAGAAGAGTATGGCTCTGGCCAAAACAAAGAAGAAGAAGAAAAAAAAAAAAAACCGGAAAACAATATCTGTCATTTGAACTCTACTCTTCGTTGGCGGGGGAAAACTCCTCAAGCCAAAATTTCCCTGGAGCGGAAATCTCCCTTTTCGGTAGGAAGGCAGAAGCCCAGCGCAAGAGGCATGGTCTCTCTTGTACAGCCCTCTGGGGTTATAAATGGAGACTTCATCATCTTTAGCTGCTTGTCACTGCCTGCAGAAGTCTCACAATAACATCAAGATTGGCAGTGTAATCTCCCCTCTGACAAGCTTCTTCCCCCTCCCCCCCTAAATAGTACAAGAATCCTTATGATATAAAAGGCCCTTGATCTTGAGACAGCGATGCCTGGAGTAATTGTCCAAGCAACAGCAGACACGCCAAGGGATGTAATAAACACACAGGGCCTCTTTGAGCAGCCCTGCCTCCAGCCAGAGACTTTCCACCTTAGTTCGATGGGTCAGAAATTCATCATATAGATGTAGACTATTAGTTGCTCCGATTTATTACCGCAGTTGGGACTGTGACCCCAGGGCTGCGGACTCTGACAGTCCCCTGTGCCTCCTGACCTGGGGACCCCGCTTGGTCCCCGGCTCCTCTGCAGCAGGGATGCGACAGGCACTGCCTGGGCCCCCCTGCCATGCCGTGTACCCAGCAGGCTTCTTCCAGGGAGAAATCAGGCGTAAAAATGAGTTGCAAACAGTAAGCAGGGGCTATTTTATTTATAGCATTAGTGAGGCATCCTACCAGGCTCTGTAACCTTCTGGGCAATGATGAGGGATAGACAATTTTTTTTCTCCTTTTCTTGCAAACTGAAGTTTATGATGGGTTTTTTCCCCTCCTACAAGAAGGCAGGGCTGCTCGGCAGAGGTTCCGATGGATGGAAATTAAAGATTCTGCCCCAGCACGAGTAGCCTTGCAGGCTTCCCTGTTCCCAAAGGAAAAGGAGGACACCGGGACCGTTGTGCTAAGGAGCTGTGCCGGGTTTTGCGGACGTGCCGCCCGCTCCTCCCGTGGGCAGCGGGGCCCTTGGTTGGGCCGGCTTCAGACATTGCACTTTGTCTCCAGCATCCTAATATTCCTAGTAAAAAGAAGCAGGACCACATATATGCTTTTAGTAAACAAATTTTAAAATAAATTTATCTTCTAGTTTATTTTTCGACTGTGCTGCCCTCTTGTGTTAAATTCTAAAGGAAATATTGTAAGGCAGAGGTAGGCAACAGCCAGTTGGTAAAAGAAATTTTTAAACAACTGCAGGTTAGAAGTCTTTACATTTGCACGGTCAACACTTTTTCATCCACGCTCGAGCAAGAGGACACAGCAGAAGCAGCATTTAATGCAAAGCTGCTCAGGCTTGTCGGCGTACTTGGCATTTCTAAGTGTCTTTGGGAGGATTTGGTGCTGAAAAATTGACTTCTCTGCAGTTCTCATACGCTTTCTTTTTTTCTTTTTTTCCTTCTTTAGAAATTGTCCGAGCGATGACACACGTCATAAATCAAGGCATGGCGATGTACTGGGGAACATCCCGCTGGAGCGCTATGGAGATCATGGTAAAGTCGATTTTTAGGAAAGCGTTGGCACTTGGTAATCAGCTGGGAGCTGAACCACAAGCGTGGGTCTGGGCTGGGGATGTTTGTGTTTTACTCCATCCAGCATATTTTCACCTAAAATAATTTTAAACCCTGTTCTGGAACAAGCCCAATGTTAAGTGGGAGAAGATGGGCTGATGTAGTGGGTTTGGGGCTCTTGTCTTGTTTAATTGGAGGTTGTTTCATTTTGGCTTTATTTGGCTGACTTTAAGACTTCTGGCAAAGTGCCTGTTTGATGTCTGTACCCATGGCCACTGATGCCCGATTTAAGATGTGGCTTCCGGCGGCAGCAACTCCGTGACCCACGGGACCGTCAGAGCTGCTGCTGTGATGGGAACAGCCCCGACTGCTCTGTGTCTGTCCCATCCAGAGGTGCAGATGGGAAATATCCCTGCTCAGCCGAAGGGACCTCTTAGCTGGCTTTGCCTGCAAAACCCCAGACTGAGGGACCCAGTGTCCTGACGGCTCATCCTTAATGCTTTGCCAGAAGCATTTGTTGTTGCCCAGAGAGATGGCAGATGCCCCACCCCTGGAGGTGTTCAAGGCCAGGTTGGGCGTGGCTCTGCACAACCTGATCTAGTTAAAGATGTCCCTGCTCATGGCAGGGGAGGTTGGACTCGATGGCCGTTAAAGGTGCCTTCCCACCCAAATCATTCCGTGATTCTAAGAGAGCCAGGAGCATCCAGCTGGTCCGTTCTTCTTGTGGTGGGGTCAAAACTGGACAAACAAGCTCAGCACCCACCATCCCAGCTGCGAAGCTGTTTGGCTTGTTGCTGCGCTGGTGCTGAAGCAGCTTTGGGCTGGAGGAGGCAGAAGGTGGGCACGTGGCCTGCTGCAGCAGGCACGGGGGCAACACAGTGGCATTCCCAGGGATGCGTGTGGCCTTGCTAACGGACAGCAAAATTTGAGTTTATTGGCTCCTATACACTCAAGGAGTGTTGGTTGGTACGTTATGTTTTACTTCATTAAGTATTTTACCTACTAATTTCTTTTCTCCAGGAAGCCTACTCCGTAGCCAGGCAGTTTAACATGATACCACCTGTGTGTGAACAAGCTGAATACCATCTTTTCCAAAGAGAGAAAGTGGAGGTTCAGCTGCCGGAATTATATCATAAAATAGGTAAGACTGAGACTGCTGTGCCTTTCGGCTATTCCATTTGCTGACCTGGGCTCTAGATGGGAACAGCACTCTCCTCCCCTGGATCTGAGGGGGACAAGACAAGTATCTATCTAATGACCTAAGAGAAAAATGAGCTTACTGTGCCCCTAATAAAAATAAGTGCTAATTGCCGTGGCTGCTTCTTACTCTTTGAGACTCAGGGCAGCATGGGTGTAGGAGATGCTTGGGCTGAGAAGCAGGAGTTCAGGTACTTTGCTGCAACAGGATCTAGGACAGGGCTGGAGGCTCTCACAAGAAGGTTTTGGATGAATAAACTAGTCGGTGTCTTCCAGGAAGATGCTGTTGATGCATCATTAAGTGAACATCACTGCCAGCAGCAATAGAAACAAGCAGCAATTGTTTAGCTTTTTAACTGAAAGTCCTATTTTTGATACAACTCTGATTTCTCCCAGTCCCCTAAAATCTTCTCTGCTTTCTCTGCAGGGGTTGGAGCAATGACGTGGTCTCCACTAGCCTGTGGGATCATCTCAGGGAAATACGGCAATGGGGTCCCTGAAAGCTCAAGGGCTGCACTAAAGGTATATTTTTTTTGTTGCATGTTTGAGAAAATTAGATGTGCTGCTTTTGTGAGGGCAGGAAAATAACAAAGAGAAAACAGTTCCCTCATGAGAAGGCTGGCCTGAGTGCTGCTGTATTGATGGATCAGCTCGGTTTCTCTGGCAACCACGCTCCAAAGAGCGGGAGAATCTGGGTTATAAAGATGCTTCAGGTTCCGCACCACAGTGAGCTGATGGCTGCGAGCGGGCGGTGGGGCAGCATGCCACCGGAGCCAGGCTCTGTGGAAGGATGCCGTCACCTCCCTTACATTGCCCAGACATCGTCAACGAGAAGGCACAAGCCCAGGGTTTCTGTTGCTTTCGATGCTCCCAGCTGATCAATACAGCTGCTGTGACTTCAAAAACTCTTCACCAGGCACAGCGCTGTGGTCACCACAGCCCTTAGTTTCTCCCACAGTTATCCTGATTTTACTCTTATTGGGTGTTATGGTGTGTCCTCCCGTATTGTGCCTGCGTCAGGAGTATTATTTAATGGTTTGAAAAACAGCAGAGCATTAAAATGTCATGGATTTGGAGAAAAACCCAATCAAAACGATATTTGAGGATACGTATCAGCTGATGGGCAAAAGCCAATGCCACCTGACAGGTGCCAGCAGACTGATCTAAGTCCCCTTGCTGGTTTTTGCTCAGCTTGCTGCTTTTTGAAGGAAAGATGCAGTCTACGCTGACTTGCTTACAAAGGGCAGCATTTTCAAATGTGGTATTTCATTGCATTTGTGAGTTGTTTTTTTTTTTCCAAAATGAAATAATTGTTAATATTTGGTAAAGCTAGCTAAGCAGCTAGCATTGCAGAGAGGGATCCAAATTAAAATTGATGAGAGTGAAGCAGAATCGTTTCAATTCTGGGGCTGGGAGAACTGAAATCTCAGCTCCGTTTAATTAATTTTCTAATCTTGAATGGTAACAGTAAATCTTGAACACGATCAGATGTTTTCTCAGAAATTTTTGGGGGTTCTGTTTGTCAAAATCTTCTCAAGTTGACTAATATTTCACTTTTTTTTGCTCTGCAATGGGATCCAGTGGTCCAAAAATAAAACTGAGGAGGTTCCATGTTCCAGACTGAGCCCATCAGTTGCGCAAAGCCAGAGATACAGACGTAGGCTCTCGCAGGAGACATCCTGGTCCCGTCGTAATTGCTTTGGATAGCAAAGCATTGAGTTATTCAACCCCCGTTACCTCCTGGGTTGGCTGTGACTTTTTAAGAGCTGTTTATAATTGTCTTAAATGTTTCATTTTTGGAGATGAAAGCTAACAGGCGATTGCAATGTAATTCATCTGCAGTGCTACCAGTGGCTGAAAGAGAAAATCATAAGCGAGGAAGGCAGAAAGCAGCAGGTGAAGCTGAAAGACCTGTCGCCCATCGCCGAGCGCCTGGGGTGCACGCTGCCTCAGCTGGCCGTCGGTAGGTGATGGGGTGGGGGACGGGACCACTGTCCCAGTGCCTTTTGGCCGTTGCTGGTGCCACACGTGCATCACCTGGCTCACATTCTCGTAGTGCGAAGGGCAACACTCTGCAACACAGACCGAAAGTTCGTGCCTTATGGGTTGTTGAGGGATGAGTGCAGGTGAAACCTTGTAGAAACCGCTAAAGCTACAGGTACTCTGATAGTGCTCCCATCGTTTGTTTAAGTATCAGTATGGTTAACTGACCCGTGCATCTTCCCGGTAGTGCTGGAGGAGTAAAGTGAAGGTTGACAAGTAACGTTGTCATTATTTTTCAAATAGAAATAGAAGCCCTAACAAACTTTAGGATCTGGAGTTATGGTGTGTTGTGAAGCCCATGTCCCTGACCATCTTGTGCCTTTATTCCCAGCATGGTGCCTGAGAAATGAGGGAGTGAGCTCTGTTCTTCTAGGATCTTCCAACCCAGAGCAGCTGATAGAGAACCTCGGAGCCATACAGGCAAGTGCAAGTGGTGGTGGCACCTCAACAGAGGTGGGGGGGTTGGCCATCGTCCAGCTCCCTTTGGGGGTAACACCAGCGTACCTTGACACTAGCGCCCTCCTTCTCTTAATATAGTTTTAATACTTTGTATTTTGTTTCAGATACCTTCCACTTCTAGTTATGCATGTTAATTAGGTAAACCTACAGTGCATCACCGTGACTTACCACCATTTGTGGTAGCTATAGCCATATCCAGCAACAAGAGGGTGGCATCAGCAGGTTTAATGTATTGTTCTACTATTTATCTAAAAACTTACTTGAAAAAGCAAGTGACCTGATTCTGGGGTGTGTTGTGATACATTCTGCGCCAAGTCTCCCACAGGGCACATGTCACTTGCACCCACCTTAATTATTCTCTGTTGCTTTTCACAACAAGAGCTTCCTCTGATGTTCTTGCCACCAGCTCGCTTTCCACTGCAGCTGAGCAATATTGTGCAGAAGTAGTTTAGGAGCACTTCTGTGATTCTCTCACTGGGTAAAGTTTTTCCTTTAAGGGAGAAAAGAATTAGGTGAACGTTTAAATATCTGTCACGCAAAAAGCCAGAGGAAACGTTGTTTGATAAAATCTAGATTTGAAATTGGGAAAACCTTTAATGGAAGCTTGATTAAACGTCGGTTTTCTTTTACCCCTAGGTCCTTCCAAAGATGACATCCCATATTGTAAACGAAATAGATAATATTCTGGGAAATAAGCCCTACAGCAAGAAGGACTACAGATCATAATGCAATGCATGAATTACCTGGACTGCATGGTTTCAAAGTGCTCTGTACAGAAGTACAGCCCCGAATTAGTATTCGGTCATGAGAATCATTCAGCAGCTTGCTGCTCGGTGTCTACTGTCACTGGATCCTTGGAGATGTGTGCTGTTGCTACTAATCTGCAGTGAAATTTAAAAGCACAGTTGATCTCTCTTCTAACCGAGAATAATCCTGTATTTTCTTACCTTCGACTGAATTCATTAATTTTTACTTTACTCTTAGCACCTCATGCTTGTGCTGTGAAAAACACGTGTAAAGCAAAAAATAATTTATAACCTTCAGGTACTTGGTAATTAAAGAAGGATGTACAGATCTATTTTTTCAATGAAGAAAAGCCAGATACAACTTCAGGTTTTAGTAAAACCACATTTGGGAAATCCCAACTATAAAGTTTCTTCAGGTTAACAGATAGAAGGGGCAAGCTCAAATTTTCCCTTTTCTTTTTTATGCTGAATATATGCTTTAGATTTCATTTGTAGTTGAATAAAGAATGTAAGTCAGAGAATTAGTTAGAAATTAGATAGCTCAACTCCTAACCATACAATTAGTTCAGTTGTGGAGTGCTCCTGGGAAGTATTTCTGAGTACAAGCCAGAAGAGCACAGTTCGAAAACCCAAACACGCATGTCAGGTGAATAAAAACAACAGCTGTTTGCAAAATTCTAATTCTACATAAACCAAGAAAACCATGATAAAATATTGGGTTTTGCATCTGTAGAAACCTGCCTCTACTTTTGCCTGCTTGTAGACATAGCTATTGCAAATTTCAATATTCATGAGCTTTTAAGGATAGATACTTATAAATATATATATATATATATAATATATAGCTGCTGAAAAATACCAGAAAATATCAGGTACGTACTTTGGAGGGCTACATTTGCTTTAACTTGTTCTGGAATCGGGCATAAGTAAATGCATAGTATTTTAAGACACATTTTAAACAGGTAGGGGTTTTTTTTTTGTGAGTGTTTCATCTCTCTTCAGGAGTTGATAGTAAGCACTTATATATTAATTTACCCATCTTAAGAACCGTGTCATATTTTACCATGAATTTGCTTTGTAAAACGCACCTATGATTTCAGTAAAATATTTCTCACTCGTACCGAATCGCGGACTTTGGGCACATACTTCCTAGGGGTACAGCAATGTACAGTATTTGTAGGACCCTTGTATTTTAGTCCCCTTAACTCCAAGGTATCTGGAGAGCATGTGCAGCCTTCCCGCAGGCCACGTGGACAGATACCGATACTTGGGTTGTCTTCTCCTGTATTTAATCCAATGAGCTATGGTATGTGTAAATGAACTTAGCTGCAGTCTGACTTTGACTTCTGCTTGGACACAATAAAAGCATTTTGTGCATCAAATGTTATACTTAAGAGACCTGTTACTAACAGTGAGACTGATTTTGAAACAGCAATGGTTTACGTTGAAAATGGATGTGTATCGTTCCACAGGGAAACATTAATCTCCAGCTGTACCCAGGTCAGGCAGGGGACAATGACCTCAGGCAGAGGAGCGGGTGCAGCTGGGGAGCGAAGGGCTGGTCTGGTTGCGCATCTTGGAGAGAAGGTACTTCTACAAGTTGGTCTCCTAAGGCAGACATCAGGCGTATGGAACACTTTGGCCTGAAATAAACACAATGTGAACGTCCTCTGGACAGCTCACCGAGATCCCACTGCAGTTCAGCCTCCAGCCTCTCCAAAACCACCCTGGTCAGGCACAGCTAGCCGAGGTGGAGACCGCCACTGCAGCACTTCTCACCTCCCTGGTATTGTGTTCTCTGCCCTGGGCCACATCCCCTAACTTTGCACTATTAGCTGTGAAAATTAACTATTTACGTATTTTAAAATCTGCTTCATGGGCAGTACAAAGGCTTTGACCATGATACAGTTAACATCTTGATTGTTTTAACAGTATAATTCTTTTCCCAGTGGCAGACCAGCTCCTTTCCTTACCCCTGGGGGTACAATTTAATGTTTTCTCTTCCCCTTCTCAGATACATGGGAATCCAACAATATATTAAAAATACACTAATTCCCAACCTTTTTTTTTTTTAATTGAAAATGAGATGGCATTGTCCCTTACTTAGAGCAAAAGCTTAAAAGTCAGCTTGCTGAATGCTCTGAGGGCAATGGAATGCCAAGCAGCAGCCTAACTTTAGGTTAAGCTTCAGCATCATACTGAAGAAATTAGGTGCAGCTTGTAGTGGGGATTGCAAGAGAAAAAACAACCAACCTCAAAAGCAAACAATAATAATAATAATAATGATAATAATAAAACAACACACAAAACCCCCAGTGCTTTTCTGTGAAGAAGTCCACAGAAAAGACCAGGCTTTCTGTAGAAAACAACCCAACCAACCCACCCACCCGCCTGCTTTTGTTTCAGGTTGTCAATGCTGCAATGTTCTCTCCCCGGAAGATTCCGACACACACTATGCTCCAGGCCTCAGCAACTATCAATACCAGAAAAACTAAGGGAAGATGAAAAGCCGTTGATAAAAGACTTGGTGAATTGACAATAGTAGCAGATGAAAGCGCTGCTTCAAATCACTTTTCTCTAGACGGCAGATTTCCTGGAAAGTACGCCTGCCACTTTCTAAAACACCCGATAGGGCACTCTTATCCCTACCAATGCTGACAAGTAAAATGAGTGTATTAGGGTTCTCTGGTCATGTGCCCGAGTTTAAGTACTGTGTACTTTTGGTAGGAGCTGAGCAAATCACCAGTGACCAACTTTCTTCCCCATTTAGGATTCCGAGTCTGTAATGGCAATATCTGTAACTTCTACAATATAATTCCATTAATAGTAGTAGAGTTTAGCATTTAACATAACAGCTGCTTTACTGATAGCATGAAAAAAAGGAAAAGGAAAAGGACTGTCTGATAAACCCATTATAAAAAGTCAGCTTGAAGCATTTTTGCTAAGCTGTGCCAGGAAAACTGGCAGGTGGGTTTTTTTATTTATTTACAACTTTAGAGATGAATGAAAAAGACAAAAACCCCAGTACATTCAAACCACTTCAAAAGCATTTTTCTAGGAGGTTTAGTTTTGTCCTGACTCCAAGTTACTGAAAAGTGAGGAGTATTTCTAATGAAAACAATACATATGGTGACTTGTAGAAAACTCCTTTCTTTCTCTAAGCAGAAAGAGTTCACAAACAGACACATGCTGCTTGCCCATAAAAATATCCTTTTTTTTTTTTAAAATGAAGAATGGAAATACAATGAATTAAATGACAAAAAAGCCTCCTTTTTATTAAAACTTTTCAAGTTACAATGATAAATGGCAGATTGTCACTTCTTATGATCAGTGAGTTCAGCTCTTAACCCAGTCACCAAACTTCCAGGGGAATTCTGCTAGAGGTTTTAAGTATGACCATTTGTGCTGCAGCGTAGCAGCCCACTGGGTGTGCTTGGCTAATAGCCTGTAGTACCTATGCAGTGCTTCAGAAAGCTTGTTTGGTAACTTCTCGCATACCATTTCCTTTCATTGCTGAGTAAAAAAAATTAATTCAGTTGTTGAATAATACCATGTAAAGATACCAGAAGTAAATATAATTCACTCATTTGGGATTCAAACCCTCCCCCCACATTCCCTTACGCAGTCAGACTATAAAAAAAAGGATTCCC
Organism: Stercorarius parasiticus; assembly: GCA_013396915.1. Lineage (NCBI taxonomy): Eukaryota > Metazoa > Chordata > Aves > Charadriiformes > Stercorariidae > Stercorarius > Stercorarius parasiticus. The sequence continues at coordinate 1,678,733 of VWZL01003744.1, forward strand.
ATTCCACCGTTAAACTTTTGTATGGCAGTTGAACCCTCTCACAGAAATAAATCGGTGTGGGTTTTTTGTCTACTTGGATCCTGTGGAGAGCAGGGCGATCAGTCCAGATGAAGCACTTATAGAAAGAATATAGTTGCTGTAGGGAAAAGGTTAAGGACATATACTTGTAAAGAAACCACTACTTTTGTACAGAACATTTAGCAGAAGTTTTATGAAAAACAAGGGATTGAAATGGTCTTCCTTTGTAAGAGTTTTAAAATTGCAACACTGTAACCTGAAATACAGCTTCCAATCAAGATTGTTAGCAGGATGTTGAAATGTACTTAACTTCAAAATTAAGATACCCATAAAGTTTAGCCTTTTCTCTTAAAAGTAGTTATAAATACTGTTAAATACTGCAGATCTTTCATTAACATACGCGGCCCTGATGGGCAGTACTTATTTACTTAAGTAACAAAAAATTTTACTTCTGAAGTTACTGAAACTAAACAATCCTGTAAGGTAAGAGCACACGGCGACTCACACTGATAGACATTCTGTAAGAATATGAGCTGCCTCCCCATTCCACAATTATAATTGAAATGGCAAAGCCATAAGAGTTTCTGTGTATTGCCCAAGCAATACCCTCAAAACATCTGCTGTCAGACGTTAAACTTTTACGTAACTGGGAGATTTTTTTTTTTGTATTCTCTATTTTTATGTTAAAGTCTGAGGTACTACAATGAACTGCACATATCACCTCACAACCGACATGACAAATATAGCTACTAATGACAACAAGTAGGAACAGGACTCTGGTTGTTTCAAGCGTAGTAATAAAGGATACACAGTGGGGTTGAAGTTCTTCAGCACAAAAAATGAAGCAATGATGACCAAGACCAGAAAGAGAGTGTTGTTGTAGAAGATGGAGAAAGTTGTTGCTTCATAGTCTGCCACTTCATTTTTCTTCCACAGAATTCTAGGAACAAGTAGAGACATTATTTCAAACATATTTAAATTAATGCCCATCCTGGCACACCCACCATTATGAAGTGACTGACAGCCAGAGGTGTAGTAAACCACATACTGCTGCTCATGTTCTAGCCAGCTTCTAAAAGACAGAGAGTAGCAAGAACTACCAGTCAACTCACTAGTTAAAGACAAATTCCTGCATATATTATGCCCTTGTACCCTTGAGTGACTTACGCTTGTTTTCCTACCAAGCACATCAAACCTAACGCTTTATAAATAACACTTTTTGTGAGTTTGTATCTGTTAGATGCGCGTACAGAAAACAAAAAATGTCCAAGCAACAGTCCCTCATATCCTACCTAGAGCATTAAAGATACTAGGCAGTATTACAAAAAAAGGAGAGAAAGAAGAGAACAAAGAGAATTACCTTTCATCCTTCTCCTTACGAGACATCTTCCTATTGTCTGCCTCAGACAGCTTGCGAGTAACTTCTTTGGAAACAGCGTCTTCTCTTTTCTGTGCTACTCTGTAAGAAATTGAAGTTGAAAAATTAAAATAAAAACTCCTGGGGTTATAGTAAGTTGTGTTTACAGCGAAGAATAAAACTTAGCCAAGACACTGAACAGTTTTGACAAGTTGAAGGGACAAGTAACAATCAAATTACTAAAAGTATTAGTCAAATATAGTTTGTGGCAACACCCACCAAGAATGAAGGTAGTTTTGCTATTTCATCATACTCTTAGCTGACAGGACTAGTCTATTCCATAATTACAAAAGAGATGACAGAAAACAATTAGGAGATACTTCCATGTAAACTGGTTTTTAGAGTAACATTTCAGACGTTCTTATTCATTAAAAAAAAAGTTGTAAACATTGGGTTTTTTAGAATTATTACATAACAAATTCTACTTCAAATAGCCACCAAACTTACTTGTGTTTGAGAACAAACTTGACATTCTTATAGGCAAAAGCTACTAGATAGGTACTGATGAGGGTCATTACACTATACAGGACTGCAGACTGAACAAGATCCATATGCCATATCCTCCAGTAAAGCCCTTAAAAGAAAAAAAAAAAAGACATTTCGAGTGGTTTCTTTCTCCAAGAAAAATGCCCCTACAGGAGTCCTTCACAGCTTACGAGCTCTGTAATTCAGCACTGGCTCTACAGACCAAGCACAGCTTCTGCAAAATCACTGGGGAGTTTCTGAACTGCATTAAAAAACACTTTCGAACACAGAAACCTGCTTTGCTTTTGGCTGAAAGGAGCCTTATGAGACCACGTCAAACGCGGCTGAGCAGCAGCCCAGCGCAGCAGCCTGCCAGCTTCACCCAGCGCTGATGCTGACACGTCAGTGCTCTACCTCGTCCATCTTTACGAACCACAGAGCGACCACCCTGCCCGCTGCTCCAAGCGGGACCGGCTTTGAAGCCGGGTGTCACCCAGCACGGACACAGCCAAGATAATCCCGCCTGGGGACCCCTCAAAGCCGGCCAGGCCGGGGGCAAGGCGAGCCCCGGCAGCCCGGGGACCCCCACCAGCACCCGGCAGCGGGCCAGGAACCCGAGGCGGGCTGCGGGGAGCCCCTGGGCTCCCTCAGGGCCTGCCGTCCCCCTCCAAGGCCTGCTGTCCCCCCCTCCCCGGGCCCCTCGCTGCCCC
>VWZL01003744.1:1681415-1696668 GCA_013396915.1 Stercorarius parasiticus
CCCGGGCTGCCGGGGAAGGCCGGGCGGCGGCGCGGCCCAGCGCCCGGGAGGCCGCGGCCCGCGGGCCCCGGTGGCTGAGGCAAGTGAGTACTCGGGGGGCGGTGGAGGCCGCGGTCCCGCCGGGGCTGCCGGTAACGGCTTGACTTGGGGAAGCAGCGAAGCACCGCAGGGAACCGGTGCTTCTCCCTTTGTATTTTTCTTATCTGGAAAAAAAACAACCCAAACCTAAACGCCAGCCCCCATAGAATTGGTACGATTGCTGGCATGTTGTTCTTTTTTTTGACATGTTCAAATCTAGTTATATGTCTAAAAAGCATGTATTTATTGTTTTAACTTTTGGAAGTGCTCCCTGATGGTCTCTCCCACACACACCAGCTTGGGGAGCCACGGGCAGTGGTCCACACAGCTTTTGTTAATGGCCCCCCGCAGTTTGTGATAATAGCATGTGGGAGCCTGCAGAAATTTTGGGGATTGACAGTTGTGTCTTGCTTGAGGGTGTGGAGGGCTCACCTGTGTAATACAGCTTTAGGGAGGTTGTACTGATGGCCTGAGGTGACTGTAGCACTCCTTGTCTCTTGGGACAGCGCTTTTTCCTTAATATTTCTAAGATATTTGAGGAAACTTAATTTAACAAAGTGTGTATCTTTTTAAAATTTAAAAGTCATTCTTCCCACTTATTTACCCCCTGTTTACGAATATTCTCTTCTTGCAAGAAAATATATGAGGTTCATGCAATGAGGAAATGCTAGCTGGAAATGAAGTTAAATTTATATGATCAAAAGTGATAATTTGTTAGAGAGTTTTATAAAAAGTTTCAGTGCAGTAAGACTCTGCTGTTTGACCTCATAATAAATTTACAAGACCAAACGGAGTGGATTTTCATGATGTAGTGTGTATTGAACATAGTGTGGTACCAGAATGATATTGCTCATATGTTATCTACAGGCAACTATGGGAGTTACGCTTCTGCTAGCGAGACCTTCCTTCTTGGCTTGGAAATACGCCTACAGCAGGGATTCCCAGGCTGGATTAGCCAACGCATCAGCCGATCTGATGGAGCGCAGGAGCTCTGAGTACCAGCAGAAGCACCTGTGAGTACTGATCGATGGCAGCCATGCCTGTGTGCAGCCGGGGAGCCAGCCTTACCCCTCATCCAGCCCATGCTCCTCATCGCGTGGGCAGTGGTACCTGCCCGCGATCAGGAGTGATGCCACGAGTCACGTACCAGTGATGGATATTCCACCTAAAGGTGAATGTGTGTATTTCACTGGACTTGCAAACATGTCTGAATTCCACTGATTTTTTTCTTTTTGATGAGTACCTGTTACATGAAACACGCGGGTACCTCTTCTTTCTGATGTCTCTATTCCTTATGCCCTGCATCTCTGGGTTGTATTAATCTGTTCTGAAATGGCTTCAGCTGGTTCTGGCTTCCATTGGTGGGAAATGCTGCTCGCCCACTAGATGGCATTCTGAACTGGGGATGGTACTCACCCAGGAGTGGAGATAAGTGTTGGTTTCTTTGTAAAACGTGTTAAAAATAAATGCGAAGTAGGTAGCGTCACTATTTGATCAATGTTACCAATCATAAGAATTTTCCTATTAAAGAACATTGTTAGAATTGTATAAAGTAGTTGGAAGTCATGGGAAAGATTAAGTTGAAGTTTGTTTGAAGGTTCAGATGTAGTCATTGACTCTGTTTTTGCACAGACTTCTTCGTTGTGCTCATCTGGGTAAACTTGTTTTGTGTTGTGGTGGAATGTAATTAAACCTAACTTTTTCTTCTTGGTTTGGGTTTACATGACAAGGATGCTGTCAGTTTTCTTGGTGACCATCTGTCTCTCCATTAAGATGAAGTATGACAGTTTTAGGCAGTGAAATGATGAAAGATTTCCTTGAAAAAACAAATGAGCACTTTGCTTTTTTAAAAATCCTGGCACTGGCAAACTGTAGCTTTAAGCAGAACGCTGCATACAACGTGGCTGTCACTGAAGCTTCATACTCACTTTAAGCATGTCATAGTTGCTTCTCCAAAAGTGAATTGGGCCACTGATTTTTGTCAGAACAATTCAAGTTTTTGTTTAAGTGTCTAAATTTGCATTGTGCTGACTGCATCTTGTCTGAATCCTCATTCAGAAGCTGTTGGGAACATCAGGCATCAAAATCAGAGGAACAGCGTCTCCGTGACACAAAAGCAAAAGTTCTCCTTATAACGGAAATATTCATGCTGTTATTTTGTAAATTATGAAGTATGTTTATTACCAAATTTCTTCCTAAAACACAGAAGCAGCAGTAAATATTCTTGAAATACAAGGATTATCTTTACTACTCTATCTTTTTGTCTAAATCTGTAAGCTGGACCAATCTTAAAATTTTAAATGAGGGCAGTGGCATTTCCTAGCAGGATTTTTTTGGTCTATTTTATTGTTGCCACTTATCTGGGTGAAGTGGAGACTCCAAAACACACTTGTGTTGGATTGAAAAATAGAATCTCCAAAGCAGGTGATTAACAGTAAATAAGTCTGATCTTCAGCAAAGTTTTGTCATCTTCTGTGGTAATAATAGGAATCTTAATGTCTCAAGGTCTAAGAATGGTTGTCATTAATATGACTATCTTGCAAAAAACCAAACCAAACCAAAATCCTAACGAGTCCATAATTTATTACTAGGGGTGTTTCAGTTGGTTAATTTGTGCTGTCTCTTCCTTTAGGTGTTGAAATCCTGAAAGAATCCGTAATGTGCAGAAGGGGAAATTCCTGTAAGACGGCACAGATAGGGAGCGACCTCAGGTGGGTCAAGAACAGAACCAGAAAGCTGTTGTGGTGGCTCTTTCCGTCACCATAACAGCGCCTGGAATAGGTGCCCTAGGCCTGAAGAGCTGTGAGTCATTGTAGCTCCAGTAGCAAACAACAGTACAGTGATGTGGAGTTGTTCTGGCCAGATAATGGTTCCTTTTCTCCCGTGTGTCTCCAGCAGATCAGTGCAGGAATACCATGGATGTAACCAATGTCTGGACTGCGTGTAGGGTGGGAGGAGTTGGGCATTCCTAAGGTGGATGCCAGAAGTTGTGTAGCTGTACTTATATAGCCAAGAGTTTTGAACATCTTGATCGTTACGGGTCATTGGTTAGTAATTTTCTGACCATCTGTTTATTTCTCTCTCTCTCCGTCTTCTTATTTATGCATTCCATCAAATGAATATATTACAGAATCTTGTGTAGCAGTTCTTTCAAACTACATTTGCTGTGTTTCTTCATGTTGCATACAGTGACCTTTCTGTCAGATTCTGATTACACTTGCCCAGCTATGCCTACCTAAACTCTTGGGAACACGCAGAGATTGTTTCTGCGAGTAAGACTTCTTAACTGTATTGAAAATTCTGTGTTGCTTTGAGCTACGGTTCTTTCTTGGCATTGTTCTGCTGAAAAGATTACAAGCACTTACAGCTTGATGGTGTATACAGTCCTTCTAACCTAATTCAAAGCCTCTTGATAACTGGTTTTTAGCTTGCAAAACCTGTGGGGGAAAAACTCTCGGGATTAATACATTCTGTGTGAATGGACTAAATAGGACCATTTTTGTTGTCATCTAGTGTTAATATTAGGACATTCCGGTATTTCTTGTGGTTAAGTGAATTGCTCTGTTGTTAGCTACTGTAGTAGCTGACATCTTGTTTAACAGAAGAATTCTTAAAAACCTTCAGACAGAAACATGTCTTTTTCAGGATAGCGATCTCTATCACATTCCAACAGTACCAGTTGTATCAAAAGGAAATACTAACTGGCAAGAATCTTCTCCGAGTCCCACAGAAAATAATATTTGTGATTAAAATACATGTCACTCCAGCGGTGATTATAGCTGATTTCTGTGTTCTTGTACAATCCATTTTCATAGAAGTAATGTAGAACATTGTGTGCTGTGTGGAATTACAGTGCACACCCTTCATATCTCTATAACAAAACAAATGTTCTCAATGTGGACTTTGATACGCCCTCTCTGTTCTTTGTTTTTGTAACACTAGTTTGTCAGAGTAAATCTTCAGAGATACATTTGAGATACCTGATATTTTAAAATTGTTTATTTCATCCGGTTATAGAATGTAAGACAGCAATGAGTCCAGCTGTCTTTCGAAAAAGGAGAGTCTCGTTTCTTTGATGTTGTCTCCAGATGCTTGTACATGTTTTTCTCAGTAGTACCAGTGGTGTCTATTCTGTTATACTTGGGGGTGTGTGTGTTTTCCTCTAAGTTAGTCTGAAAAGGATTTTGTGCCTTCGGCCTTGTGTCAGTGATTACCCTGGATTTGATGTTTTACTGTGGAGTTGAAGCCTCTGTGCAGTCTCGTGTCTTTTTCAGTTCATTATCTATATACTAGTACTATATGGATTGTAGTTTAACTCATACCACAGCCAGACTCGTATGAAAATACCATTTTATATTCCATATGCAACTATATTGTGAATCTACATCCAAAGCTAAAGCATAAACTTGGCTGACCTTGCAGCCATTAATTTTGCTGCCTACTTACCAACCATTCTGGTTTTGTTTGCTTCTCTAAAAGGGTTTTTGTTCAGCACAGAAGCAATATCTATTATTTGCTTCGGTAACTTTCACTGCCAAGTCCTCTCAGGGTGATCACTTCCTTTTGCCCTTATGTAATTGTTCTAGCTGAACTATTTCACATATCTGAAGACTTCTCTTTACTCTGTTGTTTTAACTTAAGTAATTCACTGAAATTGAGAACGCTTCCAAGTAGTGTAGATACAGTCTAAATTAAAGTTTGTGACTACGACTTAATCTTGCAGCTGTCTATTGCAATTCTCAGGGAAAACTGTGTATTCTCCTCATTCTAGCTAGAAGAAATCTGGACAGATTTCTTTCCATGTTTCCTCTTATGTGGAGGAAACCCCCCCCCCCTCCTTCCCAACACTTGTTAGTTGGGAAATAAATTCCATAGTTTTGAAAACTGCTAGGTTTTCACATTCACATGTAAATCTAAATTCAAACTAACTTTCTCAATGGCATTCGTTCCAGAGTCAGTGGATTAAAACTATGTCCAAGATTTAAATTAGAGCGGAGCAAAAACTTCACTATAATAAAGACTGAAAAACCCCTCTTTGTTCAAAATTCAACTCTTCTAATATTCTGAAATCGCTGTGTTTACTTGGATGTTTTGAAATTTATCATGCGGTAAGGGATTAGCGTTCTGAGTTTTGGATCAGCTGATTGGGGATTGTTGAAATACAAAAGAAAAACCTTCTTTGAATAAACATGCATGACGCTCATAAACTGAGCAGCTTCTGCTATCTTTGTGTGAATTAGGTGGATGAGAAGCTTTTAAATTCTGTGCGCTCTGCTTTTTTTGAAGCATTCCGTGATGTCTGAGGTTTAAAATTGGAGACGTAATCTGACTGTATCATTTTTCAGCCAAATCAGTTCCTTGATTTGTTTTAGAATGTAGCCCCCAAAAGAGCACATCTGGAGGGGCAGTCTGGGGGCTGGTAAGGAATGACACTGTCTTGAACCGGTGTTGTTTCCAGACACAGTTTTGAGAGGGTAGCTTTCTTAGCTAGGGAATAATCTGTGACTCTGTAAGGGGAGGAGAATGTCTGAGTTACTCTTCTCTGTGTTAGGAAAAGGGAAGATAATTGCAATAATCACTGAGGTGAACGAAGTAGAGTACGTTATCCAGTGCTGTTATGAGCTGTTCTCTTTTACCTGCTGAGAACACTGCATTGAAATAATGGATTGCTATGCTCACCTTTTATTTCTAAAAGCTGGAAATTGTTGGATTTCTGTGACACTTGCTGTATCTGAAGGGAGCTCAGTGTAGCATATGTGACCCATTTTTGGTGTCTTGAAATGGTCTCATCTGCTCCAGTTTCCTCCTTTAGCATTTTCAGAGTTTTGGTTGGTACGTTCTCTGCGTGTAGACCAAATGAATGAAATAATGTCTATTAATAGATTCTCAGGGGGCTGGCTTGCTCAGCATTTATCCCAGATAGAGCATGAACTGACCACGCGTTTGAAAAGCAATATCAAATGCAATATTTGGAAAATAACTAAACTCTACAGGTAAGAGTGAACCTAATATTCAAGATTTGGGGCATCTGTTTCTCAAACATCAGGGTCTGGATCTAGCCAGCTGTCATCCGAGGATGGCAGTCAGGCCATTTGTTTTGTGGAGGCCACTGGGGAGCTCTTACCTTTCACCTGCTCAGGAGGACTCTTCTAGACATGCAGCTCTGAGTGTGCCACCTAACATGGAGGCGCTGTAAGTTTTCTTACAGGTCATACTGGCCTTCTATGATGTGGTGGAGAAATACAGGGTGAAAGTAAGTCTGGGAGCTGTGTTGTTAATGCTTCAGCACAAGGGCTGTGCTAGGGGAGGCTGAGGAAGTTGAATGAAAGAGCCTTTGATATAAGCAGACCCACCACATTGTGTTTTGTGTCTGTGACAACAATTGGTAGGCAGGAGGATGGCAAAATGAGGTAAGGGTGTGACTTGAGGCAGTAAAGCACTGGTGTAGGGCACAGGTTTGTTGCTGTCTACATAACGAAGTCTGGAACTATTAATTTAGTTGCTGCTGTGGTTATTTATTTAGGCACAAAGGATGCCAGGCAATCAGAAAGAATCATTTAAATGTGGGATAGCCAGCTTGTGTCTCTTTAACAGCAAGCAGATTATAAATGGTTCACATGTAGTCCCCACACTAGGGGTATATCAGGTGATCTGCAGTGGGATTATGCTAGTCCAGTTCAGCAGTCTGAATCCATGTTAGTGGGAGGAAGTCAGCCAGATGGGATTTCTGAGTCTGAAATGTGTCATCCTGTCACCCACCCACCCGCTACTGCTCCTTTAGCAGCGTAGGAGGAGCTCACGGTGGTTGGTGTCACTTTCCACCTGTGAATTATCTCTGGGGTTTCCCATTCCTGCACCCTTGAGTTCAGCGAACGTCTTCTGGATCTTAGCCGTAGGAAAATTTTAGCCTATAATGCATAGTCAGAAGAGTTGGCCATCCATGTGCTGATGGCTCCTAAAATGCTAATATCTAAAGAAGGGTGAACTAGAAACTGAAGTATCATGTGAAGAATGTTTGGGTGAGTGAATAAAATAGTCTATTTGTGACTACTTTCATCCTCTGAATATTTATTTGTAATCGTATGTAACACAGACTAGCCTTGCACATGGCAAACACTTGAACTCATCATGGTAATACCCATTTCACTGTAATGTTTTGTGCAGAATGAAGTACATAGGAATTATATCCAGCCAGCTTTAGAACTTTAGGTAATGATTGAGGTATACTGAATAAAAAGCCTGGAGATAAGAGGAAATCCGACTAATACTAATCCTGAGGATTCCGTAAGAGTCAGGCTGGGTGTAGCAGTCCATCACTTCGTAGCTGGGACAGCAATCTCACCCAGCCTGGCCTTCACAGGTTATCTGTCGCAGGGAAGCAGGTCCAGGTATGTGTAGCTGCGCTCTGCAGCAGTAACATTGGATCCAGGGAGTCTAGCGTGGAGCTAGACCTAATGAGTAGGACAAGAGCCAGGATAACTACAGACAGCCACTCACGTATCTGCGGTGGTGTAGTTCTTCTCCAGGTTGGATCTACTAAGCTTAATGTAAAGGCAGTGTTATGGGAAAGCTACTCAAAACTTCTGCAGCACAGCTGTAGAACTCTCGTAGCAGCAGTGTAGCCACACACCTGTGGTGATCTTGTGCATAATGCAGATTTGAGCTAGCTCTGGATAGAATTGATTCAGGTTCATTTGTTTTGTGCCATATTGGTATAGATTAGAGCTAAATCCATCCACAGAAAACAGAATTATCTTTGTGCTTTCTAGCTAGCCAATCATGGGTACACTCAACCTGGACCTGTACGTTAGAGGAAATTCTTCCAAGTGATGTTTTTTTTTCCTAATTTAAAAAATCCTAGGAAATTTAAAAGCAAAAAAATCTTCATGAATAGAATTAATATAGCAAGGCAGTATCCTATATCCTTTTGGAATACTGAATTCAGCAACACACAGATTGCTGAATTCTAGAAATAAAACATTTATAGTGTACTCCCACACAATAATTCTTCCATAAAGAAATAATCTTTCAAATGCATATACTCATTCTAAAACATAGAGCAGAGCATCTCTCCTACTTATAGTCACTTAAGGCTATTTCAGACAAAGATCATCTGCTGAATATAGCAATCATTTTTCTGTTTTCTGCATGATATTCCCTAACACTGTGGTTTTATTTATGTGTTCTGCAGACTATCCATCCAGCTGCTCACAATATCCGTAGCAGGGAGGCTTTGGGAGTCAACACTGAGACAGACTGCATGCCATGCAGTACCGAAGGAAGACATGCAGGATTTCTAAAGCAACGTGTGCGTCTCTTCTAGTTGGTTGAGTACATATGTATTAGGCAAAATGAAGGACTCATCCCATTTTCTTCCAGTGGTTTTGTATCCTTAATCAGGGTTAGAACTTTACTGTGTTGCTACAGCTGATCTGGAACCATGCCTAGCTCCTTGGATGTGCATGATATGTTGGCAAATAGTTTCCATTATTATTGCTATTTTCAGGAGGCACCATTAAGTTTGAGGATTTGAACATTAACAGTATTTCCTCAGCTTCAGATTTTTGTTCTTCATCTCCTGCATCTTTAGAAGAAAAATGTTTTGTTGAATTTGGTGTTAATTTCTTCTGTTCATTTATTTTATTTTTAATTTAAGATGCAAATGCAACTGTATTCCTCTTTGCTGTTTGAATCATGCAGAGAAAGGGCAGCCAAATTTATAATACTTCTCCCTTTTGTATTATAAGACTTGACCTTTTCAAGAGATGTCTACTGAGATCTTCATTCATACCTTCAACTTTCCAAGGGTGTTGCAGGTCTTTGTAGAATCAGTGTTTTACTGCATAACTAAAACTCTAATGCAGGTTTGCTATAGTCAGCAGCTCTTAGCTGTTTTGCAATGTAAAATATTACGGTACTCTTGCCTTCCAGGTGGCCCTTTATAATTTGTTGGAATTTTTGGTTGAAGATTGGACATTATTTACATGTAGAAACTAAACTGCCTGTGTGTTAGATAGAAGTAGCAGTTAATTTTAGAACCGTTTAAATTTTAGTTGGTCAACACTGTATTATAAAGGAATATTTCCATTCTGTTTAGTTTGAATAGGAGTCAGTGTAAAGGAGTAAAACCAAAGCACTGCCATCCACACATCACTACTTACCCTATGGTGGGATCCTTGTGTTACAGAATCATCAGCATTTTAGAATTAACCTTCAACAAAATCTCAGAAGTTACATGGTGTAATATGAATCAGTTTGTATTGCTTGTATTAGTTAAGGATGCATGCTAAGTGTTGTCTTGGCCTTAACTAAATCTACATGGCTTATACTGATTTAAGAGACTTCCACAAGAGGATGCATCAGTTCAACAAAACCCCATATAAACCAAATGAGTGTGTCCCCATTGTGGGCGTATTTACTATTATTTTATGTATTAACTCATGCATCTAAATCAACTTCAAAACTGAATGGATGCTTTAATCAGTTTAATGTCCTATAGCATTTCCCCAGTCTGTAAGAGATACATGAATGGATGCATGATACTTTGTGGGTGAGCGAGTCAGGAAGTTTAATTTTGAACAAGAGGCACTGTTTCCAGAAGTCCCGATCACACTGATGAAAGGCTGTCTTCAGACTCCAGTCACAGAATGCTATTTAGACTTCTGGGTTTTTTTTTAGCGAAATACTTTACCTGTTCCTAGTTTGTGCCTGACACCCTGCAAATGCTCGGTATGTGCATTTTAAAAATAAGGTTTTAGGATTTTTTTATTTACTTTTTTAGTTTTGAAGCATCATTTGTTCTCTCCAACTGGTACAACATTCGATAGCACAGCTGCAGAAGAAAACACTATCTAGAAAGATGTCTTCTTGAGAGACTGCTGCTTAGTATGACTGATACATTTTTTTTTTCTGTTTCTATTTTGTGATAAAATTACTTCTTGTTTCATAAGGTGGATGGGAACTCTTAGTAACGCTTCAGCTAAAGTTGTATAATGTTACTGTACTGATATGCTAAAAGCATTAAAGTGTTCTGCATGTGTAGGCCACAGTTCTCGGTCCATTCCTCTGAGACTGCAGTTCTTAGAACAGTAAGATATCTCTGCAGAAATTATTAACTCTAACAAATTTTCCAGGAAAAGGGCCCGCTTTTGAATCATGCATTCCCTGTGTGAATACATGAATCATAAATCGCTTACAGAGATAAGATTATCTGATAGTCAGCAAAATAACTAGAAGTGTGGTGATACTCAGATGTGTGGTATATGATTTTCTTTTCTGAGAAACGTGTTTTGTCAAACTTTCAGGTTTTACTAAATGAGAGAAACATAATGGTGTGCTTTAAAAACCTTTAATTACTAGTACAAGATTCTAAAAGAAGGTGAATTTGAGACCAAGGAAATTACTATTTTTTGTTACTGCTGGCTGCAAATGTAAAAACTGGCTGGATTCAAAAGGTTTCATTTACTAATAATGATGAATTGGAACTACTCTAGTTCTGATACTTTTCTTCTGAGCAGTGTAAAAGAGAAGAATATGGGGTTTTACTAAAAAATCACCACCACACAGTGAATATGTTGTTTAACTATCAAGATTTCTATTTTAAGGACTATAGCCACCTTCTTCCATTTACACCAGTTCTAGGTTAACATGTGTAAGCAGATAAGAGTTTATTTTTTTACTTGCTTGTAGTTAGTACCAGAAGAATAATTTGTATTTATATTTTTCTTAAAAACACTGTGGTTTTAGGTTATTGCTGTCCTCCAAAGAGCCAAATGCACCTACCAGTCAGATAGGCAATACTGCTTAGTTATCTAAGATTCCTGGCTCTATCTGATAGGGAATAGTAATTACTATAGTTATTTACTTACCCATCATCTTGCTCTGACTATAATGGCATTTTCAGAAGCAATTCTTCATTCTGGCAGTGTGTGGAAGTCAGCCATTTTTAAAAACAAATGCGCAACACAGATGCCCCCCTCTGTGCCCTCCAGCAAAGTAGGCTCCCAGCTTCTTTCCCAGGTTCTGGCATGGAGCATTTTCCTTCTCCTGACCTGAAGTTACATGTACCAGCCTGGCCAAAGTTGAGTCAATCTTGATCGTTTCCAGTGGAGGGAGATTTTAATACAAAATTTCATCTCGTCATGTTTGGATCTTGACGTTTCTGCCCTCCTAATTTTCAGGAGACCAAAGCGAGATGTGGCCCACTAGGTGTCACTCCAGAAAAGGCTACCCGAATACAGGTGTTGACTAAACCTTTGCTGCCCTCCTCTCTCTTCATTAGTGAAACTGGCTTGAATTTTTTCACCTTCATATAAACACAGCAAGCACTTTTTTCACATCTAAAAAAAAATCAACCCCAATTAAAATTACCAGTCTTAGTAGTAAGAGGGAGGATAGAAATAAGCACAGAGAATAAAATTTATATTTTATTTATGCAACTTGTAAGGGAGAAAAAACAAATAGGCTGACAAATCATATTATGAAAAATGGACGATTGAAAAAGGCTAATAGGTACAGAAGAGTTAGTACATCTTGATAACAGGGTGAACTGATCAGAGATTCTCTTTTCCCATCTGTAAACTTTTAAAAAAATGTCTGCATCATTGACATTTCTTTTCCCTTGGTACTTACCTAACCTGACTTGATGGCAGAACGAGGCTTGAAACATTATTTGAAAGTGATTAGCATTTGTCATCATGCATTGGTTTGGAAAAGAATGATCTCTTTGCTTAATTTTAAAGCATTACAGTAAAAATCAGCTACATAAATGAATTCCCAAGTTTCATATTGATTTCTGTAATAAACGTACATCTTTTGTTCAGCCCTGTAAAACATTAATATATTGATTGACACTGATAAATCAAAGTCAGAAGTTCAGCATTTTTACTAAAATAAGGGCGGTATAACTTTGCAGTCTGTTTTGAACTGCAAATTATGGTAAGGATTCAGTAGCTTAAGAATAACAACTTTCATTCCTTTTTTTATTTTTGGCATTCATGTCTGCTGCTACATAGCAAAGATTGTATGTTCTCTTTGACTTTGAAGTGCTACATGGTTGATCCAATGTGTCAAGTCCTGTTGTGTGAGTCAAGGGACCTGTGTCCTCTTCCAGTCACCACGGACTTGTTGCTTAGTCTTGGTTATGTCTCATTTTGTGTTTTTGCTTAATTGTTATAGCGGACAATTAAGAAAATATTAATGTAATTATATCACATAACAATGATAATATTAAGAAAAAAAAGCCTGGAACTGTATATTTCAGTATTTTATGTAGTAATAATAAGTACTGATTTCTTTACTTGTATGTAGTGGAAGATCCAGTGCTAAAAAGAAATTTTTAAAAAAATGTAAAATGCTATGTAGTGATTGGTCAAATTGGAGAAATGATAGAGAAGTTTTTGAAGGAAGCTCTTGTATTACTGAAGTCAGGTTCATTCTTTTGATTTGCTGTGTAAAGTGACGTAGATTATTTTAGATATACAGAGTATAAGCACCTTGGGAACAGTAGCACTTAGACTCCTCACAGGAGGAATTTTTGATGCCTTGTAATCAATGAAGGCCACCTAAAAACAGTGTTACGAGTAATCTCCAAATAAATTAACTTCCCACCAATACAACTTTCTGTAAGCATGAGTTTTATTCATGCAACTTCTGTGTTGAGTAGCAACAACTTGGAATGATAGCAGTGGTTTTGTGATTATCATACTATCAATTAAAGGAATTATCATACTATCAGTGAAAAGTAATCTTGCAGTACCGATGGTTAGCATGATGACCTTGAATCATTTTTTTCTGGAAAGGCCGCCTCAGATACTATGGAAAGGTATGTGCTGCGTAACACCACGTAACGTCCTGCCATTTCTTTTCAGTTGTTTCAGTATTCACCTGCTCCATAATTGAGGAAATGAAAATGTAAACATGTTAAAAGTTTTGGACAGTTGGCTGAACTAGATAATGCAGTTTAGAAAGATATCCTGAAGGCAGGGAAGTATTTTTAGCCTCATTAACTTCTTTTCCTGGATACAAAGAAGCAGGAGAAAAGGGTTTTGAAACATGTTGGTCTATATACTGCATTGTTTTTGCTCCCAAAAATGTCAACCCACAACACCCTCAAAACTGCATCTGCAAGGATTCTTAATCTTTAATGAGAGGGCTCCCCACACCCACTGCTACCCACTGCCATAGAGGTAGAAAAGGAGGTCTTGTTTCTGTCACTAGAAAAAAATGTGTTGGAGCCCGAGAACTTTTTTTTTTTTGGCATGAACATTTAAGTTGAAGACGTTTCCTTTCTTCCATCAGCAAGTAAGTGAAGTGTGCATACTGATTATTCCATTATTTGCAAGTCAGAATTGTAAATTACTGCATTCACTCTGATGCAGTTTACCATCTGAAAGAAATAATTAAAGCTTTCTTTCTCTTGCCTAAGATTTAAACGTGTATTTAAAAATGAGATCATACTTTCATGGTGGTCATAGTTTCTTTATATATGTGTGTGGGGTAGCCTCAGAAATGGGTGTATGATCTGCTGGTGTGCCGTGATGTATTTCCTTTAATTATACATTTGTTTTGAGAAAGATGGTTATTCCAGGCCTCCGTCTTTCCTCAGTTACGTCCTTACAATCCCACTGCAGTGGGAGTTGTGCGTACCTTAGTGTGTCGTTCAACCATATGTGCTACTTATTTATATCTCATGCATGAAATAAGCTATTCCAAACAGATAATTTCTGTTCTGGTAATAGAAGATAAATGCACGCATGTATACCAGTTGTTTCTCAGTAATTGAGGATATGACACATTGCCAGTCACCGCGCTTGGTAAAGCTCTTGTTTTGTTGAGTCCAGACAGTGTAAGGCTGTGCCTGTCTGATGTTTCAGACACTCAAGAGTTCAATTAATTTACAGATGATAATTTGTTTTTAGCTCCTGTAGATATGGATGCCTTCTTTACTCAGCCTCCATTGTGTCATTCTGTAAGAAGTCAGCTTCAACTGCACAAAGCTCAGTTTTGGTAATTTGTTTGCAGAAATGGCATGTTCTCCCTGCATTATAAACACAACTGTGCAGCATTTTCAAAACACACTGCAAAGCTCGTGCCATCTTGAAATGACAGTTTCTTTCCAGATGCCTGTACTTTCTGTATACATAATTTCATAAAATCACTGAGCACAAAGAATGAAAGACTGGCTTTATTTAAAAAGAAAACAATAACACAAATAATACAATGGGTCTTCCATCAACATAAAATTTAGCTTCTGAACTCATTTATCTCTTTGTAAGTTATTTTATCTGGACAAGTTAGTGATGCAGATGCACTTAATTTTGGTGGTGTGGGATCAGTGTGAGTTGACGTGTCCTGTGGCAGGGGGGTGCAACAGTCCGGGCATGCGGCTCGCCGGGGACGTGTCCCCGCTGTCACACACACAGCCTGCAGCCAGGAGGGGACATCGTCCCCGGCTGTCACACACAGCCTGCAGCCAGGAGGGGACAGCACGCTCGTGGCTTTTGGGCAGCAGGAAGTTCACTATGCTCTTAACGAAGTCCAACGATAGAACACGCTGTGTGAATAAGTAGTAACTCAATGTAATTCATTGTATTTGCTGCGCTTTGTGCGTTCTTCTCCCGAGCGCATCCTGGGCAGCAGTGAGCACCGGCCGGATCCTGGCGGCTGGGACGGGGGCCAAGCTCATGCCGTGTGGGCGCAGAAACTGAGTCACCGTGACTTTGTTCCAGGATGGGCTTCTGGTTCGCTTCTTAGTCATTAATTAGTGATCTCCGAGGGAGTTACCCCGTGAAATTCAGTACTGCTTGGAAGCTGAGGGTGCTGTCTCTGGCCTTTGTGCAGACCGTCCGTTCTGGTGCTGCCTGAGCCCCGCGGGCCGAGGCGCTGGCGCGTTCCGGGCCTTGTGTGCCGGCACGCTCGGGCTGGGCCGGCCCCGGGGCTTTCTGCCTGAAGGAACCCTCCTCGGTGAGGCACCGGGGCGAAACGAAATGCTTCATGCNTATTTAAAACAGCCGGGAGAAGATGTGAGGAGCAGAGGGAGCGACGGGGCGGGATGGGATGGGCGGCCTGAGGGGCAGCGCTGGGCGGGCGGGGTGGCGGTGAGCCCGGCGGAGCTGCCGCCGCGACGGGGCTCGGCTCCTGCCTCCCTCCCTGCGCCCTCCTGCCTTCTCCCTGC
>VWZL01003744.1:1697780-1758327 GCA_013396915.1 Stercorarius parasiticus
AAATAATAGTGGCTGGGTTGGGATGTTAAAGTGCTGAAATAGAAATGCCAGCGAATTCTGATGTTCTTCATGCCCACTGCTTTCTATGTTTAGAGTTGTGGAGGGATTCAACTCTATACAGTAAGGCAGTTCTTTAAAAATAGCAGCGAAACTTAAATGATAATCAAGTGAGCAATACCAATATTGAAATAGCATTAAAGATATGGCTGGAGAGTGACCATAAGTTACTTATTTAGCTTCTCGGCACAGCAGGACTCCCTGAACCCTGGCAGATCCTCTTGCATATCGCAGGGCTATTAAACCTGGGCATGATGAATTGAAGCATCTGATTCCTTTCGGAGCTGAGGATTCTTAAACCTTTGAAGTTACTTGAAGGTTTAAGGTACCCTTGGTGGTTTAGAAAGAGAATTGCCTGGTATGTCTGTGGAAGAATAACAGAGGTATTAATAATTTTGGAGGGTTTTTTTAACCAGGAAACAAACACGCTGGTTGCTTTAAATTTAATCTAAAAATGGGAAATCGGAGAGGTACAACTTCTTTTCTTTTTCCTCCGAATCCTGGCATGCTGTTTCCCAGGGTAATGCAAAAGCCTTATAAATGAATGTTCCAAAATAAGGAAGACTGAGTGAGAAATTATTCAGAGCAAATTATCAGTAGTAAGAAATTACTGCCAAATTTTATCTATTTCCTGGGATTTTGTTTTGTAATGAGAAGTTACTTTACTTGGAATGCATTTATCCAGGAAATAATTCTTAATGTGCTCCACTCTAAGCTTTGAGGCTACGTGCGAGGAGATTGAAGAGGGTTTAATTAAATGTGATCAAATATTGCAAGATCCCTGATTAAAAGGTGTAGAGCTTGCTTTCTGGTGACATATGAGACACAGTATTTGTTTGTACTTTAGGGGAAAAAAAATCATCTTGAAAATAATTTTTTTCCCTGTTCCTGAGTAACTAGCACCCCTTTGTTTTCTTCGCTGCCCGGTTTTAATTCTTGTTGACTCGCCTAGTGAGAGGCAAACGGGCTTGGTGTGTCAGAGCAGGGTGAGGGAGTGCAGCCTGTGCGTCTGAGTCAGTGCAGGAGTGTGTGGGCATGTGAGGATGGCTGTGTGTGAGGTGGGAGTGTCTGGATGTGGCCCAGACTGTCACTGTCAGATGCCTAGCAGGAGGAACAGGGTGTAAGCACTTGAATTCCTGTGTCTAAAAAAACAAACATTAAATCCTGCCCCCTGCTGAAGTCAGTATGAAGTTGGCTCTTCGTTTAAGTGAAGGCAGCAGGTCTCTGGCGATGCTGCTGGGTGGATGTGTGAGATGGTACGAGGGAAGATCTATGTGAACGGAATGGGAATGGGTATGTCTGCCCCTTTATCTGATGGGAGAAGAAATGGTGCGTGAATGTTGTTGCAGTGTGGTGGGAACGTTCAGGGCTGTACGTCTGCTAACGCTTCTGTTCTCAGGTCTGTGTGTAAGGGATGCATAAAAATGAACAATGCAATGTTCAGTTTCGTGGAATATAATGAACTAAAGCGCTGTTTAATAATAAACATCAGCACAAGGAGGAGGGCATCAGACCATCCCCCTTTCCTGCCCCCCCTCTGGGGACTGTGCGTGCGTGCCTGAGTGTCTCTGAGATCTCATGTGTGAGAAGACGATGAGTGTGTGTTTGGGATTAATTAGCCTGAGTTTAGCTGGTTTCATGCTTTACGTGCCTAGGGGCTACCCACAGTCACAGAGAGGGGAGGAGTTAGCTGTTGCTGGCTCGAAATCCTCTCCAGGGGTGATCTTGTTCGTGTCAACCATGAGCAATTAGAGAGATTAACTGTCTTGTTTTCCTTTCTGCCCTAGATTGATTCTTGTGAGGTTCTGGGACATTTGAAAGTGATTTGGAAAGAGCAAAGTCTGTGTCTGATGGACACCGAACCAAAGCCAGCGTGTGTTGTACAGCAGGCTCGCTGCCCAGGAATGAAGTGTCCTCCTTCAGAGGACTTTCCTCCTCAGATAAGACTGTCTGAAAAGATACCACCCGTGAAGCCTTGCTTCAAGAAGAAGCAGCAAGTGCAGAAGAGACTGGACACAGAAACTCTCCGGGCTTTGAGGCCAATCTTTACCAGTTTGCTGGGAGCTGGGACCTTGGATAGGGTCTTTTTGCCCCGAGGCCAAGGTGGCAGTCACAGTGATTTATGTGAACCTGCTGTGAAAAAGTCTCTGGATGTTGGTACTTCTTGCCCCCAACCAGAAAGTAACGTGACTGTGCTGATGCCAACAGCTCCAGATGTGCAGAGTCAATTGCCAGTAGCTCGTCCTTCTTCTGGGCATCCGGAGCAGGATATCCAATCAGGAGAACAGGGCTTCTCACCAGAAACTGCTCCTGGAACTGCTGCTGATAATAGTAATGAATCATTCCAGGATCATCCTTTGCACCCAACTGCTGGTGATGGTGCAGCTTGCCCTTTGTTCCCAGACAAGATTCTGGAAAGCTACACATCTGGCTTGTTCCATGAGAATAGCTGTCCGATGCAATACAACTTGAACCCAAGCAATAAATTCAGTGCTGGGATATTCCAGGATAAAAGTGAAGAAGCTTCTCTTGACCTGGTATTTGAGCTCTTGAACCAGCTGCAATATCACACCCATCAGGAAGACGGAATAGAAATCTGTGTGGATTTTCTCCAAGGCACTTGTGTTTATGGCAATGATTGTCCCAAACATCACACAGTCTTGCCTTACCATTGGCAAGTGAGAAGGACAGCAACCCAGAGTTGGCAAAGTGTGACCAATGATTCCCAGGAGCATCTGGAAAGACTCTACTGCAACCCTGACAATGATAGGATCAAAGTGAAATATCGGTAGGTAACTGAATTTACTCCCTTTATAGCAAGGGTGCTTAATTGAGCAGCGGTCCAGACATGTAACAGAATGTGCGTCCTTTTTTCCTGATGTTTTGTATACAAGTGTTTTACAAGCCCCGTGACCTTTGCCACAACAGAAAATTCTTGCACACCTATTAAAGCTACATTTTATCATTTGGAAAGTATTCTTTGAAGATGAAGGACTTTGAAGTGCATGAAATAAGAAAACTTCGGTTCTGTAGAAATTCAAAGAGTTGACAGAGGCTGTTGTGTAACGTTGTACTTGTTCTTAAAGTTCCTAATTAGTCTTTTGTCTGTATTAGAAAAAGTGGCAGCATGAATGAGCCTTTGCAGGTATTGAAACAAGAATGATACAGCTGTTGCTTTCTGTTGCTTTGAATCCAGACTGACTGTATGCACTTCAAGCACAGCTTTCATAATTACGTTCTCAGCAACTAAAATCAGATAGGTACTTTAAGTCCTTTGACCGGAATTTTCATATAGTTGCTAATACATGGTGATCTTTCAGCTAAATTCACTATGAACAACCTGAGTGATACCTTCAGAAATGCTGATCATCTATTTAAATTGTCATCTAGACACGTCAAACTATTCATTAGAAGTTATTGTTTCCCCTATACATAATAGTATTTATCTACTCATTCTCTGAAATTAGAAAGCAGCTTTTAAGTTTCCCTGGTTATGCTATTGATTTAGGCTTGATCCTGCACCCTGAGATCTAAAACAAAACTTCTTCAACTTTTATAATGCAGGCTCCATTTTGAGTAGTAGTGGGGAGTGCTGATGTTTACAAGTTTATTGGGTCTGTATAGTCCGTATTTGTATGAGCACAGGGTGTAGACTGGGTTTTTTGTTGTTTTTTTTTTTGTTTTTTTTCTGAAGGAAGCATACAATGCAAATTTCTCATATCTTATCTGCCCTACCATAATCTGTGAGCCTGCTGCAACTCATTCTTGTCGTGGGCAGTTCAGAGCAACGCTTCCGTAGTTGTGTAGTAAAAACTTCGAATTGCCTTTGCCACCTGAGTCCTTGTGGATTTGTTCTCAACTGTCTCTTCTTCCACTTCCTGAAGAAGTACATCCCTTCTTCCTTGATGTTTTAATTTTCATTTCATATGCTGAGATTTCTCATTAGGCACCAGAGACCCAATCTAAGGCTTAAAGTCTACGTGAACACAGTTTTTACTTTCACCTAACTGGATGTTGGCTTAGGCACTAAAACTCTGTCTCCATCAGATTACAGATTCATCCTTTTTACTGAAGACAATACCAGAACATAGATACTCCACACTGAAAATGAAAGTGAAGTAGGAAATAAGAATTATATGTAATAGGGAGTAATCATATTTTATAGAATTATCTTGAAAATATATGCCAGTCTGTTTAAAAAAAAAAACAAACCTAGTCTTGAAACTGCATAGCGGATAAAAGATGCTGCATGTTATAACGGAGAAACTTCAATTTTCCCCAAGTATTTTAAATGATTTCTGAAAACAAAACAGCAAATGTAGAAATAAGACAAGCCTGTGCAAGTAATTTGAGTTCTGAGGCAAAAAGTTTTCTTTTTTGCAGCCTGTATCACAGAATCCATCGCTACACACATGATGTACGTGTTGTAGATGATGGCATGATTAATTTTAAAAGAAACAATGCTTCATAATTGCTTAGTCATCTCCAGCCGGTAAAATTGGCTGAATAGCTTTGTCCGCCTTTGCACTTACTTTGCAGGTTTCCAGTCTGGTGGGTATTTTGGTCTCTCGGTACACAGAGTTTCTGTCTGTCTGAACCTCGGCGGGTGTGCTGACAGACACATGACGTTCTCTTAGCGTGAGTGAGGTCGGAGGAGCAGTGTGGTCTTGGAAAGCCCAGGTGTGCTGGGTCAGAGCTCTGCTGCGGATTCTGCGTCGGCGCGAAACTCTGCTCTCAAAGCGGAGGCGGATTCTTTGAATACAAACTAGACTTCATCTCGCTGAGCTGAGCTGGCTGCCCAGCGAGGGTCTGCCTAACTGTTTTCTTCAGGTAAAAGTGGTCTACTGAGATTAAAATTACTTTAAACATTGGTATTTTCTAACTAAATGCTGTTTCAAGCTGCTGATTCAATAGCCTGTACTCTTCTTGCTTTTCATAAAAGACGTTGTGAAGATCTTTGCTTCAGTCAGTGCTACAAAATCATGCCCCAGTGCAAAGTAGGATGGCTGTTGTAAATTTGTAACACACGCTTACCATGGAGTGACAAATTAGCAGTTTCTGTAACTCTTGTATGTATCTCATCCCTTGGAAGAGCTTTGTGTTTGGGGATAAGTATCAGCGAGAACCTAGGAGTGAAGCTTTAAGACTAGAGCTTCTGATTTCAAGCATTGAATCTGATATAGCTTAAAACTTAGTCTTAGCATGGTTTGAGTTAGATTTTGAATCATGGGGTAAATGCTGTGGGGTTTTACTATGTATCGTCACCAGTTTCTTCTTTCGCAATGTCATCTTGTATCAGAAGAACCTGCTAAACCTCTAGCTGTGGACTGCTTGGACTCTGTGTGACTCTTCATGGAGTTCACTGGTGGTCACTGCAACCTGCCTTCCCTCGTGTTCCTGGGCGATGTTGTGTCTCCTGGCAACAAGATGCAGATAGCAGCGTGTCGAACCTTGCTGAGAGGCTCGCAAACATGCTAGAACAGCTCATCGTTCACATGGTTACGGCATTATTTGGCTAAAGCTATTAATCTCTTGTGGTCAGACTAGCTTTACAGGCCTATCTATACAGATTGCGTACAACAGGGAAATGTCCGTTCAGCAGTTTGCATGTCCAAGAAAGGCCCTGCAGAAGCCAGCCTGACAACCAGTGGGTGGTAGCTGTTTATTCTTCTTTGTTTTAAACACAGTTTGTACGGCATAGTAAGTAATCGTTAACAGCCTGCAAGCATAATATTGCCATTGTGTGCTGCTCCAAGAAAGTTGGGCCATGCAGGAAAGTGGTGGTCTGTTGGCTCAATTAGAGAATAAGCTCCAAATTCAAATATGATGTTCTTCAAGTAGCTATTTATATAACTCTTTCTTCATCTCAGTGTTATTGAGATGAGTAATGCAAAATATACATTCAGTTGTTGTCTTTCACCTAAAGGAACATGATCTTAAAGTAGCAGAAGTGTTAAACATTGTTTAGTTACTTCTTTGTAATACAACTGCCTCAGATACTTGTTGCAATTTTGGCCTCAAACTGAATATAAAACTTTTTCATAAATTGTTTATATTTTTGCTTTAAGTTGATCAAGTATTTAGAGCCAAATACCAAGCTTTCTAAACAAATGGGGGAATATGAACTTAAGCAGGTTAAAATACTTAGAAGCACTTGGTTTTCTTCATACACGTGAGGAGAGGCCCTGGAGAAGTTCCAGCTTGCAGCTAAGTGTTTGAGAGCCCTGCCAAGTACTGCTTTCCAGCCTGAGAGTACCCAAGCTGGGATATTTTAAGATGCTCTTTAGTAAGGGGAAATACTTGGCTGCAGAACTGAGCAGGTTTTCCCCACACACACACCTGTCCAATCATGCATATGTTGCTTTTCAAAATAAGCAGCAACATTACTGATTACACGAGGATTTGTTTAAAACAACTCTGCAGTTCCTGACCCATCAGTTCCCCTTCCTTGGCTGAAGATTCCACCTTTTCCCTTGGCAAAGAGACATCCCTGTGTGCCATGGGAACTGCAGCATCTATTCAACTGTGTGTACCCCGGCATATTCCAACTCATGGGAAACAACACCTGCTCATAGGTGCTTTGATTTCTTCCTTTTTTTTCTGTAATTCCTGTAAATTTTATGAAATGGCTGCTTCTAGCGAGAAGAGAAAAGCCAAAATGAAATGGCTCCAGTCAGGGAAAAGCTGGTGGACCTCCAATGGTACATATTCTGCCTGGGAGCTAATTACTTAGCATACATGCATGTTTCTTGGATGAAGTCAGAGTAAATACTGTGTGTTTCCCTGATAGGCATATGCAGGTACCTCGGAAGGTAAACATAAAAGGTAAATACAAAAATAAATGTAAAGGAAACTAGTTTTCCTTTGTTCTTGCGTTCATGGGATGACTTGTTCCTCTGATGCTGTTAGAGTGCGTTTATGTGATTTAAAATCATATAGAGCACAGTGGAAGCATTTCAGTCATTCAGGGACTTCTGCAGGTCGTCTGACCAATTGAATAGTTAAATTTCAGAAGTTATCTTTCTGATCTGCACAGCTGCCACAGTGTATGAGATAACTCATGTGTTATTGATAACACTGGAGATGCGAAAACAGCTGAAATTCACTCTGCCTGGCGATTTTGTGTGTGGTGTTTCTTGAATATACCCAGCTGAATGGTTTTGAACTTCTTTTAATTCCTTGCTAGAAGGAATGCAAGATAGACGCTAAATAAAAAGCAGTGAAGTGATTTTAGAAGTGTTTGCCTTGTGCTTTATAATAATGTGCTTCAGTGAATTCCTGTTTGCTCCACTTTATAGTATCATTTACATATGAAATAAAACTAATTGGCTTCTAGCTATACAAATCTAGGGAAGTTAGAAGTGTTATGTTGAGCTGCTGTAGGAATCGGCAACCACTCGTATATCCCTTTTCTTGTTTCACGTCAATAAACAGATTACAGTTTTGGAAACAGCTGTCACCTGGCTTCAGGTTGAGGTCAGTCTGTTCCCTGTGTACTTACGGTAATAAAACAGCCCTTTCTGAAACAAAGATTTATAATTGGTGAAACAGATTGCTCAGAAGAGTTGCTTGCAGGTAATCCAGCCGGCACGGTGGCGTGGCATTGTCTGCCCTGCCTGGTTCCGTACGGGAGAGGAACAGAAAGAGTCTGTTACAATTACTTGTTTAGCAAGAGCAGTGATTGTGAAGTTCCTTCCTAGTCGGTACATTTATTTGTTGAAATCAGTAAAGATTTGAGCTGAGTAATAATTGCAAAATTTGGTACTTGTAGTCACATGTATAAAGGAGTCCTTTTTTGGGAAGCTGGATGTGGAGGGCGTGACACGAAACACTGGATGGAACATTCAGAAACGGAAACATCCAGAATTGGTGATCGCTAGTGAGCGTTAGCCTTGTATATGACCATCTTATGTAAAGCATTGATTAAACTGATGCAGTTTCATTATTTATCATAAGTCTCGGAGGTATTTTAAGTCCTGAAATTGGATAGAATTCTAAAAAAAAAAAAAGAAGCAGGCTTCTCTGTGCAGAACGTTTTTGAAAAAGGGGGCTTTGAAAATGGGGCTCCATCTCAGCACTTTGGAAAGTGTTCATATCACAGCTTTGTGAAAGCAAATGCCTCTTGTGATTTGAAGCCTTGTCCTGTATCAGCTCGGTTGCCACTTGGAGCTGGGCTTGTGCTGTCTCTAGAACATCTACTGATATAAAAATTAAAGCTAACAAACAAAACTCTCTGCAAAATATATCCCCGGCCGGCGTGGGTAAGGGACCTTTGAAACCAGTAGTCCACCTCAGGCAAGGACATCCGTGTTTATCCTCCACTGCAAATAGAAGATGTAACTTGGATTTAAATTATGAAATATGGTACATGAAGCAATCCTTGGAAGATTTGTATGTGTTTAACATCCTCATTGCTACAGAGTTTTGGAACTTAGCAGTTCTTCACACCAAAGGACCATTTTTAACCCAGTACCTCATGTCCAAAAGTGGCCAATGGTGGGTTTCTTGGGAAGAGTGGAACAGAACAAACATACTTCTCAGTACAGTCTCTGGTCTTTCAGCAGCTGTGCCTCAATGTCTTCCTGATCCAGAGATGGTATCTGTGTGTCAGACAGCTTGGTGGAGATTTTATTTGTTTTTTTTCCCCTGCCAGAAAAGATCTGAGGCCAGACTTTCATCTAAACTGTATATATATCTGGACCAATATTCCAATAGTTGTCTCAGATTTACAAATATGTGAGTCAGGCCAGAACATTACAGAGCATTACTTTTCAAGCATCCCCAGTCATCAACTGTAAAGACGAGAAAACCTGCCTTTCCAACTTTTTAAAAAATAAATTATAAGAAAAGCAGTAAAGCTACTATATTGGTAGATTATTTTTTTTAATTTTTCTTTTCCTCCCTGGTGGAGCCTTTAAGTGTAGAGGTAAATCTTTTTGTATCACCTTTCTCTTTTCTGAATCTTTCTTACTGTACACCTCTGTCATGGCTTACAGTCACAGTAGAGAGAAGCAGTGTGACACGATGAGGGAACAAATTAAGTAAAACATGAAACTAATTTCCTGCCCTGTCACCAGCTGCCCCTCTTTTCAGTTTAAGACTGATGAGAGACTGATAAGATCAAGACTGCGGGATCGTGTTTACCGTCTTGTTTTTGTTCTTGCCCTGATGCAAAGTATTGCTTCTGTGAGGGAAGGTTCCTGTTTTCCTTTCACGCTCCTTATAGCAATTGGGATTTGGCTGCATTTTTATCACTGTGTTGTGAAGAGCTGTTTGAAGAACGTCCCTTTGTAAGCGTTACCTGGGCCCGTGCTGTTACTTCCTATGGAATCGGTATTGATTTTGATGGGAGTAAATTTTGGCTGCTGTTGTCTATGATCTGACATTCCTATTGCAGTACCTTTGTTTAAAAAGAAAGATCTTATTAAGAGGATATACTTTAAGTGAAGTTCAGTTTCATACAGTGGAGTTTAAACGGTTGGTCCCTCACCCAAATCTGGACTACAGCGTGCAACTTCAGACAACTGTTTGCTACAAATAAGATGAAATTTGGATGATTTGGGGTCACCAGAAGGTGTCAATGCCTGACTTGTATCTCCTACAGTAGCTGAGTTCGATTTGACTAATCTTTCAACCTTAAGTACCAAAGGGTTTCATACCTGTTTGGATCTTTTAAGCTCATTTGTTCCCCTGGGTGGCTTTCAGGTTGTTGCTATCGCAGAGAGGAACTGGTTTAGTCATAGGGAGAAAATCAACAGTTTCATCATCTAAGCGGTGTTTAACTCTCAGTCTTGCTTTGTATCACAGCTGTTCTGATGGGAACTGAGTTTCATTTCCTGTACAGACCTTTGTTGATTGCTAGGTTTCTTTTTTTTTTGGACCCTGTTTGCAGTAAGACTCATGACATATAACTGAACTTAGGAGAAGAGTTCGAAACCACGTGCATTTTCACAGCATTTACAAAAAAATATTTCTCCTAGTCATCTATTTGTACATAATATCTAAAGAACGTTTGTCTTATTGAACCGAAAGAGCACAGAAGGTTCATGCATTAGGCTGAAGTTCTTCAGAAGGATGCAAGGAAGAGTGAGCCCAAATATCCTTATTTTAGCAGGCCACATTCATCTCACCAAAGACTTCAATGTTGTAACTTGCTAGTACCTACTCATTTCAGTGTCCTGAAGAGATTATGTCTTTGTGGTGGTATTTGGTTTGTTTTTTTTTTTTTATAGGTAGGGTACGGAGAAAATGTAACTTATTCAAGGAACCAGGTTGAGAGCACTTGTGGAATTTTATTTTGAACTGTGCTGTTGTACCACACCAAATTTGGGGTTGTGTGCTGTGTTCTTAAGAGAATCCCATATGCTTATTCTTTCAGTGCAAATAATTCCATTGAACTGCTTTATTTTATAAATAGAGACCTTTATTTGGTTAGTTGGTGAAGAGATGTTCTTAAGAAATCTCTGTTCCCACCTCTGTCACAGTTTCTCTGTGTGACTTTGGAGAAGCTGTTTTAGTCTCTCTCTGCATCTGTTTTTTCCAGGGAAAAATGGGGATGTAATTTTCTACCTTAGAAGGAAGATAAGGCAAAGTTTTGTGGTGTTTGCAGAGACATTTAATATATTTTTCTGTAGAAGAAGATAGCATTGTTTTTATTACTGGTTTCAAGCTGTGCTGAAGGCTGTTCCTGCTGCGTGATGCGGAGAGGCAGTGGGAGTAACGCTGTGCCCCACCAAGGTATTTGAATACATTCCCTGCTTTCCCAAACCTATGACAAACTGTAGCATTCATCACCTCCTCCTCGCTCTTCTCCAGACGGATATTTCCAGATAGAGACTTCAAAGTTCATGACTGACAACACTAGGTTATTTTTTTTATTATGTTAGCTACAAAACTCTCCTTTCCCTTAACACAAACTGCCCAAGGAAAGTATGAAGAGCAATGGACACCATTCATGGAGCTCATTTTGGGAGGAAGTGTTGGAATGGCTCTGTTTCACCCCTGCGCACAAGAAAGGATTTTAATTGCTGGGTTTGTGTGTGTTTGTTCTGCCTGTGTCATCACCATAGTACGGAGTGTTTCATCACCAGTGTGTGTGAGCATCTCCCGGCGGTGGTTAGCCTGGCAGTCATGTGCCCGGGATGTGGTACATGCTCTTTCATCCTCCCTTTGGGCACAAAACAAGGCAATGTGTGCTTTGCTGCTTTATTGTTGGGTTTTCCTTCTCCCAGTCTATGTTATCCATATTTTATTCATTATGGAGGGTACCCTTTACTTTAGATAGTGTACGTTGTACCACAGTAGTAGTAAATCATTATGCTGTACTGGAGATAAAGTGATGTTATGGTAAAGAACATTTCAGACGTAAACTTGAGCATCTTACATTCTTACTGTTCTTGAACCCTAAATTTGGGGTCTGTCGCCCATATTTAGGCCTCAGGCAGTTGAGAAGTGCAGTTGTCGCATTTGCTTTCATCATTGGTGTCTTAAAGCTAAAGCCGGGAATGTCATCACGCAATTACTTGCTGTAATCGCAATTCATTTTTTTGCATGGCTTTGCATTATGTAAGCTGGTAATAGGCTTTTTAATATACAGAGGAAGTGCTTTAACTGAAGAGCTATTATTAAACAACTTTGCTAAATATATTTTAGGATTTCGGAGCTTAAAAGCCAGTAAATGTTGTAATTTGAAAAAGTCAGTACTTCTGAATCGAGAAATACACTGCTAAAGAATAGAGAAATACACTGTTAAAGAATGTAAATGTAAAGAATGAGCATTGGAGTAGTATGTATTTTATGTGAATCAAGTTTTTTTGCGAAAGAGTATCTTTCCTTATTTCCAATGTTATAATTAGGCAAAAAAAAATAAATCAGGTAGGCTTTCGGGCACATAGTGTGTTTTTCAGATGCAGTCACTTAAATTTGTCTAAAATTTTCAGCTGTATACAATAATGCACTGTTATTCCAAATAATTTATTGTTAGGTAGAAAACGTGTGTGGAGTTTAAAAGTTTTCAGTTAAAGTATTCAGGGAAAAAATAAAACAGTTGTGTAGATATTGGGGGGTTCATCTATTTTGGTCACTTAATTTCCCATTAAAATTAATGGGAAGTAGCATTCTGATCACTTTACCAACTTGAAAAATAAAAATACCATTTTTAAAGCATCATTATGTTACGTCCTGAAATTACTGAACCTCTCACTATTCACAGCTAAGGGGAATGGATAGAGGATACCATACCAAGAAATATCTTGACCCCGTTTTTGCTTCATGAAATAATTAGAGCTTTTTGGGGGTTCTGAGGTGCAGCTCTTACTCTGAGAGAAACTTTAAGTAAACCCAGGTAGCAACTGCCCAGAGCCAATGTCCCGTGGAGGGTAGGGATGCCATCCAGAGGGACCTGGACAGACTTGAGAGGTGGGCCCATGCAAACCTCATGAAGTTCAACAAGTCCAAGTGCAAGGTCCTGCACCTGGGTCAGGGCAATCCCAGGCACAAATCCAGGCTGGGTGGAGTATGGATTGAGAGCAGCCCTGAGAAGGACTTGGGGGTGTTGGTTGATGAGAAGCTCAACATGAGCTGGCAATGTGTGCTCACAGCCCAGAAAGCCCCCTGCATCCTGGGCTGCATCCCCAGCAGTGTGGCCAGCAGGGTGAGGGGGGGATTCTGCCCCTCTGCTCTGCTCTGGGGAGACCGTCCTGCAGTCTAGCTCTGGGACCCCCAACACAAGAAGGACATGGACCTGTTGGAGCGAGTCCAGA
This sequence comes from Stercorarius parasiticus, assembly GCA_013396915.1. Lineage (NCBI taxonomy): Eukaryota > Metazoa > Chordata > Aves > Charadriiformes > Stercorariidae > Stercorarius > Stercorarius parasiticus. The sequence goes on from VWZL01003744.1 coordinate 1,710,599, forward strand.
GGAGCCCAAGGTGCTCCAGGGGCTGGAGCCCCTCTGCTGTGAGAACAGGCTGAGAGAGTTGGGGTTGTTCAACCTGGAGAAGAGAAGGCTCCGGGGAGACCTTAGAGCCTCTTCCAGTCCCTAAAGGGGCTACAGGAATAGGACGAGGGGGAATGGTTTTAAGCTGAAAGAGGGGAGATTTAGATGAGATATTAGGGAGAAATTCTTGACTGTGAGGGTGGTGAGACCCTGTCCCAGGTTGCCCAGAGAAGCTGTGGCTGCCCCATCCCTGGAGGTGTTCAAGGCCAGGCTGGATGGGGCTTGGAGCAAGCTGGTCTAGTGGGAAGTGTCCCTGCCCAGGGCAGGGGGGTGGAACTGGATGGTCTTTAAGGTCGCTTCCAACCCAAACCATTCTGTGATTCTAGGATCTTGAATTGAGGAGTGATGGAGTTGTATTGACCAAGGTAAAGGCGGTGGTAGGTGTGCGGGAGCTGAGCTCTGCTCTGTGGCACAAGCACGCACAAAATGTGGGTCGTTTAGAAATGCTGTGACCTTTGCAGTCAGACAGACTGAGCAGTTCTACTTAGGAATGGGAAAACAAGAACACTTAATGTGTTGTATCATACTTTGGTTTTCAAGAAGAGTGTGTGAAGGGCTCGCAATCAGCTGTTTCGGTGCTTGATGCCTGCACTCTTGTTACAGGGAATTGTCAGCATAAGTCAATGAGCGATGACCATCCTGTCCTTCTCCGTTTGCTTACAGAGGAAGGGAATCTGATCCAGAAGAGGCAGAAGCAGTGAGCTACAAAAATGTAAAAAATTCCAAACAGCAGACAGTCATTACATTTTTCAGTACTGAGAAATAATTTGGCACATTCTATACAGGTTTTGCAGAAAAATGTTTAGCTTTCAGAGAAGCTGTTTTCACTGTAAGTTGTCATTAGCTGTCAGCCTTATAAATCTTAAACAGAGTCTTAGGAGATACATGGATGCACACTTATCTGTGCACAGATTTTGTTGTTGTAGGAAAAAACTTACCACAATTTGTTTTACTGGAATTGTATGTGAAGTTTTGATGTTGTTGTAGCGCTGCTAGAAGAGAGCCGTGTAAAAACCCGACCGTTCCCCACCTGTTTTGCATTAGAACATGTCTGCACACAAATACCCTTTTTTGCATATGCACTGTTAACCTCAAGTTTTAGGAGTTCATCCTGAAGACCTGCTTGCTCTGCGTGAAAAGCACGAGGCAAAGCAGTCTCGTACTGTGTTCATCTCAGTGTTTTTCCTTCCAAAGGTTTCCCCCCGTTGCAGCCCTTTGACTCTCCCTGCCATGCTGCAGAGCTGTGGGGCTGTTGGAAACTGTATTTTAACACAGCTGAGCCCATATTAGAAATACCCAAGTCACGTATCGAAAGCCAGCCGTGTTTCGAGTGCCTGTGGAATTTGTTTTCCAGTCTTCAAAATTTCACAGACCTTTAACTTTTTAGGATATTAACCTGTATGTGATGACTTTTAAAAGTAGAGTTCAGCATGCTAACGGATAATCTTTATCGTGTTTAGAGTGCATGTTGATTTTCAGATCCTCTTTACTTTGCACTGCATTAGCATAGAACTACTGCAAACATTTTTGCATTATCTGTTTCCAGTGTAACACATGCAACATACAAAGTTATAACAAAATTAAATAATCCTCTGGGCTTTACCACCTTTAAAAGAAAATAATTTACTCATGAAGAAAAGGTTTTCCATTTCTTTGCACTTTCTTGGAGGTTACAGATCTTTGGAGTAGGGAGAACCAGGTTATGGTATTTGACTTGAAAAGAGATCAAAGTGAGAATTAATGCTCAAATTGTGAGGTTTTGTATTGAGAAATACCTTTTGGGGTATTTGTTTCATAAAATATGCAGCACGGTATCTGGGGGTCTTGATTCAGGACTTGGATTTGTAAGTGCAACATAACCCAAAAACAGTGAGTCAACTCCTCGCTCCAAAAGGATAATATAAACAATATAAATTGCTAAACACACTTTTCTAAAAATAACAGATTTAATAGGCACTGAAATTCAGAATTGTAAGACTAAGTTTTGATAAGAAAAAGCAAATGTCCCTAAAACAGCATTAAAAACATATTAATGATGAAATTAATTCAAAAAAATCATGTTCAAGGTGCTGCCTGCAAATACTATAAATAATAACACAGCTTGGTATTTCAGAGAGATGGTTTCCTCATGATTTCACACATTGTTTTCAAATAAAGTAGATTATAGCTTGTTGTTATGGAACAAAATGACTACATACCAGGAAGGTGGGGTGAGCTGTTGTTATTTTTTTCACTCCAGAAAGTGTGTGTATTTTTTCAAGCTCTACATTTAATTTCAGTCCCTTGATACTGGTCACTTATTTTGGTTCGTGCTAGTTTTCCTTCTGGCTAGATCTGTCGTCTTTCTGACGTTTGTCTTGCCAGACTATTGTTATATGCGTTTCCTGGAGTCGCGTGGGTGCCCCGCACCAGCCCCTGATGCGGAATGTCAGCTTTAATTAGTATATCCAGCTCCTCACGGTGGGCTGCAGCGATGGTGGGAAGACACAGGTTGTTAGAAGACACCTCCTACGCAGAATAGCTGGGTTCCTCCTGTACTCGTCTTCTAACCGTAATGATTTTGTATGCCGTTGACGCAAGTAGGGAACACACTGTTAAACCTTCGACAGATTTGGTGCGATAGTGTCATCTTGACAATATTTTCATCTCAATTAGTGGGGCTCTATGACAGTTTTTAGAGATGCATGTGCAGGGAGCTGGCAAGGTGTTCCTTTTGGGTAGGAAGTTCTTGGTGTAAAAGGGCAGAAAGCTGGCTGGAGCCGTCCCTGCTGTAGGCAAGGATGGGGACAACCACCCTTGAGGGGAATCGTCCCCAAAACGGGTCGGACAAAACCCATGCTGACTGGGGCTTGGGCTGGGGGGGCTGCAAAAAGAATGCTTTTGTGTCCAAATAATTTTAAAAGTAGCTCATAGAGTTGCATTTTTAAGGTATTTGATTTGCCTTTTGGGACTATTCTGTATCTTTAAGTCTATATGAAAGCTTATTGAATGAAAACAAAGAGAGCAATCTAAATTTACCCAAAGAGTCGTGGGTCAGATCTCCCGATGGTGAGCCTGTAGGAACAGATACATCGTCCTTTTGTCTATGTCGGGAAATAATACTTAATTAGCACTTAATACTTCACACGGTGCTTAGCACTTCACAGACCCAAATGCAATTAATTGATGATGATAAACTCTAAGAACAGCTACACACCTGTAGCTCCTATTGGGAGATGAAGGATCATTCCAGCTGATCGTCATTTTTTCAAGTGAGAAGTCTTCAGTAGTTTTCTGTGAAAGCAGCATAAGAAAATTCTTCAGCAACTGTACCCGTAAGAGTGCGAAATAGCTAGCAAAATTGCAGCCATTCTCAAGCAAATCTGTATTCATAAAATCATATAGATGTTTAGGATGGCTGTCACTGCATGTGGCAAATTTCGTACACAGTGCTGCGATCTCTATGGTATTAGTGTGCCAAAGTTTTGAAAATAAACTGTAGTTTTCAAGTATCAGCTTGATTTATGTTTACTCTTAAGGATTCAAAGAAAATATTTTATATAGTCTCAAAAGCTGCATTTCCAGTTGCCAAAGATTAGTAACTGTTAATGAATACCAGTAAGCTGACAACTTGTAAAGAGATTATAAAAGTAGAAAACTAATTATGTAAACAGCAGTATTTTGGAAGTATGTTAATCCCAGTTGTAAAAAAATTGGCTTTCTAAGGGAACGAATATTACTGTCATTTTTTCCAATTTCCATGAATTTCTTAAGTTCTTGATTGCTAATAAACCAGTGATTGTCTAATGATAGCAGAGCTTTAGAACTCCGTGCTTTACTCGAGAATGTTCTTTAATTTGATGTCTCTCTCTCAACATTGACTAATGAAGCAGCGTTAGAAACTGTTTTCTGAGGCATTTCACAGTCACTGTTAAACGTGGCTTTGTAAAGTGTAGAGGAAATGCACTTCTATTTTCTCCTTTCGATAAAGGCTGTACTCTGGTTCTTAATTTGTAGCACCCTGTTGTCGTTAGGTCCTTTCGAAAGCACCAGTCACCTTACGTGGAGTTGCATACTGGTGTTGATTTTTGTAGCAGCAATATAGCTACTCCAAAAAAAAGGCAATATTCCTCAGTGTAGGCTCCATAATTGTGAAATTATGTTTCCTTTTCATATTATGCTAGTTCTCTTATGCTGCACGTGGTGAAAGATACTCGAACTCTCTGGTGGGTTGGCAGCAGATGCTCCTCATCTGGAGCCATTTACATTTTCTTTTCTTCCCCGAAGCACTAACTTTCACAAGAATAACCTTTTGAATAGTATGTGGCTGCTTCATCAGTATGGTTGTGTGTTGTATTTACTTAGTATGCTCAAAATGTCAAGGATACGTATATTGATTTTTGTGCCGTTCATGCATACTGAATAAATACCACCGGACTAGGAAGACTGCTGGGTTTGGTTTTTTGTCTTGCTGTGCTAAAGCCCATGTTTTTTCCACTACTGTCCATGGAAACCATTGAAGAGTTCCTTTGCCCTCACAGCTCTTTGCACTTGCTCCTGTGTTGTGCTTAGTTCAAGCTCAGGGGACATCCTCTTGGTCACCAGGTGACATGAGCACAGCCAGACCAAGGGTCTCGCTGAGGAGAACTATGCCAACTCTAGTTCTGACTGTCTGTTTTGGTACCTCTGAATGCTCTTTTTAATGGATTACAAAAGGTGAGAGTTCTTTGTTTTTCTTGTTCTTTCCAGGGGACATGAGTTTTGGGTGGATCTGAATGTTATGAAATTATATGAAACTGTTGAATTTGACCAAATGCGGCGGCTGTCCACACCTTCCTGCCCCAGCTCCAGCTCCAACTACTATACGGTCTGGAAATACTTCTGCAGGGACCACTTTGGCTGGAGAGAATACTCGGAGGTATTTCGCATGTTCCAGAATCCTGCTTTTGGCTTGTAACCCAAAACGCTGTGTACAGTAGATACTATAAACTATATATACATTTTTAGTCTGTTTCCTCTTCAAACAACCTGGTCTAGTGGAAGGCATCCCTGCCCATGGCAGGGGGTTGGAACTAGATGGTCTTTAAGGTCCCTTCCAACTCTAACCATTCTATGATTCAGGAAAGTTTCTTAGACTTATTGCTGAGGAAGATGATCAAGAAGGTCAGTGTTGAACTGAAAAGGCAATAAAAGGAGAACTCTGCTCTGCTGGACTGCACCTTGAATTTTCCCTGGGAACATCAGAGAGACAGCAGCTGACCGAACTGTCAAATGTGAAAGTAAATTGGCCCATGTCAGTACCAAGAAAGTCCTTTCTAATCCTTATAAATCCGATTTTAAGATGGGGGAACAGCTTTCTGCAGCCTTTTAAACGCCACTACCATTTATCTTTGCAGTTTTTAATTTATTTACCCATCCCCAAAGATACCGCAAGGCAGGACGTGAGCCTCCAGAGCCGCTGGATCTGGCTCCTTGCTGTCTGGGAGGCTGCACTGCACAGTGCTGCAGCCAGACGGGCCCACAGCTGCCAGCCCTGCTCCTTAGGGACCTCTTCCTAAACATCTACTTTAAAGGTGTTCATCCATGGTTTATTCACGCTCATTCCAGTGTCACCACTGCCCTTTCGTCTTTAACAGCGACATTTTTCCGTATCAGGTTTTCATCCCAGTGATAGGCACAGCAGTCACATCCACTGTCAACCAGGATCGTGCTAGACAAAACCAGAATACTTCTGTTCCTTCAAGTAAGCTCTCCAGCAAGCCTTGTAAATACCTGTGGTAGTTAAGAGCTCATCTTTGGCTGACCAGAGCTGTACATCATATTTTGAATAAAACCTCATCAGTGTTTTACAGTTTTGGCAGTACCAGAAATACCTCCACCAGTGCGAACCAGATCATGTTCATCTTTTTTCATGTGTCGGGCTTTTTTCATGTGGTAGGAAGCTTAAGGCAGAGCACTGTATATAGTTTGGGGCTTTCCAAATGAAAAAAAAAATAAAAAAAATGCAAGAACTGGACAGAGTCTGGAAGAAAGCACCACAAAACCAAGAAGTTTAGGATGTTTGGCCTGGGAGGAGAACTCGGTTTCTCTAGAGTAGAAAAGGGGAAAAAAAAAGTTATGAAGAATATATTTGCATATAAAAGATTGTTCTGCAGCAGACTTCTGCTTTTCACATTCAGTGAGCGAAGACAATAATTAATTTGTGTCAAGGGAGTTTTAGGTTAGATATTGGGAATAACACTGGACATGTGAAAATACGATAGCACCAGCACCAGTTACAGAGGGAAGCTGTGAAACCTGCCTTGTGGCACATCTTACAAACAGGCAATGGAATATTTTTTAGTGATCTAAGTGTACTTGTGCCTCAGAGCAGGGGAAAGAGAGGAGAGGGGAAGGGAATAGAGAGAGGGATTCTCTGAGGTCTCTGGCAAAAATATTAATTTTTAAGGATGTCATTTTTCATGTGTATGTTTTTGTTTTAATTTTCTTGAAACAGCCTGTTGTAAGATTGATAGAAGAAGCCAGCTGCCGGGGTCTGAAAGAGGTTCGGTTTGTTACCTGGCATAATCAGTATATCTTAAACATCAAAGATGGATTCCAGCAAAATGCGTGTTTCAGAAGAGAAATCAAGAGGAGACCCCTTCTTCGCTCATGCATTGTGCTGATGCCGTTTTTACAGTATGTATCCCAGCAAAATGGAAACTTTGAATTTGTTCCTCATGTTGCTCTGTCTGTGAGAACTGCATTCCTTATGATGTGGCAAGGAAATAGGCATCACTGGGTAGAAAAATCAGAAGAAATAATACAAAATGTCAGTCATATTGCCAGCTCTCGCTTCTCATTTTTCAAGAACAATATTATCTGAGGAAGTCCTTACTGCTAGGCTCTGTTTGTTATTTAAAGGTTAGAATGTACCTTGTGGATTGCAGAACACCAGAAGCACAGATGTCCTTCAAGTTTGCCAAAGTATCGTCTAGCTTTCAGCACCTCACTGGCTATAGTGATTGCCGGGCTATCAGTTCTAGGTCCCATAAAAATGAGCATTCAAAAACACTTTATAATTTTCAAGCACAATTAATGCATGCCTTGTTTTTTATTGTCATCGCAGCTGGGAGCGAACACGCTCGCCCATCAAAGGCAGAGTGAGAAAGGTGTTGCATTGTAGTAATTTTTGATTACATCTCATAAAAATGCCATTTTTGTGATCTCACCAGCACAGCTGGAAATATTATTGTCAGAGTTCAGCAGTTAGGAACATATCGTCCTGTTAGCAAAGGGGTGGAAGTCGTTAGTCTGACTGGCAGCTTGGCATGCTGGGCCCATCAAAGGAGCTTTAACTGCTGCAGTAGGGCTAGAATGCTCATTAGCTTGCAGATCGTTACCGCTTCTGATTGCAAGGTGAACATGAATTTGGTCAGAGCCTCAAAATACGTGGTTGTTAGAAACGTTTTTAGATACAGTTTTACAGGAAGGAAACCCAAATTATTAAAGAGGGAGGATACGGGTAAAAAGACCAAGTGTGGACTTGCTGTTCATAGCAATTCTGATTATCATTGTAATGATAAATAAGGATTTTGGGTATTCTCCTGATGTTTTGCTACCAGTGACTTTTTTTACTGCAGTGTAAGTCTATAATTTTGAGATATGCTAAAATTATGCAATTCCCACTAATTTTAATGGACTCTTGAGGGTTCTACACTCATGAGGGCTTGACCCTGAGTATTTGTGCTAGCTACCAAGTCTAAGCTCTGAAATTTCTGTTGTTCTGCAGTAAACCTCACTCTTTTATTTTCTTTGCCTAAACAACTTGTAGTGCTTACTTAAAAACCACCAATTCTTAGCAGGGAACAAAAGCGTATTTTAAATATTTGTGGGAGCTATCCTTAAGAAGTCAGTATTTGCCTCCGCTTACCACACAATGCTACCTGAGATTTTTTATTTGCCCCCCCCCGACTACCCGCTTAAATTGGGTATAAAATTGGGAAAGAATACTTGAATAGAAACTGTGGGAAGTGGGTGATAGTGGTTGACAAATGTTGACTTTTTAATGGCTTCCTGTGTATAATAAATGCTTACAAATAATTTACACTAGTCAGAAGAAATGAGCAAAGTACATCAGAGGATTGCAGTTATTCTTATTGTGTTGGATGTCTTACTCATTAATCCATAACTTATTGTTAATCTGTGCTTGGTCTTCCAGTCCAAGTGTGAATGAATGAGGTTCGGCAGTAATATATTTTAGCCGTTGATTTTAGGAGGGGGGAAAAAATATTATTAAATGCACACTGTAATATTGCTGACTGCTATTTTAATAATCATTCTTAGAAAAATCCATCTTCCGGGTTTCTGTTAAACTATTAATAAACAGTGAGAAGAATTTTGAGTTGAGTCAAATCCATGTAAATAAAGTTGAGGTCCCTTTTTAGCTTTGAAGAGCAGGTGAAAGCCACGTGAACACGTTTTTAAAGAGTATCTCTGCTCTGAAAAGTGTGAGTGCTGTTACGCTTCACTGTCTCTCTGATCCGAATCAAATGTGTCAATGTAAAAATAGACTTCTTTCCCCCCCCAGTTTTTTTTTTCTAAACCTGAAAGACTCAACCTGCAATCAGGAAATCACATTAAATTATTTCTGGGTCACGCAAAAAAGTCCCACATGGTTCTTTCAGGCTCATATATCACTAGCATTAAGTATTCTGAAAGGCAGCCTTAATGGACATTTCTGTAGGTAAGATGTGAATAGCAGTGGCATTCTTATTTCTCGAGATAATTATGTTGGCTCTGCAGAGAAATGCAGGCTAAGGAGCAGGGACAATGGGCAGCTGCTGTGTGACTGTGTTTCGGTGTGCCTCAAGAGCAGACCGGCCGGGCGCAGATGTCACGGGTCTGTGGCTCTTCAGGCAGCGTCACGTGGGAACAAAAGAAGATTCATTCCTGAAGAGTCACTCGGGAGAAAATGGCTTTGCTTTTCGCAAAGCTTGGAGAGTTTGTTTGCTCCCCAGTAAACTTTCTTTTTACAAATCTAGTTTGCCTGTCGCTTGTCTGTGCGAAATCCAACTGCGTATGTGCAGGGAGGCAGGATTTGGCCTTGGATGTTGTCAAACCTCAGCTTGCCGGAGATGAATAGACAAAGGATTCACTTTCCCCATTTCCTCCTAGGCAGAACAGGTTTCCTCCTTACGCTTTGGCAGTGACACATTATCAGAACACAAGTGACCTGAGAAATTTAATGAACTTTAATGTTCATTAAACTTTAATTTAATGACATTTAATTTAAGGTCATTTGTGGGGTTTAGAGACAAGATTCACCTTGGGTCTTTCCAGCCAGATGTGGGTACCTCCGTCTTCTGAGTGCACCTTACCCACTTGCCTTCACTGTGGGACGGTCCTGGAGTCAATAGCAGCTTTTCCTATAAAAATACTTGGGTAAAATACTCATCTGGTGAAATGTTGAGATAGTTCCCTATATTCTTGCAACGGAAAGGGAGCCTCACCAGCTTGCAGGAGCTGAAGAGCTGTGAAAACCAGAGCCCGAACCTGCAAGCTTTACACGTTCCAAGCATTTTCCTTGACGTAAGAGGGAGACTCCAGTAAGTAAGGATTATTCAGCTGGGTAAGGCTTGCTTGTTCAGATTATAATCAGGTGAACATAAGCCACAAATGCCACACTCGCTATCTAAATTTAGCAGCTTCAAGAGTGTGAAAAATTCCGCAGAGGTGCAGGTGTTTATTGAGAACTAAGTCTTGCCACACCAGAGTTGGTGTCCTTAACTGGATTTTACTGGTGTCTGTTCTTTTTCTGGCATCCCTGCTGCTTTCCTGCCACGGCCGTTACTGACTTTCCTTCGCCCCTTCCTGACTCCGTCCCTGGCAGCATTCCCAACAGGAGGGGCTGGGCTGTCGCATGGAAATAAGCAACTGCAAATGCAAATCTACAGCTGGCCTGTGCAAATGAAAAGAAGAGAGCCTTCCTCAGCACGATGCTGGGTAGTACTGGAAACGTAGCATCTCCTCTTCTGCATAAGGCAGTGAAATATTGGCGAGTTTGGCCTATAAAATGTTATTAGTTGGGGTTATTCGTATTGTATTCTAAGGAAATTAGGTCAAATGTTGCCACATTATTAATATTTTCTTATTCTGTATGTCCTATTTGCTATGTTAAATTCACTAATACTTTATAGTCAACGTACAAAATAATTGTATTTGGTAGCATTCTGCCTGTCTGTGGTTTATAACCCCACCCCAGAATGTCAATAATGATGATAGCAGGCTTTTAAACACTACCAAGCAGTAAGATTTCCCTAGGTGGAACAGCATCCCTGAAAGCCAAGCTTTTATTAGTTTCTGTGGATGGAGGAGTTATTAAAATAGCAGAAATAGCTGGCATGTTTGTTTTAAACGAGCATTAAAGATATGTAAATTGTGACAGAACTGAAGAGCAGCAATTGCTTAAGATATGTTGGCGATGAAATAAATGTGATTCGAAGCTCTTCTGTTTGTGAATGTTTAAGCACAACCTTTTTCTCCTTCCCCATCTAGGACCTTAGGTGGCAACTCTCCAGTACCCTCTCCATCGGCTGAACCAGCCTCCTCACACGTCTTATCTCCCGCTGCTGTTACCTCTCCAAACTTCTATCCTGAAACCTGGATTAGTATGGATCCATCTCAGGACTTCATCCAAGTGCCTGTTCTGAAGGAAGATAAAAGCTATAGAACCATTTATAACCTGTTTCACAAGACTGTGCCAGAGACCAAATATAAAATTTTGAAAATTCTGAGAGTCCAGAATCAGTTTCTTTGGGAGAAATACAAAAGGTAAGATAATGCAAATGCCATTCTTTTACAATAGTGGAAAAATACCTTAAAATATGTAATTTGGGCTGCAAAATAGAAATTGATCATTAAGTAGAATAATAAAGTCCCGATTTTTCTGAAGAAAAGGAGCATCTTCAGTTGAACGACTTTATCTGAAAAATGCTGAAAAATATCTTACCCTGGAATTTCCTGTGTAAGTGGTTTAATATACTGTCTACTGATAACTTCTGTAAAATACATCTTCACAGAAATTTCAAGATAAATCTAAGCTATCTAGTTGAAAAATCTTTCAGTTCACTTTCAAGCTGAACTAGGAGGAATTGTTCTGATCAGATAATCTCTGTGTTGAAGATAGCCATCAGTGCCTTGGTTCCCCAGAACACGGTGACCCAGGGTCTTGCAGTGGTCTCGCAAAGACAACTCCTGTGTCAGTCGGTCCCATTCAAACCAAAGATGCTGCGTCTGAAAGTTACCATCCATTGACCGCTTTGTAACGGAGATGAAATTAGATTTGTGGGTTCTCTCCCCCTTCTCGAGAAACGCAGAATCTCAGGAGAAGTCAAGGGATGGGCTGTGGGAGCAGAGACTGACTTCATGCTGGTCCAGAGCATCTTCACCCACCCTGTCTCAGTAATTCCTCTCCGGGGCCTCTTCTGAGGCTGTGGTGGGGTTTAATTTTTGCACAGCCCTTGTTTTCACTCTGAGGAAGATTTCCTTCCGCATCCAAGGTGGAATGCAGGCAAAGATAAGTAGGCACTTGTCCAGCTGCTTTGCCTTTGCTGCTGTGAAGGTGAGAGAGCTCTGCCTCCAGCAGTGTCAGCTAAGGACCTTTAAAATGTACTTATTTCACACAAAAGCTTTATTTGAAAGTGGAAAACCCTCTCTGATATCCGTACATAAATGTTTTCATATCTCCTCTTACAGCTCTACTATTCCAGAGGATAATACTGATACTTTAAGAGCTGTAATGAAAACTGCTTTTCCCTTGCAGATCTGCAGTGAATGCTCATCTTCACTTTCCGTTTTCTATTCCAGGAAAAAGGAATATATGTCAAAAAAAATGACCGGGCTTGACAGGATAATGAACGAAAGGCATTTGTTCCATGGCACCTCCCAGGACGTGGTGGATGGAATCTGCAAGCACAACTTCGACCCGCGCGTCTGCGGGAAGCATGCCACCATGTTTGGACAGGGCAGTTACTTTGCCAGAAAGGCAAGCTATTCCCATAATTTTTCCAAAAGGTCACCCAAGGGAGTTCATTACATGTTCCTGGCCAAAGTCCTGACAGGAAGGTACACGGTGGGTAACCACACCATGAGGAGACCTCCCCCGGTGAACCCCGGCAGCATTACCAGCGACCTCTATGACTCTTGTGTGGACAATTACTTTGAGCCTCAGATTTTTGTCATTTTTAATGATGATCAGAGCTACCCTTATTTTATTATCCAATATGAAGAAGTTAGCCACACTGTCTCCATTTGAAAACTTGTGCTGCTAAATTACTCATTTTAATAAAGTCTCTTACCTGGCATTGGTAGCAGTTTTTGGGGGGGGGNTGCAGAACTGATTAAATGACCTGCTTGGAAGGAAGTAAATCTCAAAATATAGAAAAGAAGATCTGAAGTGACCAATTGTGCACTTGCTGTTTGATTATGTATGTGCAAATTGTAAATATTTTTCCATTGTTTATAGTTGAAAATCCGTGCCTTTTGTTATAAAACACTGTTTATTTATGTTAGTAAATATTCATGTTTAAAACTGTGTGTGTGTGTATAATTTCAGTTGCATTCTGTGCATATTAGAGCGGCTAGAAAATTGCTTATGCCCTGATCTCGAAATCTTGCGGATGGCCATTTCTAGATAACCAGAATCGGATAATTTTCATCCCAGGTATACTAAATAAGAGATTCTCCCAACCACTATATTTTATTACTGTATTTGAGAAAGATTGGGGGAGATTACAAAACTAACATTCTGCTCATACTTTGGGTTATTAAACAGGGCAGCACAAATAAATACGTCGTTTTCTAAAATCAGCCCTAAGAAAAATTAGGAAGAGGTTGGTCTGGCTCGCAGTCCATGAGGGTTTAAAGCTTCCCAGCAGCTTATGGGACATCCAGTTTACTGCTTTTTGTGGCCATGGCGGGGATGGGAAGGCCACTGGGCCAGCACCTGGCTGCCAAGGGCCATATCTGTACCATCGAACCCATGCACAGCCGGGCACGTGCCACCAGTCCCCGTCACTGCCAGATGTCCCCAGTTAAAGGTGGGGGTAACTTTGGGATTTCTTGGAAAAAAAACCCCAAAGAAAGTCTGGTTTTGATGAGGTTTGGTATTTGACCAAGGATGAAGATCCGTGTTAATGTCACTTAATGAAGCTGACATGAAGTGAATTTAAAAATGATTGGTACATTAAAATAATTGTCAACACCCAATCCTCGTTTAATCAGGGTATTTTTTGTGTTTTCCAGGCAGCTATGCTTGGCTCGGTGCTCTTCAGTACCTTCAGCAGTGGTACGGAAAAAGTAACAGAAAACAGTGGCCGATGTTTGCAGCCGGCCCAAACCAGCCAGGGTAGATGGTGGAATATTGGATATAAGGAAAAAATTCTTCACCAAAAGGGTTGTCACTCATTGGAACAGGCTGCCAAGGGGAGTGGTTTAGTCGCCATCCCAGGAGGTATTTAAGAGACGTGTAGATGTGGTGCTGAGGGACATGGTTTAGTGGTAACTTGGCAGTGTTAGGTTAATGGTTGGACTTGATGATCTTAAAGGTCTCTTCCAACCAAAATGATTCTTTGATTTGGTAGGCTGGTCAGTCATTCCCAGCTCCCGCGTGGCTTGGGATGCTGAGCTCTTCCAAACGACGCGTGCTGGAACACACCCTGGGGCAAGTTCATGCATTTGTATCTCAAAGCGGGGAAGAGGGACAGTGTGTCGTGCAGAACTACAGAGCAGAAACCTGTACTGGGGTGATGTTACACAGAGAGACCTGGCAGTCGACACGAGGGACCCCAGCAGTGATGCCGTGGGCTCACAGCAGAGCTTGCCGGAGCTGGCACCCACGGAGGTTCGGAGGGGCTCCCATCTGCTACACCACACACTTCAGTGGAACAGCTGAAACCGTTGCACTACGGGTTTTATCTAAGTATGCTTTATGAAAATAAGAGTCGCTGAAGTGGGATCAGAATAATTCCAGAACTATGATTTGAAATTCGGGAAAAGTTAAGTAAATAGAATCATAGAATGGCTTGGGTTGGAGGGGACCTTAAAGATGATCCAGTCCCACCCCCCTGCCCTGGGCAGGGACACTTCCCACTAGACCAGGTTGCTCCAAGCCCCATCCAGCCTGGCCTTGAACACCTCCAGGGATGGGGCAGCCACAGCTTCTCTGGGCAACCTGGGACAGGGTCTCACCACCCTCACAGTCAAGAATTTCTCCCTAATATCTCATCTAAATCTCCCCTCTTTCAGTTTAAAACCATCCCCCCTTGTCCTATCGCTCCCCTCCCTGATCCAGAGTCCCTCCCCAGCTTTCCTGTAGCCCCTTTAGGGACTGGAAGGGGCTCTAAGGTCTCCCCAGAGCCTTCTCTTCTCCAGGCTGAACAACCCCAACCCTCTCAGCCTGTCTTCATAGCAGAGGTGCTCCAGCCTCTGATCGTCTTCGTGGCCTCCTCTGGACCCGCTCCAACAGGTCCGTGTCCGTCTTATGTTGGAGGCCCCAGAGCTGGAGGCAGCACTGCAGGGGGGTCTCACCAGAGCAGAGCAGAGGGGCAGAATCCCCCCCTCGCCCTGCTGGCCACGCTTCTGGGGATGCAGCCCATGTGTCTGGGTTTCTGGGCTCCCAGCGCATATTGCCAGCTCATGTCCAGCTTTTTACCCACCAGTACCAAGTCCTTCCCAGCAGGGCTACAAATAATAATGACCTCCATTCCAAACCTTGGCATGGTTTGTGTTCTCAGCTCAGTCGGGTTTTCTCTGAAGCACCACGGCATGGCAGAGCCCATACCACATGCTCACCAGCCACTGGGCCACCCCAGGAGCCAACTCACCTACTGGCTGTCTCCAGAGCTAGTTCCACCAGAGTCATTAGGAGCTTGTCACAGGTACGCTCAGGTCCCTGCTAACCTTACCGGCACTGCAATAGGCTGGCTAGCATGACAAAATTTTAGTTATATGGCAGGTGACATAGTTTATAGCCCAGTGAGATTAATTTTATAATTGTTCACCTCAAGCAGCCTGAGTTAGATGTACCCGAGATGCCCTGTCCTCATTAGGATCTTTACAAAGTGTTACGTATCTCATTATAAAAGCTACACCTGTTTTATCAGTGAAGGTGTGGCCGAGGAGCGCTCGCCCGATGTTCGGGAAGCTCGGGTGGCCCCGGTGCCTCCGCCAGCCCAAGGAGCAGGTCTGGTGGGTCTCTGGGTTGGGAAGGGAGCTTCAGACCCGGTGTTCTGCGGCTCAGCAGCAAACCTACTTCAGCTGAGCCTGGAGCTGCATTTTTGGGATAACCTGCTCCATGTCCACTTTCTCTCTGGAGCCTAATAAAAACATGTTTTGCCACAGGAGAAAATTATTTACTCCCACCAGTGCTCCTGCTTGTTTCTGTCCCCCTGGATCACTTCTCATTGCCTGCAGTAGATCAAACCAGCTGGTAGGTGAGAAGAGGGGGAAGATGGAAGCAGCTGGTTCCAGTTAACTCCCAGTCTCTTCTGAGGCTCTTGGCAGCACAGGGAAGAGCTCAAATTTGAGGGGGTCTGGCTTGAAGGAGGAGAAATGGGTATGGTGGGATGGGAGCTACCAGCTGGGATGTGCAACACCAAGGAGCTGATCCTGGCTGTAGCTTGCTTCTCCAAGAGGTGACTTTGGAAGGGTAAGGTGGTTTGTGGAGGAAGGGGTTGTGGCTGTTGATGAAGTAAAGCTCTCCAAAGCTGATGTTGTCTCCTTTTAAAAGCTGCTAAATCTTCTGGCTTGCCCTTCCCTTCTTTCTGCTGATAACCAGGCTTTCCTGCAGTAGCTGCAGCAGCTCGGCAGCCCCGCTGCTGGGAGGTGGTGGTGTGCTCTTGTGCCAGTTTGGTCCAGCCATAGTGGAATTGGGGTGGAAAGGTGGAAACTCTCTTTAGTTGCTTGCACGCTCTGTAGACACCAGGCTGGGAGCGCTGCCCGCTGAGCCCCGCAGCACCAGTGCTGCCGGCCATGGCACGAGGGGTGCTCGGTGCCTGTCCCTGTCCCCGCCGGGAGCTTGGGGCAGCATCTTGGGGGGTGACTGGGGCCAGGAGCTGCCCCGGCAGCACCAGCTGGTTGTCTGAGACTGTTACATTACACCTACGGCTGTATCTGCATGTTTTAGAAGTGTCTTTACATCGGGATGTGAAGTTACTTCAGAATGGAGACTTAAAGACTTTGAATAAGAGTTGATGTTCTCATGGCTTTTGTGTTCAGTGGTTCCCCCCCATCAAAGGCT
The DNA here is from genome assembly GCA_013396915.1 of Stercorarius parasiticus. Lineage (NCBI taxonomy): Eukaryota > Metazoa > Chordata > Aves > Charadriiformes > Stercorariidae > Stercorarius > Stercorarius parasiticus. Next base: position 1,726,935 of record VWZL01003744.1, read on the forward strand.
CGGATAAGCAGGATCCGTGCGGGAGGTGGGACTGCTGCCCAGAGTGGGGAAACACATCTGTCGGGGAGGGCGTGCTGGGGGCTACAGAGCCTCAGGCCGGGGATCGGAGGCTTCCCTCCCCTCTTAAGCCATCACTGGGGAAATGGGCTGTATTTTTTCCTTGGATGTCATAATGGGGTTTTGGCTTTCTGAGACCTCCTCCTCCTCCGCGCTGCTGGTTTGCTGCTGACCGTTTGCTCCCGCAGCCGTGTGCCCGCTGATGCTCCCGTGGTGGTTCTCCTGAACTTTCACCTCTTTGGACTTTCTTGTTGAAATGGCAGCGGGGATTGGCGATAACCAGCTCTGGTGACATGCTGGTGACAATGTCGTGAAAATATTTATGTTGTTTCCATGCCAACCTGTTCCAAGTGTATAAACCATCCTGCAAAGGCTTATCAAATCAGCAGCCGCTCGGCAGGCGTGGAGCGGGGTGGTGCTGCCCGGGGGGCACAGCACCCGATGTCCCCTTTGTGCCCACATAACCCCGACCCTGTCATTTGTGTTGCTGCTGCCACTGGGAACCCAGCAGGTCACAGGCTTGTGCTGGCCAAAACTTGGCACGGCTGGTCTGCAGCAGCAGAGGATGGGCAGAGGCGTCGTGTCACTGCATGTTGCCACCTTGCCATGCGTCGATAACCCTCTGGAGTCCATCCATCGCTCTCCCAGGGCTAGTGGAGGATCACGCTTGGCTTCCAACCTGCCCTGGGTCTGCCTGTGGGGCAGGATCTGGCCAGGAGCCACGCAGCTGCATGGGCATCGGGGCAGGGCCCAGCGGGAACAGAGCATGCCCTTAATCACCGAGCAGGCTGTTAATTGCCTCCTACGTGCATCGTCACAGCTCCTTCCATAGCACCAGTAGCTCAAGGGGTGTCTGAGCAGAATACACTGAGAAACCGGCTGTTACTAAATCCTGCTCTGGAGCTGCCCCAAGAGGAACATCAGGAGAGAATGGGCCTGATCCCAGCCTTAGTAACGGCAGTGCTCCCACTCGCTTAGGGGGGCTGCTGCAATTGTGTTTATCTCTATAGAAAAACATACATAAATATAACTGAAGTGAAACCCTCGGGCAGCCCTCGCAGCTGGTCTATTTAAATGCCTGTCACCAGAATTCCCACCCCTCCCACTTCCCCCTTGCTGGTTGTTATTGAACTCAGTGTTTGCCCGTATCCACGCACGAGGTTTCTGGGGCAGGATCTGCCCCCGTCCATGGATCTGCAGGGCTGTGCGGCAGCTGCCCGCGGGGTCTGGGGGTTTGCCACGGTATGAATAAATAACAGTGTTTGGTGGTGTCACTTGTCAAGAATTTGAAGATGAAACTAGTTGAAAATGAATATTTGTGATAAAGATCTCAGTGTGTCGTTATTGAAATTGTAGGTGATGACACATGCTTTGGGCAAAGCCGTGTCATTAGGAAAAGCCGATCAGCACAACCTGTGGGTGGTGTGGGGGTGGCAGTGACAACTGCATGTGCCGAGAGGGACCTTCTGGGCTCTGCTTAGTGTTTCCAGACCTGTGGGAAATCAGCACGGGCTGTACGATGGGCATCCTAGGGGCCTCTCTAACTTACACGTGTATGGGGGGACCCTGCTGGGGTCACGTTCCCAGCTCCTGAAGGCAGCAGTTTGAGCACTGACTTGCCCAACAGTGAAAGATGGGGTCACATCTGCTTCAGTCACTGGTGGTGCCTGGGCGCGGCAGGTGATGATGGAGGGCTTTGTCACGAAACAAACTGTTCTGGGCAGCAGGATGAAGGCGTCCTGGTGGCTGGGAGGAAGGAACAGTTCGAGCGTGTGCTGACTTGGGAGCTGGGCAGAAGGTCAGGAGGCTGTTCCTTAAGGAGACATTTAAGTGCCAGCTGCCCAAGAGGTCACATGAGGACAGCCAGAGCATTGTGATTCCCGTCCACTCTTCCTACATGTGTGGGCACGCTGCCCACTGCCCAACGGCTCTCCTGACGCTGGCTTCAGCCTGGCTGGGCTGTAGAACACCCTGGCAGAGACCCCAGCTGTGCATCTGCTTTGGCCTCTGTATCTTGTAGAAGTGGTGTTCCGGGCTGCCAAGCTTCTAGATTTCTTCAGAAAATAACAATCTCAGAGCAGGAGATGCTCCCTATGCCCCTGTCCTTACAGGTGCTTGAGAACTGCTGTGCAGACCTCGCCTCTGGGTGTAGCAGCTGTTGGGACGGCTCCGCAGGAGGTGTTTGGGGCAGTGGCATGAAGAGATGTGGAAGCAGTGGGTGATTGTAGTCTGAAGGAACCTCAGGAGGTGTCTAGACCAACCTGCTGCTCAAAGTGGGGTCATCTCTGAGGTCAGACCAGGTAGTTCAGGGCTTCAGCGAGCTCGCTCTTGAAAACTCGCAAGGGTGGAGTCTGCACAGCTTCCTGGGCGACCTGCTCCACCACCCACAACGCCCTCCTTGTGGGGTAAAAAAATAAATCCCCTGATATCCAGGATTACACTGCCCCATGATTACTTTCCCTGTCTTCTGGTGTCCATACGTTGCAATCAGTTTATATAACTTCCAAACTTGGCACAGGGTGGGTTTAGAAGTGGTGGTGGTGATGAGAGAGACCCTAAATCAATAGTGAGACACTTCTTGGCAGCAGGCTGCAAGAACTCATGCTGGATGGCTCTCCCAGGGACTTCCACAGGACTGCTGCAGCTCTCTGATAGATTGCTAAAGCCCTTCTTTTCTCAGCCCTGGAAAAAAACCCTTTTTCCTCTCAACTTTGTGGAAAGGCAGAGCGAGACAAGGCCAGGAGAATACGTTGTTGTCAGTGTCACGGCAGGGTGGTCACCATCTGGCCCAGGGTTTCCTTCTGCTGGAGGGGAATTCAACGCTGCCAGCCCTGAGGGCTGAGACCTCAGGCAATGGACTACTTGAAAAACCAGGCTTTGACTCATGAGGCTTTGACAAAGCATAACGCACGATGAGTCTTTTTGCTTCCTGGTGTCAAAACCCCCAGTAGTGCACACAACTTGGTGTTTGAGATTTTTTTTATTTTAATGTGTAAATCTGAGATTCTCGCAGGGTAGTGAGAACTGGGTTACGGAAGCAGGAAGCCCCTCTGGCTGCTGCTGAGGTTTCTCCATTGCTGGCAGTCCATGGTGTCATCGCCACACTAACATCAAGGCAATCAAACACATCCTCTCTATTAATTTTTTTTTTTCTTCTCTTATGGCTACAAAGTCTGCTTTTAGGAGAATATTTTCCCATAGACTGGACAACAAATGTCATGTTGACCTAAGGATTGTTCTTTCCTCAATTTCCTTCGGGCTCCCTTTTCTCCAGCTAGCTGGGTACAAGCTGTTTCATGCGCAATTAGACTATTATAAATCATCTTCTGCCCTTTTCCCCCCACCCCCTTCCACTAGGAGCACATTCTCATGCCTTGATACACACTGGGGTTTGTTTTTTCTGTCAGACTTTGTGCAATCCTCATACCTCTGCAGCTGACCAGCACAAAAGTGTTTACCAAACCTCACCGAGAAGGAATCTGCAGTCTCTCTCCCAGCAGTGTTTTGAGGAGGAATCAGTCACACAACCAAACATCTCAGGTGCCTGGTCCTGCAGCTGCTCTGGGATGGGCTCATGGTAGGATGTAGGTTCAGGTTAGCGGAGGTGACCTACTGCTGTCCACGTGGACAGGGGATGGACCTGCTCTGAGACCAAGTCATGGATCAGCTCGGAGAGTTCTCTCTCTCTTTTTTTTTTTTTTTTTTTTTTTTTTTTTTTTTTTTTTTTTGTCCATCACAGTTGATGGTGGGGAAGTCCCTGACCATTTTCACTTCTGCTATCCATGGTGCAGCATCCCAGGGCCATGCCTGGCTGTATCTCCATGCCGTGGTGGCTTCTTGAGGGACTCTCTGGTGGGTTCCCCCACTGCTGCCTGGGCACACAGATGGGAAAGCTATTTTCCTCTGCCCAAGCAGACATGGGCTACCAAAGCAGGCTCAGCCCATGGCTCCTGCCAGCACGCTGTTAAGTACAGGGCCTCTTCTGTAACTCCACCCTGATCCCAGATGAGAGGAGAGGGTTACGAGAGAGAGAGAACTGAACTGAAAATGCGCCCAGGACCTTCTGGATTCTGGAGGAGAAGATGCTGTCTCTGATAACTTGTACACAAATACTCTCTTGGCATTGCCTGGCTGAATATCCAAGGCCAGGCTGGACGGGGCTTGGAGCAACCTGGTCTAGTGGGAGGTGTCCCTGCCCAGGGCAGGGGTGTGGGAACAGGATGATGATCTTCAAGGTCCCCTCCAACTCTAATGATTCTATGATTATCTTAGTGGGTGAAAGCAAAAAGCTGCAGCCAACAGAGCTCACCAGGGAGCCAGTGTTCGTGGGGAGCAAAGCAAAGGAGGAGACGAATGAGTGAGAAGGAAAGGAAGAAGTCATTTAAGAAAAGTGAGAATTGGTTTCTTGTGAGGAGGAAGGGAGGGTGAAAGGAGCAGGAACAGAAACGGGGCATCACAAGAAGCACTCAAGGAAATGGCCAGCGGGGGGAAAAACACAAATAGAAAGTGAAAAAGAGGAAACATAAGGAAATGGAAAGGAAGATGTCAATGGCAAGAAATCATCAACAGTCAGAAAAATAAGGGTGTGCAAACCCCACAGAAATCCAGCCCCCGGGTGTGGTTACGGGTGCTCTGACAGGAGCGGATGCTGCTGTAACACCAGGTGCTGCTTTATGTGTTCCCCTGTGCATTGGGGTCTCTCCCCTCCGCCTGCCAGTGGGGCGATGCTGGGGGGGTGGTGTGCGGGGGTCTCATGGGGCCAGGCGGCCCTTGATGGTCTTGCAAGGACATCAGCGCTGCAAAGGGGCAGATGGTTGTCTTGTTCTTCTGGCATGCTCTAGCAAGTGTTTAATCGCTCTGTTGGGTGTTTCGCATTCAGAACTTGCTCCATGTCCCCTCCTGGAGGGTCTGGCCACTAGTGGGACCTGCTGCCCCGCGGCTCTTCTGGTGACCAGGGAACAATGGGCAGGAGTGTGGGGCTGTAAAACCCCACTGCTGAGCGAGGGAGGGGAGGGCTCTCGCAAGGGCAGGTGATTTCCCTTTTTCTTTTCTTTTTTTTCTTTTTTTTTTTTTTCTTTTAAATTTCCACTTAACTTTTGGCATTGTGTTAGAGGACACAAATACACCCTCAGCCCCTGAACGTGGATGCAGCTGCTGGAACCCTTTGTGCATGCCATTTCTGATGTGACCACTGGCTTTCATGGCCTTCTAATGAAGGGAGGGCTGTGTGTTTGGAAAGACTGAGCAGGACTCGGCAAACACACTGTAAAGCATTTATGGGTTTTGTCTAGGTTTTTTGGGGGCTTATGAAAAATCTTGCATTCTAGCCTGGATTTAAAAGCTAAAGGATTAAGTTAAATTAGAGCTGCTTTACCTGGATAAAGCCTTGCTCTTGTCATCAAACCCTTCGCGAAAGCCAGTGCCTGTGGACTGCCGTGCCAGGAATCGTGCTGCCCTTCCGCACACGGGGGCTTCCCGTGGAGCTGAACAGGCTGCCCAGGAAAATGGTGGAATTGCCATCCCTGGCAGTATTTAAAAGACGGGTGGACATGGTGCTTGGGGACATGGTTTAGTGGTGGTTTTGGCAGTGTTAGGTTAATGGTTGGACTCAACTATCTTAAAGGTCCCTTCCAACCTAGATGACTCTATGATGAGCGTTGCAGGCAGGGCAGGGCTGTGTTTCATGTGCCCAGCCAGTTTCTGAGCACTCTCACACCAATAGCTTCTTGAAATGGTGGCTAAGCCCATAGGAGAGTGCTGGGCAACAGATCAACGCTTTATGGGTTTATTGCTGCCATGAGTGGAGATGCTGCACATACCCACCTTCCGCTCTTTGCTCCGAACCCCGAGCAGTTACCAGGGCTCTTGGGTGCTTTTCCCGCATTACGCTCGCCCACTACAATCCCTGTCCTCGGGAGCTGGGTGATATTGAAGTGGTGATGAGGGAGCATCCCCCAGCATGAGCTTATTGACTGCCCCTGGTGGCCAGGGGCTCGTGCCTGCCCGTGCCATGGGCAGGGGGCAGGCGGCTCTGCCGGGGCTGCACTGGGGGAGCTGGATGGAAAACACCCCCCGGGGATGGGACTGTGGCTCACAGGCTCTGTTTGGGGTTGGCTGGCAACAGGGTGCAACCAGGGCAAGGCTTGGACCTGATTTCTCATAATTTCCCTTAGTTCCACTTATGCTGATGCCGTCTGGCTCTGCCTGTGAAGAGGCTGGCAGAGAAGGCGGGCTTGCCCCTTGTCCCATTTTGAGGAGTTTACATTAGTGAGTCGCCTGAGCAATAGCTCATAAAAAAAGTCATCTTTTCTTTTTTTCCGTAGAACACAAACAAAAATATTTTTATTTTTATTCTCTTAGCAGCAGGGAATTAAATGAAATCCAGTTTGGTAAAGCTCTAAATACAGCATCCAAGTCATGGCGAGTTCTTTGTGTTGTCCGAGCTGATCGCTCCTATTTCTTTCCTCTTGGGGCTACTCCTGAAACAAAAGTGTAAATGATTGCTTTGAAAAAGCTCTATGTTTCCTGTTACTTGGAAAATAAGCCTAAAAAACTCACTAGTGATGAGTGTGTGATCTGAGCATGAAGCCTGGCCAGCTGTGCCTCAGACAAAGCCCTTGCCTGTGGGCTGGCTGCAATTGACTCCTAACGAATAAAATATTAGCAGGGTTGTAACAGAAATAAGCCAGGCTGGGGTGGCACCCTCTCTGTTCCGCAGCTGTTCAGGGTGCTTAGGGCTCCCCTTTCATTAGCGTTCATCCTAAAAGAAGGCTCTCATGGGGCACGCTTGCCTTGGGGTTGGTTTTGGAGGGCCGACTCCTGCTCCCCTTTCTGCCAGCAGGGAGGCTCCATGCGGGATGCTCTGGGATGCTCTGTGTTGGGCTGCTGTGCTCCCAAGGGGCTTCCTGGTGCCCCTGGAGCAAAGGCGAGGCAAAGTCTTGTTTGGATGCATTTTGGTTTATTATCTTCATTTCCCCCTCACCCCTAGCCGATCCTATAGAATAACACAGCAGTATAAAAACTGAGGCCGTAGGTCTTCCAAAAGCAGTCGCTGATTCCCCCTGCACATCCGCTGCTGCTTTTACAACACCCACTTGGTGTGAAATGCCAGCCCTCCTTCATGTGTCGAGCGGGACATGCTGAGATGCATCTAAAACCACACAAAAAACATACACCAGGTCTGTAAAAGCAGCGGAATGAAGGAGTTGCTCAACTCTCTGGTTCCCACCAGGGGCTGCAGCGGGGAGGTGGCCCCGGTTGACCCTGGGCAAAGCACATACCGTGAGCACGCGTGGACTCCCACCCTGGCAGGAGCTCAGGACCTGTGCTGGGGTTTGGTGGGAGCAGGGTGCAGAAAGGAGCTCTCCTGCCTGGCCAGCACTGAGGGTCCATTGAGGGTCCCTCCACTGAGGGTCTGAGGTTTTTCCTGCAGCCTGGCACAGAACCCCAACCCAGCGAGTGGCAAATCTGCCTGTGGGACACGCAGATATCTCTGTTCCTACTTTTTTTTTTTTTTTTNAGGCCTTCTGCAAGAGGAAATGGAAACCGTGAAGCCACGGCCTGGAGAGGTTCCTGCTAATGTTTTTCCATAGAGTGAAACTGGAAATGACTTTTTAGAAAAACATAGGGTGATTTGCCAAAGTATTTTTGTTCTGCAAAAATACCTCATCATAATCAACAGCATCCTTGCTAGGGAACAAAAATAAGCGCATTGCTAAGGATGAGCTGATGTTTATTCCTCCTTGCATAGCAATAGCAAGCTGACTGGCTTCCAGTTACTGACACCGCACAAATCCAGAGAATTTCGTTGGTGTTACTACGGGTCTCTCGCTTAGCAGAGCACTACAGGTGCCCTGAGTAAAGGAAAGGGCTGGGCACTGTTTAATTGTGAGTATTTGCGGGGGCAGCTGCTTGCGGCAGTGCTGGGGGCGGGTCCCCGTGCTGGTTTGATGGCTGGGGAACGGCTGATTCCCAGAGCCTGTCCAGCACAGCCTTCAGCAGTCTCATCACATCATGATTGCTCCTCCCCGCTTCCTTACCTGGAAGATGGCTTCAGGCTTGTACCAAGCCTTCACTTGGCAGCGCGCTGTCTGGTTCACTACTCTTCCCTGCTCCAGAGCAGTAAGAGAATGCTTCGTGGATCATACAAAGCCCTCTGTGCCTGTCCTGAGGCAGGATTCACTTCTGAATTCCCCCTGATTAAACTCAGTCCAGCACATTTCTGAAATCCTTCAGAGCTGGGCAATGCAGAAGCCTCCTGAATGCCCGAGCCCGATGATGAGCCTAACTTTTATTTGCTGAAAGGTAAACCTGTTATTACACGTCCTTCCCCAGCAGCCACAGGCAGTTTGTACCCTTCCCTCTGCACCAGCCTCTTACATACTTCGAGAGTGCTGTCATCCCGTGCCTCTGGCTTATCTGCCACCACTTAACCAAACTGGGGGCTCCCCCAGGCCGTGCTCATCCATCTTCCTTTGGGGTCTTCCTGCCCCAAACTGGGCTGTGCCTTTGGTCGGGGCCAGTGCCTTTGGTCACATCCTTCTGCAGTGCTTATACAGAACCAGGTTGATATTTGCTATTTTGGGTTGGTTTGGTTTTTTTTTTTTTTTTTGGTGAAAGCTGCCGTTATCGACTCAAACGCACAGGAGCCCCACAAGCCAGATCTCTGTGGTGCTTGGGGCCAAGGCGGGCTCAGGCGCACGGGCCACTGCACTCAGGGACGGCATCTGCTCATCCAGAGCTGTGCTTCAAATGTGTACTGAATTTAAATTTAATAAGTGTCCTTACTAATTAAATATCAGCAGGCTATTAAAACCAGCTTGGAGATTAGCAGGTGAGGAGGAGTGATGTTGCCATTTAAATAAACTAGGACTGCTTGGGTTGTGGTTTTTGGTTCTGTTTCTGGTTGGGTTTGGATTGTTTGGTTTTGTTTGTGTTTTTTTTTAAAGCTCATTTGGCCCATACGGGCTCTGCTAAAGACATATGCCCTCGTGGCTCTGCCTTTTCCTTGCTTACCCCCGGCCAGAGCTCAACTGTGGAAGGACGGCGTGTCTCCCTGAGACCCCTGCCCTGCTCGCGGACGCGTCCCTCAGCACCGGGCAGCCTTTGCATCCAATCCATCGCTCTCCAGTTAAACCTGACATCCAGGAAAGGGCTGGAGATGAGGTGTTGAGGGTGCCGCCAGCCATGCGCACACCCTGCTCCATCACCCTCCCTCCATCCCAACCTCATCCAGGGTTTAGTCCAATGCACACAAATGTCCTCTGAGGCTTGCTTTCTGCCTTCCATGGACGGCTCACATGCACACGCGTGCACACACACACACACATACACGCACATCCACCCACCAGCAATCCAGGTCTGCCCTCAAACCCCATCTGCAAATTGTCTCTGCAACACATCAACGTGGATTTAGGTGGAATGGGGCTTTGAGCAGCCTGGTCTAGTGGAAGGCGTCCCTGCTCACGGAAGAGGGGCTGGAACTGGATGGTCTTTAAGGTCCCTTCCAACTCTAATCATTCTGTGATTTAATCCACTGCAGCAGGACAAGAGCCCCGCCAGCCCTGAGGAAACGCTCTGCCCCATAATTGCTCTCCTGCAGATTGCACCCTGCGCCTTGTTTACTCTTCTATAAATAGCTCCTGTTGAACGCTGCTCACAGAGCAAAACCCAAAGGGGGTATTACCAAAGAGCTGTCAAAACAGTTCCCAAATGGAAATATATGTATATGAAGTACTTCTGCTGCCAGTCCCCTTAAATTACAGCTTCCACACCTGCAATTTTTTGGTAAATATTCTAATGCATCTCTTTACACAGGGGCGTTAGAGCAGCAAAACCTGCCTTAGCACTATGTACAGACGTTTTGTTCTCATCTTGGCTTGCACATCCAAAGTACTCCATGGAAGCCGTCCCTAGCCTCAGCACCCGGTGCCTCATACAAACAGCTGTGCTGGATGGTGGCAGGGGTCCCGCTGGGGTTGTTTTCAGCCCCCACCAGCAGATGTTCAGAGGAGGGTAGAAGGACACAGAAGAGTGTAAAACCTTCTTGAAACAGGTCCTGTCTAGTGAGGGAGCTCTGTGTCTTCTGTAGTCTGTTATGGCTTGCCTTCCCATGGTCTAAACGGCAGCCACGAGGACTGCGCGCCTTTGCTCGCGGCAGAAAGCGGGGCAGTGCAGGGGCTCACCGGCCCCTGAGCATCTTCTGGCCACGCAGGTGTAGGTGGCTAAAGTACAGCGAGCTTTGACACTGGGCACCTTGCTTCTCTTGTGCTGTTCTTTTTTTAAATGATGCAGTTTTTTCCTGTGTTTCCTCATGGAAAACCACGGGAAGCAGCTTGCTAGCAGGCAGGCTCCATCGATTTCCTGCAGAACCCTGTCAAACCCTCTCTGCAGGGATTTTCCCTCTCTGCTCCATGGCAGATACGCTGGGCTATATGACTCTGTGCATGTTTCTATCCCTCTCCTCCACCTTCACAGTTTTTCAGCTTTTGCAGTATCTCAACTATGGGAAATAAAAGGCTGACTGTCTTATTTGATTGAAAAAATTGATTCTGGCTTTTTCAGATGGCTGAATACCCAGAATCTGTGATGGTGCCTCCCCCTCTGACCAGCCACCAGTTCAACCATGCACAAACTTTTTACAGTAACTTGCCTGCTTAATCAAAAGAGTTGTTTGCTTCTTGGAGCAAGTGGCTCAAGGGATGCGCAGTGCCCTTTTAAGCGTAACTCTCCTCGTTCGAACGAACATTTGCAGAAAAAAGGATAGATTTTTGAATTAGGAGGGTCACAGTGACGGGGCCAGGTTTTGCCCGCTGTGTTCATGCGAGTAGCCGCAATGCAATGGGAGTGCGGCGATATGCATGATTGATGGGTGGTTTTGGATTAGCTGGAGGAAGGGAGCTGGTACGCAATATTTAAAGCTAACAGGGCCTAAACTGGCTTTGACAAAAACATCACAGTCGAGCAATGCTGTGTGGACTGCTCCAAAGCTACTCTGTGTTTAGAGGCTGGGCTGGGAAAGGTGCGAGCATACAGCCTCCCAAACGCCGCAGCTGCGCAGCCACACAGGACAAACCCTGACAAACACGCTGGTAGGTTTACAGCATCCCTTCAGGCCACCCCGCGGGGCCGTGATCAGGCTTGGCAGTCACTCCAAAGGGCAGAAACAATGTTAAGCACTGATTCTCATGGCTGGAGAAGTAAGAAATGCGAACTCGGGCCCGAGAGCGGGGAGCTCATCTCCTGATGCCACGCTCTGCTCTGCGCTGGAGAGCAGCAGAGTCGGCGTGCTCAGTGGTGACAGGGGCGAGGAGAAGAAGAGCAATGGCTCTGCCTCCAGGAAAGAAAAGCAGTTCATTTGCCACCTGTGCAGAGGGTCTGGTTGCTTCATCAGAGCCTGAGCTCTCTGCTGAAATATCCATGCGGCAGCTGGGCTGGGAGTTTTTATCTGACGAGCATGGCTCTGCAGGGTGCTGGCTGTTCCCTGTGTGACGGGTGTGCTCCTGCCCACGTGCGGTTTCACTCCTCCGATGTCCAGAGAAGCCCGAGTTCCCAGGACTGCACTGCTTGGGCTGCGCTGCCCAGCGCAAGAGGCTCAGCTTTGTTGGTCCTCCTTGTTCCAGCCAGAAATGGCTGGAGGGAGGGAAGAGGCAGCGCTGGAAAAGAAGCAGGGACCAAAGCTGCCTTGACACAAGGTGCACTCAGGGTAGGACATGGGCTCCCCAGGGCCGTCCTGGGCAGCTGGGATGTGCTCTGCAAATTTCTTTATCATTAGGTCTTCTCTTTTTGCTCCAAAGATTGTTCTTCATGTTGAAAGGCCTTTCGCAATCCCCAGCTTTTGCAAAGACGCTGCATCCCTCCCAGCACCCGCTGTGTCTTTGCCTACATGGACATCGCGGTGGAGGGGAGGTCTCCCAGTTCGGGTCTGACTGGGCAGGTCAGATGTGCCTGGGGTAAGGCTTATAGTTCCCTGTGACCCTTCTCATTTAAAAGCAACACAGCCCTGTTGATGCTGCTAACCTTTAGTAGCAAATCGTCCTCTATAATGGTCCTCCCAGGGGGCACAGCACAACATGGGGCAGCTGCGCTCCCATCTGCAAGATTATTCCCACCAGAGCTGCTTGCCAGCTCTCTGCTTCCAGCCCCTGGGCTCTTCTGGCCTGACTTGTGTACGTCATGCAATTATTGTGTATATCACGAGTTCGTTTTGTGCATCTGCTAAGTCATTGCTGCCTGTGGTAAATACAGCATGTCTCCAACCACCAGACTATCACCAGCCCCTCAAACCTCACTGTATCCAAGCTCCAGGAGATCTGGTAAGGAAGATGGAAAACAGAGGTCCAGAGAGCATAAATAGCTTCTTACATGATCATATGTATTCCTTGGCCAGAACAAGAGATCAAACTCCATTGTTAAATTAGTGTCCTCCTCAGTGGACTGTCCTGCCCTCTCTGGGGCTGTGGATACTCAGTACTTGGAAGAATTCAATCCCAGGTTTTGGATCTGGAAGAGAAATATGTGTCTATAGTCCCTCATGAGAGATGGCTGTTGTCACACCTTTCTAGGCTAGAATTTTGTGATCTACTTCTTGTTTTCCTTTTGGTCATTGGGGCAATTTCTTTATGGACCCACGCAAATGGACTCTCCTTCCCTGTCCCGTCTATAGCTGATTCCTGTTTGGAAGATATGTCACCCAAAAAAAGGCTCTGGGATAGGAACGTAATGGCTGGCTGTTGGTGTCTGGAGCTCTTGTACTGCCAATGGCAGTCTTGACTTGAGCTTTCACTGAACTTGCAGAACTTGCCCACGTGGCCAGACCTTGGTGTACAGGTCACCTCGGTTCTCAGCAGCATCTATGCTCATTGCCCACCAGTGAAATTCTGACTTCTCTTTTCTAAAAAGGGCATTCTTACTGTCCCTACAGATGTCCAAGGAGCACCAGAAATATACTCCTTGTTGGACAATATTTATTTGCCTTCATCCAAATGACAGAAAAACCCCCAAACCCTGGTGGTTCAGAGAGAGGGGGCAGTGCCAATACCTCCATGAAGAGCCATTCTGGAGCTGCTGTCCTCTTGCATGAACCTATATGTGTAGTAAAATTTCCCAAAAAAACAGCCTGGAGGAAAAGTATCTGGGCTTGCGGAACCTAAATGTCAGAGTGCAGCATCAGTCTCGTGCCAGAAAATAGGTAATCTGATGTACTGACGCTACTGATAGCAAGACGGATTCCCACCTGCCAAAAATAACTTCAGAAAGCTAAAATCACTGTAAAACAAGATTAGCATGAATAATTGTATACCTTCACAGACCCTGTGTGCTCGTCCGTATGAATAGCAGACCACTGGAAACAAGGCTTTGTAATGAACACGGGGGAAGAGCTCTTGGCCAGACTGTTGGTTATTCTTTGGTGCTTGTTACCTGCAGCTTTGGTTATGACTGATCCTATCACAGCCATAAAGAAGCAGTAGCAGCAACTTTATCAGCACTAAGAAAAGGTATCTCCTAGGGAGCAGAGAGAAGAGGCGCATACCCCTAGAAATCCAGATCTAGCCTCAAAACCTAAAGCGTTCACCGAACTTAGGATCTTCAATTCTAGAGCTACTTTGTATGGCGATAGGCTGGTTTGCTTTAGGAGCTGGGGTGCGGGGTGAGAATTTAAACAGCTGTGATAATGTTGTGGATCAGGCCTATGTTTGTAAGGCATTTTATGTTCTTCCCTTCATGGAAAAAGTAAAGCCTGATATTTAAATGCAATGATATTTCGACACTATAGACTTACAGGATTTCTTTTGTTTTGTGTGCCAAGACAAACCATGTACAGATGTGTAAGAACCAGGATCTCCTTCAGAAAAATCCTCAATAACTAAGTTTTATGCAAGAGTTCGTACTGTTGCCCACCAGGACAGGTTTTTATTGAAAATAGCATTACAGAAAGCCTGCCGTGCCAGGTCGCACGAAGGACTGGGTAAGGAAATTTTGCAGTAAATACCACTATGGAATCAAATTGCTGTTTGTTTCCCATGAACTCAATATTTGCATAGTCAGACTAAATCGCTTTAATTTTCACTTGGATGTAACGACGAGGCCGACACACCAACTGACGCCTTTTCCAGATAATCTCTAGCTGTGATCTGCTGAAGTCAGAAGGCTCCTGCTGACGGACATGTTTCAGGTGCTTTCTCTCTCATTCCTAAACATTTTCCAGAGCATTAAGCATGTGAATCAGATTTTAGAAACATTCGATAAAACCACAGAAGTGTTTATAGGAGTCTACATTTTTATTACATTCTGGAGGCCATTATAATACACAAAACTGAATAATTATTGCAAGAAGCATACCAGTTAAATGAGGAATATTGTTCTGCATTAGAAGCACACCATGTGTCCTAGCCCAGCTTGCTGGCTGGTCCCTAGCATCAGTTGGCTATGACAAGGCATTCAACACTTGCAACAGTCAGAAGACCAGCACCATTGGCGACGTGCCTCCATAACGGTGACCAGCTGTACCTACCAAATGTTGCTGCTCGGTTTTCATCACCTCAGATCTCCAGTATAAGTCCTATAAAATGCTGAGACAGCTGAATACGCAGCGAGCCATGGAGTGAACTCCACTTAACCTCCCTTGGTCGCTCACTGCCACGTCTGACCTCTGCGCTGGAGGTGCTCCAGGGTGAGAAGGCGAATTCTTCCTATGGCCCTGCTCTAATACAGGACCTCCTTGTGAACGAGCTATTGGGGGGGGCAGATTTAATTTACTGCTCAAGTTGTGAAATAATTTTTAGAAGTATTGGAGATTTCTTGTTCTGCTGCCATGTGATATTTATGTGGCTTGACAAAATTTCTGGAGCGTGTGGGAGGTGCGTGCTGGGACACCGAACATTGCATAGGGCAGGTGTTAATTAGCAGCGCTGTCAGGTCCTACATCAGCACCCAAATGGCTGATTGAAAGGAAAAAACAGCTGAAGACAGGTGGTTGATGTTGCTCATTCGTAACTGGTGGCGCTTCTGGGAACAAGTTGTTCCGGCGTTATCTCCTGCCCGGGCACAGCGCGGGCAGGCACGGGACGGTGGCAGCTCCTCCCTGGGGGGACACAGCCCTGTCCCCTCCCCATGCTCAGTACCGAGGTTTGCACCGGCCAGGGCTGGGGAGGGGTTGTGAAACTTGGCTCACTGGTGATTTGTGTGTCTTTTGTTTTTCAAAAGGGGGGAATCTAGGCCTGAAACACAAGCCGTGGAAAGTCGTCTTGGTCATTGCAGTGGCTTTATGTAAATAAAAGCTGTACCTGCATCCTGAACCGCTGTATTCCAGCGGCTAGGGCTGCGTTGGATGAGCCCTGCACACCTCAATGTGTGTGTAATGGAGAGGATTGCCTGCTCTTCCCCTTGCATATACAGCCTCCCAAACCTCAGACTGCTCTCGCTGCCTTTCTTTGAGCACCTTCTGTTTTTGCTTGCCCTGAGAGAAGAAACTGAACCTACCTGCACACCCCTCTTAGAAGGTGCATGGTCTGGTGCCCCTCTGCCCAGGCTGCTGGTGACGAGGTGTGGGACGCAGGTGGTGGTGGCTGATCCAGGCCAGGGGCTTGGGCCCAGGTTCCTCAAGGAGCAACATGCCCCCAGGCCTCCTCACTGTTGGGGCAAGAAGGCAAATAAACTTAATAGCTGTTGGCATCAAGGGGCTGCAAGAGCCAGAGCTGCGGCTCATGCTTCACGCTCACTCGACACCATGCAGAGTTCGTCTGCCCTCCCCAGATGTCTCTGTTTCTGCTCACGGAGGTTGTTACAACATGAGAACTCGGCGTGTGAGTCGTTCAGATTGTTCCTTCTGATACGCTGGGTCTTGCCTGTGTCTTCCCTGCACTTCATGTGCTGGGCTATTGCTCAACAAGCTCCTCTGCCGCAGTCCTGCTGAGCTCCGGCTGAATCGCTTGTGCTGGAATTTGCTGCCTTGCTCTTCACTTCTTCGAGGTTGAGCCTTAACAGAAGTGTGAGGAAACGCTGTCGTTAGGCTGGCTGCTCTTTCTAGGGTGGTAACATGGCTGCGTCTCTTTCTCTTCCCCTCTCTCTCACGCACACAGCACTTATTTGGCAGCCAGGCTTTGCCTCTCCCCTCCAGCCGGCATGCTTTGCTGAGAGCCTCTCACAAGGGGCTGTATCAAAAGCTGCAAGAGCTCTTGATAAATGACTTTTCACTGATAACGTTTCAAAAGTGCTGTAACAGCTGAAGCAAGCATGACTAGATTTACAAATGCCGCAATAGGTTGTTCTTAGCCATTAACTCCTCTTCACTTGCAATGTTGCCTGCTGTCCCAAGCCTAAGCTGGGCGACAGGCTGTGGCAGGATTACAGCCAATGTCAAATGCAAACCCTGGGGACAAGGGTGATAAGGCCCAAGTGAGGGCCGGGAAAGCTGAGCCCCCCTGCAGAGCCACTCGATCCCACAGCCCAGGAGTGCTCTGGCGTCTCAGCTGAGGGGCTGGGAGCATGGCGAGGCGCAGAGGAGCACGGCTGCAGCTGCGAGACGCCTTGGTGCCTCTAATGCCTGGAATTCTCACCACCTCCAATCTCTCCCTGCAACAGGCAACTCCAGGATGTAGATACGGAACATGCAGTACTATGTTGTCCTGGTTTGAGTGACACAGGACTAATTTCTCTTTCAGTAATTTCACTTTTCAGTAAAGTCTCTTCTAACACTTAGGAAAACTGTGCTTTTGGAAGACTCTAGTGTCTGAATTTGTGAAAATATTCACTTTATAGCCAGCTGTGGTGTGTGGGTTTCAAGGTCTCAGTGTTTTTGAGCTTGCCAGGTGCGGGGATGAGGAGTAGCGAGACCCGGGCACTTGACCCAAGCTGCCAACAGGACTATTTCATACCATGAATGTCACGTTCAATACAAATTAGAAAGTTTGCTGAGGAGTTGTCTCTTCCTTGGTGACTGTGATGCTGGGAACTCCTTGCCCTGGTGCTGGACCACTGAGCCCTTCCCTTNAGTGAGTTGGGGTTGTTCAGTCTGGAGAAAAGAAGGCTCTGAGGAGTTCTTATAGTGGCTTACCAGTATCTTAAGGGGGCCTACAAGAAAGCTGGGGAGGGACTTTTTAGGATGTCGGGTAATGGTAGGACTAGAGGGAATGGATCAAAACTAGAGATGGGTTGATTCAGACTGGACATTAGGAAGAAGTTCTTCACCATGAGGGTGGTGAGACACTGGAACAGGTTGCCCAGAGAGGTGGTGGAAGCCCCATCCCTGGAAGTTTTTAAGGCCAGGCTGGATGGGGCTCTGAGCAACCTCATCTAGTGGGAGGTGTCCCTGCCCATGGCAGGGGGGTTGGAACTAAATGATCTTTAAGGTCCCTTCCAATCCTAACAATTCTATGATTCTATGAAATTTGTTTATATTTCAACCCTTGGGTTTTCTTGTCTTTTCGCGATTCCCCTTCCCGGGTGGGGAGGGGTCATCAGGTGATAGAATAATTGTCTAAACGACAATAAATTGTTGTGGGTTCCTCAAACCATAACCTATGTCTACCTGGCTCTAATGGATGCAGCATTAAAATACCACACTCCTGCTTCAGATACAAGCTTGGCAGCTTTTCCAGCCTGGCTTGGAAGTGCAAGACAAGGATCAGCTTCTCCCATGAGCTCCGTGTTCCTTAGGCTTGTGTTGCAAACATCTGGCAGGCTTTTGTTTGTTTGGTTTTCTGCACTTGCACGCATTTTAGTCATTTCTGCCATGCTCTTGAACGTGCTGCTGTGGATGCTGCTGGGGAAGCCATGGTGCTCTGCAGGAAATGCGTCTAGCCAGTGCGAATCTGTGCTTGCTGTGGGAGGGAAGTCGGGAAGAATGAATATTTGCCCTGTGGCATCAATTTCCTGTCTACTGTTCTCCAAAAAGCAGCTGGAAAACACCCAGGAACACAGATGTATATGTGTGGGCCTGGCACCCTCCTGGCAGGGGTGAGAAGGAAAGCCTTTGGTCTTTCCCTCTGCTTGTCGTAGACCTTCTTCCCTAGCCCCAGCCACTGTCCCCCTCCAAAATTCCCCAAATCATCACTTTGCTGGAGTGCTCCTCTCCCCGGGAAATAGGAATTCAGGATTCAATTTCATGTACCATATGGGCCCATGTGGAAAAATGCAGATTCTGCCTCGAGAGACAGAGTGATGCAATCGCCTGGGTCAGTAAGATGTGTGCGAGGGAGGCTGGCTGCACGACAGCTCCGGGGGCAGCCGCACGGCCGGCAGCTCCTCTGCCAGCGCTTCAAATGCTTCACTCAGCTCATCAGGACACCTCCAAACTACTTGACCTTTTTAACGATAGGGAATTTTAACGATTTCCTTTACGAGTCCGACGTGTGGTAATTCAGCGCCATGTCCACTGCTGACATCCTTCGGTAGGAGCTGGTGGGATTGGAGGGCAGAGGAATATAATTCATTAGTGGTAGGGAATTGCCTCTTGTTGCTGTGTAGTTTCAATAATAACAAAAAAAACCCCAAACAGCTCAAAACTGATTGATTTTAAATGTGCCTTACTTAAGAATGAAATGTTGTTGTGGATTTCATGTCAATGGCTTTTAATGGCTCAAGTTTTGCACGTATCACGAGTATAGAATGAGCTGCTTTAGCAGGCAGCTGCAATGTGGGGGGACCTTGCTGGGCAGCGAGGACAGACCTGGTGCTTCCTGCATGGCTTGAGAAGACCTGTCTGTGTGCTCTGCTCTCCAGGAGAGCTCCCAGCACATGCCGAGTCCACCTTCCCAACGGGGCACTGGATTATCGACACTCCATTTACTGTTTCAATAGGCAGCATCTGAATCCTGGTCTATTAAATGACGCAGCTGGCACATGAGGTTTCTAATGAAACACTGCCTTGTCTCGGCCCCCGCAGATCAGAGGAGTATTGGGCTCTTCCCAGGCATTTCTCGTGCCCCTCTGACAGAGAAGAGCAGAAGGACATTGTCTCTCCCAGCTCCTTCCCATGCAGGCAAACATCAGCTAATGAGAGCTGGCTTCTTAATGTGACCCGAAACAAAACTTCTCAGTCCATGTTTTCGCTTTCCTTCTCATGAAACTTATTCAAGAAAGACTTTCTTTGTCACTTCACAAACTGTTTGCAGTTATTTGTTCTGGTTATGGAAATACTTTATTTGAATAGTTATGGGAAAAAAATGCAGCCTACGGCTTGGTTCAGCTCCAATCACCTCCAAGCAGCACTGACGCTGCTCTGGCTGGGTCTGGGGCACTGGTTAGATCTCCTCTAGGTGAAAACCAACAGGCTGAGAGAGTTGGGGTTGTTCAGCCTGGAGAAGAGAAGGCTCCGGGGAGACGTTATTGTGGCCTTTCAGTACCTAAAGGGGGCCTACAGGAAAGATGGGGAGGGACTCTTGANGTAGAGGGAAAGGGAGGCTGCAAGGTCCTGTGAAGGCTCCATGTTCACCTAGCACTAAGGTCTCAGCTGCTGTTCGGTCCTACAGCCACACGCACAAGGTCACTGCTGTCATGTTTGTGGTGAAGGGACAATAATAACAGCATGGCAGCAGTTCTTGAGGAGGAAGGACAGGAAAGACTATGAAGGTTGTCTTGGGAAGGAGTAAGAACTGAAGAGTCATATTACGATAACAGCCAGAGGTTGGCGAGCCTGCAGCGGAAGGCAGAGTGCAAAGCAGTCGGATGATCTTTGCCCTAAGAGGCTCAGAGTCCAGTTGAGGGCAGCCGGTGCAGAGGGAAGAGCACTCAATGGACGTGTGAGCACGGGGGGGAGGATTAGCTGGGTAACAGCAACAGATTGCACAGATTAGCTGCACTGGCAGCACAAGGCTATGGGGGCGCTGGGGGGGAACGCCGCGTCCACAAGGAGACTTTCTGATAGCTCTTGACATCGCTCTCCCTCCTCTCTCGCCCTGGAGCAGCCCTGACTGTAGCTGGCCACCTTGGCCTGCACATGAAGCAATGAGTGCCAAGACTGCAAGAGTCCCAACACCCTTCAGCATCTTACATCGTTAGCTGAGATTTTTTTATTTTAATTTCATCAGTCATGTAGATCTGAGTCAGAAATGTATTTAAATCTTATTTACAGTTCAAATACATGCTGGAAGTTAAGCAGATAATAAGCGCTCCCCTAAATGCTAGTAGTGGGTTTGGGTTTTATTCTTCTTTTTGTATTAAATAGTGCGCTGTCATAGCATAAATAATGCGACTGAATTCATTTAGCAATCTTTTTGTCTGCAACATGTCTCGTGGCTTTTGAGAAGAGGTAAAGCAAAAATAGCTACAGCTATTGTACTAAATAAGGCTGTCATCAACACCAACTGTGAAACAGGGGATCACTACCTGGCTGGACAAATAAATAGATTTTTTTTTCTGTCTTCTAGGGTACATTTTCTTTTTGCTGTGCCTCTGTAAGGCCAATTAACATTAATGGGAGTTGTATATACACACCCAGCAGAGAACAGACCCTTACAGGAGGACCTCATTAGCTCTTTCTGACTGTGGCTTTCATTCTGAGTTGCTAAATTTTATGGATTAGCAGGAATGCTAAAAAATATGGAAAAGGAATCCTGGATATTGCCATACCAAAGTGCTTACTTAATGAATTTTAACGAGTCAGGTTTGAGAACGAATTGGTAGGTCCATGTATAACTAGACCTCTGGAAAAACTATACAAAGGCAATCTGATCAGCCAGCTGTATAAATAACCCACTGCATGGTCCTGACCTCTTCCACTCAGACAGTATAATTCCCTGAGAAACTCTGTTTCCAAGGGAAGAACACTAGAAATTCTCATAAACTTTGCTTTCCCAACCTGCCAAAGAAGAGGCGTTTGCAAAGGGAGTCACGCATAGGAGAAGGCTCAGAGGATCTCCTTGGGACAATAATGCTACAAGGATTGCTCATCTCCAGGGACAACACTGCGTGTCCCAACCATCCTCCATCCTTGAGCAAACTGAGCTGGTATTTTTAAGGATGGTGTGTATTTAAGACAACTATGAGAAACCTGCAGCCCCTGACATCATTTCTCTGGCCTAGGGATGCTTGATTTTTCCCACATTATGGTGGGATAACATTAGAAGTGTTTTCACGTGTGGTTTCCCAATGGTATTTGAAGGGCCCTCAGCAAGGAAAGATTCTTCCCTGTTTCTTCTTCTTCCTGTGGGTTTGAGGGAATGTAACCGCAAGAGGAGGCAGGTTCAGCAGTGAAGATGTTTCTCATCCCTTACCATACATGCCCTGCACCCTGGAGTGAGGGGCTTGGTTTGTACCGGAACAGCACTACGTGTCAAACAGCGAAGCATCTGAATTCAACATGTATCCATGTGGATTAATTATCAGGATGATGGGAAAAAACGAGCAGTTGAAAAGGAATGACGAAACTGTGATAAAGCACGTGGAGGCTGGGAAATCACCCTCCTTTTTAAAGAAGCAAGCTTTGAAAATCTTAAACAAATGTAAGATTTAAACAGAAAAATGTCCCTGTGCAGCAGCAATTGTTTCACCCAGCTGGAATCCCACCACAAACCCTGCCTCCCATTGCTGCTCGCCTTCTGCTATGTGATGCCTTCCTGCCGTCCCCTTGCAGAACCCCTGCTTACAGAAGGTGATTGCTGGGGTACCTGAGGTAGTACACAACCCTGCTAAATTCAACTCATGACTTTTTTAAAATGAAAGCAAGCTGGCATTTGGGGAGAATTCTCAAAGGCTCAGGACCATCTGGATACTCTCCTTCCTTCCCTACAGTCATCTTCAAAAGTATTTCTGTTCTTTTCTGCTCCTCGGTGGAATATTTTTTCATTCTTAAATTGATGATTTGTCCTTTGCGATGTTTCTGTGTGAGGATTTATGTACCCTCCAATGAAGCACATAAATAAAAAGCTGGATTCTGAAAGCCATGCGGCCTGGATTACATATCTCTGAATTGCCATGATTTTTCTCCTGACTGCTCACCCTAAGCACCCACTTATCTCCACCCGCATCTCAGCTCTGCACCCGACAGGTCTGAAGGAGCCAGGCTCACTGCAGGACAGGACCTCATTCAGCGTGCTTCCTCCAAACAGCGCACAGACTGGACACTGGCTCTGGGGGAACTGCACTGATTTCACTAATTTGCTTTTGAAACCCAGTTACCTTAAATTGCGTCATGCCCTGGCTGGGCCTTACTTGCGTTTGCACCTGCAGTGCGCTGATTTAGCTCGGGAAAAGCTCTAACTGAGGCGTCAGCTGGTGTCAAGTGTAAGGGCTGGGTGCAGGGATGGCCAGAGGGGTGGGAGACAGTGAAGCCTACGAATACATTTGGGTATGGAGGAAGACGAGAGTTAGACCTCCAGGAGAAACTCTGAGCGGCAGGACAGGGGAATCCATGAGAAAACCCAGTGAAGAAGAGACTTGGGGTGTCTTCTTTCTCCTCAGACTGTCTGTGGCTCATCAGTCCTCTCCCTGCCTGTCCTCGCTTCCCAAGTCAGTGGAGAGTGGCCCCGTCTACCTCGCCGTTTACCAAGGACGGGACTGCAGCAGAAACCATGCCAAGCAGGGAGAAGAGGCTCCTGCAGCCGCCCCACACCAGCCACCTGGCGATTTTGATATTCTCATCTTGGCTTTCAGTCCCTGTTACATTGAAATTAGCTCTTGGGGTTAAATCTTCTTGCTTTCAAAAAAACATGCAAGCAAAAAGACAAGGTTTTCTTTTTCGTTTTTATTGTTGTTTCCAGTCCAGCTCTTTAATGCTATTTTTAGAAGCCTGTGTTTTAATGCTGTGGCGTGAATTGCTGGGATTTCCCTTCGCTAACATAAAATAGACGATCTGCACTTTGGTATTAGCAGTCAGCCAGGAAATCCTTTCCTGGTGCCAAAAATGGGCCTTCTTTCATAAATCTGTGTTTGTTTTAATTTCCTTTTGCAGCAATGACACGCCAGATCAGCTGCGTTGGTTTCTTGACATATTATGTAGTGCCATGTAACATGACAGGCTTAACTGGAAATGAGAGACCAGATTTGTCTTTATTTGATTCACTGATGATACACACAGCTGGGAAATGCTGGTTTGCAAGAAATCAGGGAAAGGACTATTTCTCATCCCTGTAAAGAAGAACTAGCAGAAGGCAGTTGTTCTACAGGGAGCTTTAAATGTTTGAAAACATACAGGATGAATCCTGTATGTCTAATTGCCTTTAACAGCATGACAGGATTATCTTTTACTGATCATGCATTTATTACAAGGCAAGGAAGCTGTAATCAAGTAGGCCGAAATCAATTGAAGGATCCAGATCCTCTTCCAGCTCTGCCACTGTCTGTGCAACCCGTCCCTGTCTTGCTGTGAAATGGGAATCATTTTCTTGATCCACTTTTTGTGCAGTCTGTGAAGGAAAAAGGCTCTGTATAAATAAGTCATAATTAGGCTTCTCTCTGGATCAGAATTAATTTCCAAAACACTCATGTCCTGTTGCTACTGTGGCTGGTCTCTTCCTCTCAGCCAGGAAGGTATTACGTGGTAAGGATTACGTGAAGCAATTTTTTAAGTTCTATTTTTAAGAGTTCTGAAAGGCAATACCTAAATGTTAGTCATTGCCATCCTTAAAATACACAAAATGGCAGCTCCAGGCACTCTGACATTCATGGTTAGCAGGGAACGCACACAGCACGGGGAATGCAGAGCAGCAGCGTGCATGGCGTGGCCTCGCGCTGTACAGCTCGCTTTCAGCTGGGGAAAGGTTCCCGGTGCACCGTACCAGCTCTCTGGCATCGTTCCCTCAGACTGCCTCACAAAAATACAGCTCGTGCAGATGTGGTCCAGCAAGGACTGTGACAGCCAGTTCTTGGAACAGGGGTCAAAAGGGCTGCAGTTTATCTCCCCAGGATTAACTCCCTTCTCAGGGGGACAAAGTTCAGCAGAGCTGTTCAGAGCAGCCCTCTGCTCTGTGCTCGGGGGGAAGAGCTCACCAGTCACCCAGCAAGAGCTGGCACCTCTGGGGGAAGCTGTTAAAACACACTGGCAAATCAAGCCAGGCGATTTGAGTACCGCTGTCGATGTACACACAGTGCGAGGCAGCAGCCTATGAACAGGTTATTAGAGACCTAAATTCATCTCACAAGCTGAGGGTAATGAAGTCCCAGTGAGTCCTCACTGCACTGTGCTGCGGCACGGTAAGGTACAGGAACATGCACGTGAATAAGCAGGTCACAGGAAGCAGCAACCGAAACCAAGGCATAAATGAGCAGCAGCAGCAGGTATTATACTTGATTTACTCCTCTGCAGTTTGGCCCACAGTGATGTGCTACGTCTGGCTCTGTACCTTTGAGCTATGCCCAGTGCTTCATATAGGATCTTCCCTTGGTGTGCTGTGAGCCACAGGTCATGCTGGAGGGAAAGGTGAGCTCTGCCTTGCTTGCTTTGTTGTGCTAAAGCTGCCCACTTCAGACACAGCAGGCACCATGGGGAGCAAGTGCTTTGAGTTGCTAGAGGAAGAAGGTGGTTAGGGACATGTTACACACGTTCTTGCATTGCTGAGTACTAGACCTTATTTATTCACACGGCTGTATTTCCACAGGCAGACTTGTATTAGGAGACAAGTCCTGTTGATGCCACTGCTGTCGCTGCCAGCAAGGGTCCAAATCCCAACCCTGCATTTCCCTTCAATGTCACCTGGTTCCAGACTTTCCTCTGCAGGCAATGCCAAGCTGCCCTGACCAGAAACTGCTGCTCTCACCGCATCCCCAGTCCCGGGCTTAGTCACTTCCAGCCACTGGTTCTGCTTCCTGCCCCGCTGGTGCCGAGGCCCCTTCCAATTGTGAAACCGGTGTTTGACATCGTGCCCAGCGGTGAGTGAGCTCACCCATCCCACTGCCGCATGCAGGCCACCCGCCTGAGGCATGCTTGCCTCCGTGGCTGTGCTAATGCCTGCAACACGCCTGGGTGAAGAAGCGATAGTTGATAGCTAATGAGTTGCACAAGAAAGAAGCAGAGTCACTTGCCCAAGACATCTGAGAAACAGAAATTGAATGCGGACATCCCACAGTCAAGGACCGTACTTCTACGTACCAGAAATCCTCCTCTTGTAATGGGGTAAAGGTTGTTCCGTGAGAAGAGTTACTTCTCAATGCAGAAAGCATTCCTTGTGCTGTATGGTTTGGTTTTTCCCCAGCTCCCATCCTGCCCTCTTCAGGAACGGTGTACCTTACAGCAGCCAGGCATTGCTAGTGGAGGGTCCTCATCTGTAAAACAAACGGGCGCCAGAATGCAGCACTAAAACAAAGCCTCCACCCTTCAGTACCACCGATAACGCGACGGGTCTTTCTGCACGCAGAAGGTTTATGAAATAGTCATGACAGGGTAGCTCAGGCAAACAGCCACCCTGGGGCAGTGGGTAAGCCTGAGCTGGGGCTGCATTCTTTTGGGGCAGGGACTGTTCTTATCGTAAATTTTTAGAGCACTGAGTACTGTGGACCTTAATCCTGATGGGGCCTCTAGGCGTGACAGCTATATAAATATTTAATGTGCCTTTAATCTCAGGGTGGGGAATGCGACTTGTATCCCCAATAGGAAGTGCTGATCCTCCGTTTGTGTGACTGTGTCATTGTTATACTTAAAGATACTATGCTGAGTATCTACTACAGTATCAGCTAAGATACTGTAAAGTGTACTTAAAGGGATATTGCACAAAGAGCAAACAGCAGCATGGGAGCGCTTTTGTTCTGCAGGCACTAATCCCAGCTCTGCAAGCAAAACGCTGCAGAACTCCCAAAATCGCAGGGGTTTTGAGTCGTATCTGACTCGGATCCTAGAAAGGGGGTTCTGCTGTTTGGCATGGTGCCCTCCCGCAGAGGAGTGGTCAGAAGGAAGACCGTGAGGATGGTGGGACGCATTCTGTCCTGATGAGCTGATCCCAGCCCGCCAGGCACCTCAAACCCTGCTGAGGGAAGTGGCCTTCACCCATTCGCCAACAGCTGGTTGGTTTGGCTGGATAAGGCTCTCTGCACACCTTGCGGAACAAAACCACAGCCTTTTCTCTTACATTTGGAAAGAAAGGCCATCAGGCAAAGGTCAGGAAGCTTACATTTTTGTGTACTTTTGTATTCTGTAGGGAAGAAAGACATTGACTGTGAAAGGAGCCTGTAAACCGTAGGATGCAAGATTTGGTCTTCTCGGTGGCTTTCCTGTGGCTAAGGACACGACTAATCCCCTGTGACAGCCCTGTGCTCGGAGCCTGCTGCTCTTACTGGTACAGCTGGGGACTCTGTCGCTTTTTACCATCACAACATTAAATGAAAACTCTTGCAACGAAATCGTTTCTACAATGAAATGAAGGATTGCTAAATCACTTGCCACAACCACTGGGAACAAATTCACTTTTATTCTATTCACAGTATTGTGAACAAATGGCGAGTTATGTATTGCGAATGTCCCTGGTGTGGCATCATGTGAGTATGTATAGTCCTGAATGAAATGTGAATACCCTTGGTTTTAAGCCATGAGCTACTGCACTTTAAGATGTACTCAGAAAGTGTGGCAGCACCCTCTTAGTCACTCTGGTGGAACCCCAGTTCAAGCCCGACTTCCCAGTGAGGTTCAGTCTTGCACACATACCGATGAAACGTAAGTTGTACCTTGCTGTTCCGGATTCCCTGGGGAGCAATTTCACCCCTGTGACACATCTAGGCAACCTTCCAGTCTGCCCTCACTTGTACCTCAGCGGCTGCAGCCTCAGTGGGCTTTCAGCAAAGAGGCGGTCACAGCTACATCTCCTCTCGGCCCACCACCACGCAACCTCCTGCACTGCAGCACCCTGCGGCCAGCCCAGGCTCAGCACGGCCAGCCCATGCTCAGCACAGCCAGCCCTGTGCCCGCCGGGGAGCTTCCTTATTTCAGACTGTAATAAAGCTCTGGCAAGTTTTATTGCCATGGCGTGCCAATGTGGCTTGAAAATTGTGGCTGCAGTTCACCAGAGATGGGTGCAAAGCTACTGGTGAAATGTCATGTAAACAGGAAGAAAATATGCCTGTTCCCTTAGTGACTCCATAGTGACAGGGAAATGCTGTCCAATTTCACAATCATCTCTTTCTTCTTATGGGTTGAGTTTTATTTGCTGGCTCTCCTGACGAGGCCTACTGCTGTCAGGTGGGTAAGACAAGCTGGATTCAGCCCTCAGCAGCACTTTGCTCTGCACATCATGACATGTCTCTGCCTCTGGACTGCTGATCTCCTGCTTCTCCCTACAGGCAAGCTGCTAGGCAGCTAAAACGTACACCACAGGCACCAAGCTCCGGTAAACAGCGGGACGTTAACCTGTCATGAACCTTACCTAGGAGTGAAGCAGCGTAGAAATCAGACAGCAGAACTAAGGTCACTCCACGTGCTGAACCTCCCCTGGAGCCTAGCAAAGGGCACACTGCTGGCGAGAGGCTGCAGCCCAAGCCCGGCTGGCACTAGGTATGCTCTTAGCAGGAACTATGAACACCTCTTTGCGTGTATCTCTGATAACATGCTGTAGTCTGCACTCATGCTCCCACACATCTCAACAGTCTGGGCCTTGTGCTGATGACTGTGCCAAATTCAATAGCTTTTTTCAGGACAAATGGCAAAGAAGCCTAAAGCTTTTAAAGCAAGTATTTTATTTAGAATTTCCTTTCCTTAAACCTCTTAGGATAATTACAAGTAGCAAACAGATTATGTAAATCACGACTTGCTGACAGATAATTCACGGGAATGAGAGCTAAATTAATGCAATGAATTGTGGTGCTGAGCAGGTCATCACGCTCCTCTTACGTGCTACAGGAGACCTGAAGCAACCACCTTGTAACTTCTGCTGACTTCTATTCCAGGCCTCTCATAAACCAGCTTGCACAATGATGGTGATGCCTGCCACAATTCATTTAACTACAAGAGCTCTCACGAGCTGCCAGCTTAGCCGGCATCAGAGCAGCAATGAGCAATGCGGTGATGGTTACCTCAGGTGGCCACAGGCCATGACTGCTGAGCTCACTTCTGCTTAGT
Source organism: Stercorarius parasiticus (assembly GCA_013396915.1). Taxonomy (NCBI): domain Eukaryota; kingdom Metazoa; phylum Chordata; class Aves; order Charadriiformes; family Stercorariidae; genus Stercorarius; species Stercorarius parasiticus. The sequence continues at coordinate 1,754,968 of VWZL01003744.1, forward strand.
GCATTTGCTGACGGCACTGCAGTTGGTGGTAGCAGTGCACGGGCTAAGGGAGCAGAATCAAGTCAAACTCACTTGGCCATCATCTACCCCGGTATCTACCTCTAGATCCCAGAACTAACCACTTTCGCACTTCATTAAATGTTACCTATATTTTGGGTAACAAAAATACCAATTTTGGATGGGGTCTTGACCTTGCCCCGTTTGAAGTCAATGGGTTTAACTGATGAGTGCAAAAGAAAACAGGTTCTAAAGCAGAACAAGAAAAATCTTATTCTATCTTATTTTCATCCGAGTTCCACACAGCAAGATATAAGAATAAGGTTGTTTTTTAACGACAAGGTTGCAGCAACAGCATGCATTCAACATACACATGGTGTTATCTCTTAGTGGGAGATAAATTTAAATTGTCAGGCCATTCCATGGAAATGCATAATTTGCATTTTCCTATCAGGATGTGCCAGGACATTACACTGCAATCACAAATCATGAGGTAGTAACGTGAAGTGGAGGAACGAGTAGCCTAATCTACTGCAAAGTACTATATGCTGTTATTTAGTATTTTAAAAAGGCACCAATAGCATCAGGAGATGGAGTGGAGCCCAAGAAAAGCTTCGGAACCGTGTCAGCAGTAGATATAATACAATTTCAGGGCTTGCAAACCCACAATCTCCTCAATATTCCTTATTCATATGGATAACCCTATTCCCTTCCTTGTAGGCTGTGAGACTGATGCATCGTTTTTGCATTCTGGATCTCAGAATGATGTATACGTATTGATCTTGCCTCCTAGATTCAACTCAGCCTCACCATCTTCCTTGGTATGCCCTGTCCTCTGAACAGCCAGGCTTCCTTCATTTGTTTTTTCTCTTTATCTTTTCCTGTTTCACAATGACTCCATAGTTCCTTCATCATTGCCTGGTATTTCTTCCAGTAGCTCACTAAGACTGTAAGTAACATCTGTCTTGTTTCATCCATTCTCACCCTCCTTCAATGGGGAGGGCTTTGTGTGCAGTTTCTATTTTGGCAGGATTTTCAGTTTGGGTTTGTTTTTTTTTTTTAAACCAACAGTATAAACGTTTTTCTCCCTACAGATTATGTGTTTAAATTAGGAAAAAGCAGATCACCCTGTTTGTGGATGGGAGGAAAGGGAAAGATTTATGGGGTTTCTGAGTTCCCGTGGGAGTTTCCTAGCAGACCCCTGGGAAACTGCTGAGCCCTGCACAGATGAACCTCACCCTCATGGTAAAAGTTCTGTTTTACCCAAGGAACCATCAGAAATGACACCATCGTCATTGTCCCGGAGCATTAGGTGATCTTTTAGATATGCTGAGCCCAGGCCCTTGAATGCCTTAAAGATAAAGAACTAAATCTTGAACCCTTCTGCACCGATCTCCCAGGGGTCTGGGCTTTTGCTTGGTCATTTCCTCCCCAGATCACATCCTGCTAGCTGGCTGTCCGTGCCCTCTTGTCCTTCATGCCCATTCCTAACTGCTCGACTGCTGAAGCTGCCCCTGTGCTCTTTATTCCTTTCTCACCTCAGACTCGTATCTGTGGCGCTTTCTTGGCACCCTTCCCAAGTCCTCTTGCTGCCAACTCACAGACTTAGTACAAGCTTCTTGTATTCCCTTTCAAATCCTTTTCTATCACGGCAAATAAGCCCCCTGTCCTCTACACATACACTCCTGATATTATCCTTGACAGCTCTTCACTTCTGGCACTCAGCTGCTGCTTAATCATAAAGATTCCTTCTCTGATTCACCTCATGTGCTCTTGCAGCCAAAAGCTTGACTTTGATTTGGCAATGTCACAACGGGAGTACTGGGATCTCCTCCCTTATGATCCGATTCCTGCCTGGCGTGCCCCACTGTCATTAGCACGCTCCTGTTTCACTCTGCCATTTGGGCTGGCATCACAGCACCTTCGGAGTCCGGTACCATCACCTCACCTCTGCCTTTCTGCACATACCGCCAGTACCCTGCTCCTTTACGCTTTTCCTGATTTTATAATTTTCATGCTCCTTTGGAGAGTTTCTATCCTACTGCTGTCCCTTTGCACAGAACGACCCTCCTGACCTTGACTCCCTGGTAGCCCTCACGTTCAGATCCCTCCTCCAAACATCCTTCCACACAGGCTGCTCTCCCACCACGGTCTCATCCTTGTGACATTTGCAAGGGAGGGGGGCAGGCAGAGCAAACCAAACAAATCTAGCGAGCAATACAGCTTGAAAACAGGAACTAACACGATGTGCATGCAGCGCCAGAAATAACCTTGCTGCCGTACCCCGTGCAAGCCCTGTCCTTCCCTTGAGCTCTCCCCCTGCATGTCTCCTGCCATCTCTCCTCCTGTCAGGCTCCGCTGCGGGCCCCAGCGCTGGGACCCCTCCTGCTCCTCCACAAAGCCCCCACGTACCTGCGGCATCACAGGTCTGAGCGACAAGCACTCAAGCTCTGCTCTGCCCTAGCAAAACAAGCGGAACCGCACGCAGCTTCCCAGAGGAGCTGTTTTCAGACAACACTGCAAAAACGCTTCCCTGCACTTGTCTTTGTATCGAGCAAATGAAAGGACAGCCTAAAACAAGAGGGCTAGTATGAAAGTATGACTTTCTTTTACCCGGGCAATGTTGCAGGCACAGGCACACGTATTCACCCTCACACACACACCCCGGCTAGTCCTGCTTTGTGTGAAGAGGGTGTTCATGTTTATTAACCTTTTTTCCCTAGCTGCCCACTGGCACGGACTTTGCTCCTCTGGGTTGGGATTTCTAAGCAGCGGGAGGCTTTCCACGTGTGTTTGAGAAGGTACAAAGCCTGATGGAAAACAATGGAAATAGCTGGCTTATGACTGCTGCGTGTCACGCACTCATTTCTTGCCTGTTGGTTTGTCCTTGGAGCTGCTTGCGCCGCCTGGAACCTGATCCCAAGTGGTGCCGGTCATTCCGGCTGGCACGCACACCGGCCTGCTGCCATGCCACCTGGGCGAGACATGGCCGGGCTCCAGCCTGGCTTCCCTGCCCCGCAGGCCGGGGCAGACAGACCCCTCTCACCCACCGGAGCCCCCAGCCACCCCTGAAGCGCAGACCAGGGTGCAGGGGCCATGACAGAGCCGGGATTTTGTGTGGGATTCCTGCAGGGGGGAAACAGCCGCTTCAGAGCTGAGTGTGGCTCCAGCGGCTGTGCTTCCCCAGGGCCCCCGGCCCGTCAGCGTCTGGGCTGGCAGCAGCATCGCCCCGGCTGGTTTCTCCTCACCTCCAGGACAGGCTCTTCTCACCCCCCAGGGCTGGATCTCCTCAACTCCACAGAGGTTCCCCTCAGCCCCCCGCACACAGGCTCCCCTCAGTCACCCCCCGCCCAGGACAGGCTC
>VWZL01003744.1:1768733-1862353 GCA_013396915.1 Stercorarius parasiticus
AGTTACCCTTTCAAGTCCTGTTTGCCCTGAGTTTCCTTCTCCAGGCTGACCAAAACCACAGTACTAAAATTACCTGCTGTTTGGTTTTCTTATTCCAAATTGATTTTTTTCTATTCACTGCTAAGGAGATACACAGTCTCTTTTCTAGTTAGAGCTCTGATAGTTTCAGTTTCTATTCCTTCCAAACTCTGATTTCCCTCTGATTTTTTTTTTTCTGCTTCGCATTTGAGAAGATGATGAGTCTTTTGATCAAATATAAATAGTGAAATAGGGAATCTGAAAGCGTAAGTCATTGTGTGTGTAATACACATTCTTAGAGGTTACTCAGTGATAATATTATTCCAGAAAAGGTAGCTTTGTAAGGATAAGAACTAAGGAAAACTTGTTTCCTACAGACTTTTGTGTAATGGTTGACCAACTTTGGTGTCTAAGATACGAAGTCTAATGGAATCTTTTTTCCTGGACAGACCATTTATAAGGCTCTCTCCTGTATGGATTATCTGATAAGAACTGCGCTCACACTCCAGAGTTTTCTTCAGCAGGGAATTTACGAAGTCTTTATTGCCTACCTGGTTGTCTAAAACTTTTAGAAACTTAAATATTTCTGTCCTCAGTGTCAGAATTAGTTATAAACGACGAAACATTCTGGTTCACAAATTACTGAAGGGTGACAAGAGAGAAATACACACATAGATGAAGTAGTTCTATTTCTCTTGTAAACTGTGCGAAACCCAAACCCATTTTGTTTGTAACTAGTCTTCAAAGCCATAAAATCCCTTCTGGCTCTGTCCTTTAAATTGGTGTAGCCCTAAGATAGCTTTGTCATTATTTTGGCTGAATGAAATCGGCATGTACAGCTTCACAGTATTTTTCTGTACCTGTCTCTGTGAAGGTTCAGTAGCTTCTGAAAAATGTCCAAGCAGCTCAAGAATTTCAGGAGATATTTTAAGTATCAGTGAGGAGAACTCGGGTTGTGATGTTGCCAATATAAGAGTGAGGGGGGGAAGGAAAAAAAAAAAGGGGGGAGAAAGTCCTGCTTGCGATTTGACTGCTATGGGGATGAGAGAGGAATTGGATTTAGGATGAGAATTCAGGTTAGTACGCCCCTTGCTTTGCCCAGTTCAAGCCTTGCTCTTTGGAGCTATTAACTTTCAACTGGGTCCTGTTAATTTTCTAGGTGTATTGGGCATACGTGTGCTGGATTTAAATTCGTTAGCTTGCTTATTGGTGTTATTCTACTGCAGCATAGACTTTAGTTTAGGCTAGCTTGCCTGTTGAGCATCACTCAACCCATGCCAAATTCATTACTGGTATTAAGAAACTGCTACTTAAACTACAGACAGATATTTTAAAACTAGTTGTCCTGCTTTGAGGTTTCGGTGGCTAGTCCATCCCAAACCTCAATACTAGTTTGTGTCTATATACAGCATATTGCAGTGGTTGCAGGATAATTGTGCATGTACAGAAGCAAGGTTCCGATTAAAAGACAGAACTTTCTTCCCTTACTGCAGTAATATGAAGCCATCGGGCTGTCCTGTCATTTTTGACTATGAAGCAAATACTTTAAAAATCCAACCTGATCTGAAGTCCTTTCAAGTTTTTACTTCACCTGAGGAATGAACATGAAGAAGAATGGGGCCTATTTCCCACTATGTCCAGGCGGATAATATTTGTTGTTCTATGACTTTAAGTTCAGTAACAAAATTGAATTTGAAAATGAAAACGTTTTAGTACTTGCATAAAACATTTTCAGTTCAGGACTCCAGTTGTTTTATTTTGTTTTTAATCTTAGACATCAGTGAAATTTATGTAACTGTTTATTTGAAAGACAGCAGTGGTGGTGCTGCAAGGGAGCACAATGTTCTTTTGGGGACAAGAGACCCCCTCTTGTGCTCCTTATAACAGCTCATTTTGTCCTTTTTCATTATAGTAATTTTAGTGCTTTGGAACTTTATGGTAGTTATCCTGAATAACAGTTTCATATTTCCAAGCACAGTTTGAAGCTGCCAGGAAAAATAAACTTGCATTTTCAGCTCATTCAGAGTAACTGTAACTAGGGGTATTTCAAGCTGGGGGAAAACTAAGAAACTGGAAAATAAAGCCTGGCCCGGTAATTCCAGGGAATCCTGAAGTATCATTTTTATGAAGCTATATTTAAAGTGCTAAAGATTTTTGAATCACGGGATAATGAGTCTTTAGTTTATAATTTTTGAAAGCTGTTTGCTTTCATCTAAGTATTATTTATTTTAATTTATCCCAATATCTCAAAATGTCTTTTTTTTTTTATTTTTTGTAACACAAGGGATTCTTACATTATTTGACTTAAACTGTTTGCAGTTTTCCAGCTTTCTGATTTTTCATCAGTTGTTGTGTTAAAACCCTTGTAACAGTTGATAATTGCAAGAAAGGTTAAAGTGTGTTTCAAGCTCTCAGTACACAAACACACACCGCTCTTCCAGTGGCAGCCCGTTTTCTGTCTTTCCTGTCTTCAAGCTTACCGATACCTTTTTATATTGGTTACTTTGAGGTTGTCTCTTTAGCTGTATTATGAGTGTTCTCTGACCTAGTCATAATTCTAACCCATCTCCTCTCAAATGCATTTATGCTGTGACCCAAGATCAGGGTCAAACCTGTCATGTTCAGGGGTATGGGATCAGTGCCGGTAAGCAGATGCTTACATGTCAGTAAGTGTCAGACGTGTCATGCTTACATGAAGTGTCAGACCTGCTCGGGTTGGTCTGGCAGATTTATTTACTCAATATCCACTTGTGCAGGTTCAATTCTGCATAACTCGTAAACTGAGCATTTTTTTCAGGAAGTGAAAATGATCAAAATACACAGAAATAACTGATATACTGAGTGATAAGTACGTATCAAAGTCAGAGCACATCTGTCTGTTCATATTTACGAAGCCTTGCTTACTGCAAAGCTTAATAATTTGATCACTTACAAAAGTATGTTTCTCAATTTAAGAAATGGTCTTTCAATTAGATGTATATTACGTACTCTGTATTTTTTTTAATCAGTGATGAATACTTCGTACTTAGTAAATGGGCTACTTTTTCCACAACACTCAAGTGACATGGACACTACATCATAATAATTAGTCCCTTACTCATTTCAATTATTTTTGTAAAGATTGCTGGATTAAATCATTCTATTCACTTTTCACTTTTCATCTTGCCTGCTTCAATTGGATATGAGTCGTCAAAAAACCACAGTAAATAACATTTTTCTGGCTCAGGCGATCACAAATTCGTTAAGGAGATAAGTTTGTAAAACACAGCATTTTATTTTAAATTAATACATCAAAATATAATTCAGAAGTACTTCAGTTTAGAATTCCAGTGGGAGTTCCCACATTGTAAATTGCATAGGTGATATATCTTGTGAAGTTTCCAGTAAGTGAAAGTACTGCTATAGCTTGATTTCATTTTGCTAATGTAGAATTTTGTCTTCATTGTTAAAGCAATAACATCATTGGATCATCAATGCTCCAGAACAGTAAATGGTTTAAACTATTCAGATTTATTATTTTTATTTAGTATCATTCAGATTTTTTTGTTCAATTTGTTTCTTACAAACAATCTTACAATTTTATCTTTTTCTAGATGCCCCGGGATGAGACAGTGTGTAAATACTGTGGAGTCAGCTATTTGATACTTCATGAATTTAAGGTGATGGAAGAAAAAGTAAAAGCAATGGAAAAGGCAATTAAATTTTATGAAGGAAGTATAGAACGGGAAAAAGGACTTCAAGCAGAATTGCAGTCTCTTTACCAAGACCTTGAACACTATCAAGCTGACAGTGAATCAAAAACGGAAAGGTCAGAGCATATTAGCTAGTCTGATGTTATTCTTGTGAATGTGTATTAAGTAATTTCATTCCTAAGAAGTTTAAAATACAAATAAGATTTGTCTGTCTTTTATCAGATGTAACATACATACTCTAATACTGAATTTAAATAATCTTTCATAGTATTCCCTGGAAGCAAGTTTTAAATTCCTTAATAGTTTAGAAACAGTCAATATATTTGAAGTGAAAGAAAGGCCAGAGGCATTTCAGAGGTATTTCCCCTGCACACATTCCCAAAAGGAGATGATCAAATATTTCATCTTATCATTTTGGAATAAAATTGTAATATTTTAAATGAAGTTGCACCGTATTGGGAGTTCCACAGTTCTGAAATTTTTATTTATCATCTCATAGTAATGTGGTAAAGAATTACCAGCGTTCTTACCCTGAGAAGCTTGCAGTTCACTCCCTGAAGGGATGATACAGAATTCTAAAGCAATTATGAAAATCTTGGGTACCGCTTGTAGCATTGTTCCTCAGAAACAGGAGTTTGCAAATACTTACTGGCAGGTATGTGAAGGTCTCAATTAAAGGAGGAGTCTTGTACTCTTAGGAGCTCCAGTAGTTAACAATAGATCTCACAGCCACATTTGTATTTTTAGGGCACAGTGATTAGAACCTTTAAGCGTGTTCGCTTTCAGTTCATACTTACACACTTTTGCTGTGTTCTGCTTCTTCATCACATCGTGATAACTTTAACTTCGAACAGGAAGTCATACTTCAAAAATACTTGTCCTTTTGATGAGCCTACAGGACAGCTTTGGTTCCTAAACCTTCGGATTGGTACACCAAATATGAAAGTTCGTTTTCGGGTAGACATGAGAAAACAAAGCATAAAAGGAAAGTTTCAAAGACTTTTTCTCCCCTCTGCCCTTCCTTTGTTCATAAATTCTGATGTTTTTCCTACTCTTTGGGTTTGCAGAAAAGGGTGCAAAGGTAGCTATACCCAAACTAACTTTAAAATCCATGGCTGATTCATGTCCTGTGAGTGATGTTACTGAGGCAGTCCAGACAGCAGCAGTGACTGCAGGGCCTGGTGTCCACCTGTGTCAGGGTTTGTGCCACCATAATTAGAGTGCGATCAGATTCTCAACCATGAACTTCAAGCTAGCTTGTTAGCTTTGATTTGTCCATCCTCAGCAGTTATTTATAATGTATAAAGAGCTTGGACTGAGAGGGAAGTTTTTGTAGTCAATATGAATATTTTGTGATATAATTAGCATTATGAGTGGTTTTTTTTAGGCTTATTTTTGCTGTAGGATTTCTGGACTGATATTTCTGGTTTCTAGCTAACCTTCTGTTGCTTTTACGCTGTTCTACAACACCATGACAATACACCAAATTTCATAATAACAAATTGTGTCTTTTCTGTACTGTTCTGTGAAAGAAATACAAGTGTTTTGGCCTCTTACAGACCTGCAGCTCTGAAGAACTGTTCTTCCTTTTTTTCCTCTTGTCTTCTATTCTTCGTAGTCAGATGTAACATGGATATTATGGTGCTGGTTTTCTAATTTTCTGTCCTCATTTTGGAATTTATTGTTATATTCCACTGACTGTTTACAGTAGGACTATAAACATTGATATTTCTAGCTGGCTAATAAAAGATACTTTATAAAAATGCAGTTGCTAAAGTTGACTACTGATAGAATAATGTGGTACAAGGAAGAGCATCAGAAACTTCACAATAATGCCTTGCTCATCTGAATCAAACTGTCGGAAGCTTTTTGTAACAATGAGATCATGATTTTAATTATCAGCTCAGTCATTTTGATTCTGAAGACTCCCAAAAGGGGTGTTTCTTCCATGACTGACTCCTACCTAGTAGCAAGTGATCTAGAACTGGTAACATGAGGCATTTTGAGTATTAAGGTGCTCCCAAGAGGTTGGACTGGAATTCTTCAGGAACACTACAGAAGAAACAATGACAGCTTGTCTATAGGTAAAGCATTCAAATCCATTTATTCTTTTTCTTTTTTTTCTTTTTTTTTTTTTTCAAATCACTCACATAGTGTTAAGAATTTAGTGTTACTATTAATGGATTTAGTAAGGCTTATGTTTGGTAATATTACTAATAAAAGATTCATTTTAGAACACAAGCGCACACAAAGTTGAACAAAATGTGCGTCTTGTAGATCACTCTACTCATATTGTTTCCTGCAATATATTATTTTTTTTTCATTTGAACTGAACATCTTCCACGGCCCCAATATTCAATGTTTTCTTTGGTTTAACATCATATTTTTGAAGAGTACATTTGTTCCTTGTTCCTTTAATGGCTCTGCGTGGCAGTTACAGTGGCAGTATTCAGAGTGTTAGCAAATGCAATGACAGCACATTCTTTTTGCTGAGGATCATTTGCCAGAGGTGAACTTAAAATTTTCATTTAGCTGACTTTTTGTCGTAAAGCTGGAACAGTTAATAAAAATTTTATCTCTGCATTTTTTTCCCCTAAGGCTCAACTTGATTTAAAACTTACTGAAATCAAGTAGAATACTTTCAGTAGGTGTTCGTTCAGGCCATAAATCAAGTATTGTGCCTTGTTAAGTAACTTGTCTAAATATTCCTTATCTCCTCTTTACTATCCTAGGTCTCTCTTGTTACCTTGTGCTGTTGGCATAAACTAACTATTCAACATACTATCTTCTACTTCTTGCGAGGTTGACAAATCATTCCTCCCAAATGACAAATGTTTATCAGAAGCCAAATATGCTTTTTTTTTAAAAAAAGAAAAATCTCTGGTAGACCAAGAGATTTAATCTTTCTTGTTAGTTGCAGATGGTTTCGTTTTTATATTCCTTTTTAGGTTAAAGTATTGCTATTGTTTATATCTGTGGTTAACTGTGAAAACCACCTGGGAGTCTGAGCTTTTGCAGAAATTAGTTACCTACGCTTTGAGATTTTGTCAGAAGAAGGGGAACTAACCATCATGCAGTTAACTACACTGATTTGATTTAGCTATTCAAGTCTTATTCTTATTCCCTGTTGAAATCACTATAATTCCAGAATACGTCCATGAGAGCTATTCCTGAAGGGCTGTGGCCAGCTTGAAGTAGCAATGCCAGTCAATACACGTGCCCACTCGAGGTCGGCCGTGCAGCTGGTACTGCCTTGTGCTCGGCGCTGCTGCCTCCTCTTCTACGAGATACTGGCTACTGCCTGCAAGAGCAATGTTTCGTGCGTAGTTAAGCTGAAATGCTGGTGTATATCATTTAACTAACTGGTTTTGGTCTGTTACTTATTTAAACATATTAGTAACAGGCATTTTCATTGGGGGTTTACTTCTCTAATTCACTGGAATTATGATTGGATTTAGCCATGTCTCTGTGTGGGACCCCCTCCCCACCCAGATTCCTGAGTCCCTAGAGCTGAGTTTATTAACAGGTTTTCCCTGGCAGTGGCATTTGACATTTGTAACCCTGCATGAGGGGTACACTGTATTTTTGGTCTGAATTTTGATAATTCTCACAGCATCCAATGTAAGAAATATAAAACAGATTTAAATACTAAAAATGCTTTTTAAAGGTATAGTAGTGCTGAAAATCGTGAGCGTGACAAGAAGCAAAAATTTTTTATGATGTTTAGACATGTGAAGAGGTGTATAGATATCTCTTAGTGAGTCCTTTGTCAAAAATCCCTTTGTAAATAGATTCCTGAAAACCTTTTTACAAATCTAGCAGGAGGAGTTGTTGGTTACTACCATGAAACTTATGTTCCTGAGTCATGCATGTAGATGTTGAAAATTTTATCCGTAAATAACATAATCTTAAAGATCCTGTAAGCCTCACATTTTAGCTTGTGGAAACTGTATTTTTTCCATGGTTGTGCTTGTGTGTGTTTGCTTGAGTTCGCTAGTTCCTACCCCAATGGCAAAACTTAATACCATGGAAAATGCTTTGTTGTTGACTTTGCCTAAAATAAATCTTCCTTTTTGCAACAGGATTGCTTAGGAAAGCAACAGCAACTACCTGGCTTGGTAAAGTCTAAACTTGTCATAAAACACTGAAGTGACTGGGCAGTGATAACAGCGCACGGCTCTGCCCTTAGCTACCAACCTACGCAGCAGTTTGGTTGAAATGACATGTGGTTTCTTCTCCTAGGAGACTGAAAATACTGGAAACGGGGAGAGGTACATGCTTTAAGAATTCTGTCACCATGTTAAAAATAGGCTTTGAAGGGAAAGAACATAAGGCAAAAAGGTCACTTTAATAGGGTTTTTTTACTATGTCTGCTTCTGTTGAATATTTAGTGATAAAGTGGAGTTGAGTTAGTGTAAAAAATTGCTGAGAGCCAAATCTGGATGAAATAAACAAAGAGATAACGAACTAACCTTTCCTTTTCTGAATATGCTTTAGGGCATGCAGTTGGTTATTCTTATTATACGCCATCATATGTGGGTAAATTGGGAGATTGCACATCTTTTGAAAGCATGACTAATGAACAAAACATTATAACCACTGCAGCACTGTAATGTGTTTTCAGAATGATATTGGTGTATCATCTAATAAATAAGAAGAATTTAGTTCATAAAGTAGTAAATGAGTGTTCTTCATCATGCTACAGATGTTCTGTGCGAATCTCAGGTGTGTGCTCCTTCAGAGGCTGCTTGGAAGAGACAAGTAAATACAACAAGCTGCCAAGAGATATCAGCTGGGCATGGGATTCAGTGAGTCCCCAGGTTTTGCACTCATTGTTTCCTGGCGAAAGGAAATAATGTAGTGTTTTTTCACTGGATGTAAGTGCTGGGTTGAAATAATAAGTGCTGGATTTCTTCTGGCTCTTCGTGCATTTAATTCTACTTTTAGGTAGCTCAAGCTGCAGTGTTTAGAAACCAGCACAAGAGCTGGTTTGTACTTGGAAGTGTCGTGTGTGTGAGTTTTCTGAAGAGAGGATATGAAACTTACTAAGAAGTAGTGCTTTCAACTTTTTTATTAAATCTGTTTTGTAAATAACATAACAGTACATACTTCTCTAACTAGCTACATGATAATTTTAGGGTGTACTTATTGACCAGGAAAAGGCAAAATTTTGTATAATGCCAAAGTGTTTTTAATATGTTATTTTTAATAGCTGCAAACTGATCTGTGTATTTTGCCCGGATGATGTCATTACGATGGCTCAGGCTTGTGCAGAAGGCCAGCAAAAGATCTCACAGGGTTTGTGGGACCCAGAGCCTCTGTTCATCCTCTGTACAGCAGTGAACTTCACTTTTATACTTTAAAAATAAATAAATGAATAAAACCACTGACAAATCTTGTCACAGTCTCAGAAAGCCAATCACCACCGTGCCTTGGGGAAGGAATCTCTCACTATTAGATTCTTATGAAGTATATTGAAGCCAGTGTCTTCACAATAGGATACGTGCTTCTTGCTACTGATGAACAATAGCTTAGTCCCTCTCTTGATGTGTTAAAATTGTGGTTATTCTAGCTTTGACAAGGTTTTTTTTTCTATTAACATGATTAAGTGCCAAGATTAATTATTAATAAGCAAGACAAGCTTTTTCACAATGATAGTTCATAAGAGTGATTCATGAGGTGCAAAACTCTGCAGTAATGCTCAGCCTTCTCCCAAATTCCTGATAAAGTGAACTTCCTTCTGGTGAAACAAAATTCCGTATCTGGAAGAGGCTGAAACAGCCTGAAAATGCAAAAGGCAACATGAAATCTGCATTTTTGCTTCCATGCATACTTTTCATGTATATTTCATTTAAAATATTTTCATATTTAATAGGTAAAATTAAAATTTAAAGTTACATTTAAAAAGTTATCACAGTTTTTTAGTATCTGAGAATGGGGCCACATAATGCAAAAGTGGCCTTGAGAGGTGTTTACTGACAAGAAAGCTCCAGCAAAAATTCTGCATCAGTCTGTGCGTGCCTCTGTGAACGGCTAACTTTTCTCAGGAAAGTAAAAGTGGTTCATCTCCCTCAGTGCAGACTTTTGGGTTAGGCATTTATTTTCAGTTCTTTGCTTATTGTTTGAACAGTTCATGTGCTGCAGTTCTTGAGGTTTTCCAATTTCAGTGCTTACTACCATCTGCAATTATGGGGAATAGTTCCTCTTACACCCTCTCATGGTTCCAGCACTGAATCCCTGCACAGCATCACGTACAATGGCAAAGGCCATATTTACCCATTTACTAGGTCATTGTGTCACTTAACCCCTTGTGGACAGCACAATTGCATATGAGAGCTTAAAGTAATGCTTAGATATTATTTTATTGTAACCTGGTTATGATATTCATAAATTGTCAGAGAATTGAATTTGTGTTTAATATCCTGCATTGCATGGTAGAGATAAAAAACCAGTGTGATGCATATTTGTTTAGTTTTTTTCATTTCCTCTAATAGGTGGTCATTTATTTGTTTACACTATAAGCTCAAGTTAAAACTTTCAATTGATTCGGTATAGTGAGTTACTAACCAGTTTGTGACCACAGGTTAAAAGCAAGAATGACTCATCAAGAAGCTTTTAATAAAGTACTTTTTTGTGCCTCCGTTTACCTCTACTTTATAATTGAATGAGACTTCTAAGCTTGATCTGTAGTTGTAAAATGATTCTGGGCATAACTGCAAAGCCTTAAACAATTTCATTCAGTCTGTACTCAGGCAGAATGTCTCGCTGAAATCCACAGGGGTTCTGCTTTTATTATCTTTTGAAGTGAAATTTGAAAGCTTTGTGGTTGTTTACCGAAGAAGGTTAATATATTGAGTGCATGTGCATAGAGGACAAGGTGTTATGTTCTGGAGTTCTCTCTGGCCAACTAGCAATGAAACTTGCATGGGATTAGAGGGTGAACTCGGGCTAATCCTTGAATACTGAGACACCTATTTTCGCTTCTGTTTTTGACTGCCTCTTGCACTTGACTTTGCTTTTAAGAGTGCAAAACGGGAAGGTGGCTACCTAGAGAAAAATATGGGGTAAGCACTTTTGACCATGGCTGCATTCTGAAGGATTCTCAAGTAAAGGGAAGAGGTGAGTGTGGGATGGATGAAGGTCGCTTGCTGCTCTAGATCACTGGGCTCTGTGGATTTGGAGGTCAGGGAGCCTCTTGTCAGGGGGAAGATACAGAAAAAGAGATTTCATGTTTGGCAAGAAAGAAGCCGTGAAATGGTGGGTTTGCTCAGATTATGACTGGTTTAGAATTCAGAGGAAAAAACTTAGTTTCCATTTACAGGTGTAATAATGTAACTGAGTTGGCTTCAGCAGCGAGACACTTGTCTAGTTTGAAAAAGATCCAAATGCATAAACCGAAATATATTTGTATTATGTTAGAGAAATGCACTGTATTGTCCTACTTCGTATAATTATATGGTATCTACTGTACCTGCAAAGTCTAGAAACTAAGAAAACTTCTGCTTGGGAAGCATACTCAAACATACACTTGGGAAACTTCTGTTTGAATTTGCTTGTGCGAATTTCTATTATATGTAAAAATATATGTAAATTTGCCTTGGCACCATTTCTTTTTTATCTAATTACTCATAACTAATATTTTTTATTTTTTTTAAAAAACGGAATCAGTATAACTCCACTGACTTCTAAGAAGTTATTCCTGAGTTACACTCCTCTGACGGTACTGAGTATGACTGCTATGACTGAGATTATGTAAACTGTAATTACTGTAGATGAAACTGGTAGCTGGATTGGTAGCTCTGGGACATGAAATCTTGGGTTTCTTCAATGATAAATTTTGAAGTGTTGTGACAAGGCAGTCATCTTTCTATCATTGGTTTTTAGGCCTGTTCCAGAGATTTACCTTTGCAGAGCAAAAATTACCCAGGCTGTCTTCGCATTACATCTTATATTTCTGCTGAGATAATAAAGATAGATAACAATTAATGCAAAATTTGAAATGACTGTCAGCCTACATGAGACTTGATAGAGACCTTCACAAAGAGTCTCTTGATTGGTCGTCAGAGATAATTTTCATTTGCTGTCAAGTTGGGCCATATGCTACCCTGCAGTCAAGAGGTGAATGATTCTGTAGTGGCACATGAAAACTCTTGAATAGTCTTGTCTTAACTTGAATAGTCTGCGCTGAACAGACTATAAAAAAAGGCAATTATGAAGAAGCTTGTGGATGGTGTTACGTGCAGTGAGTTTCAGACTGTGCAATTTTGTACATATTCTGTGCCAAATTTATGAATGAATACTCAGCTTCTTCACAGGGTTAGATGCACACTGACTTGTCTTTTGGAAGGAATGCAACATGCTGAAATGAAAGTGAGCAACTGTTGTCTCTGAGCAGGTCCTAGAGTTTCATGGAGCTGAAAATACTGTAGTGAAACTTTTTTCGTTGACAGTATGTTCCAGCCTCCCCTGTGCGTACTGTCCCTGCTGACTCCAGGCAACTAGGGATGCAATTGCTCACTTGGGTTTAAATGGGTCCCACTGGGGCTCGTACAGGGGCTGTGCACCATGGAGTCTGCAGAAACAGGGTTATTTCCTCTGATCCTAACTTCTGTGAAACACAACGTCTTAAATTCATACAATCACAGTAATTGCTCTTGTCATTACTTTTAGGACAATGAGTATATTTGTTTGCTGGCAAGAATCCCTTGCAACTACTTCTTTATTTTTCTCATGCTATTCTTTTCATTGTCAGCACCAGTAGTTAACATGTTATAATTCAACTCCCACTCTGGGCAGGCTTCCTGCTGTATTCACCAAGAAAGTATGCTGGCTGCAAAGATAGGATGTTAATTTTCACAGTTCATGTGAACTATGGGACAGAGGACGAGATCAGTATGTTCTCACGATTCTCTCGTAATGCCAGTATTTAATGATTCATTGAACTTTTCCCTTTGTGCTAAATATCACCAAAATGACATGTTTATTTTTCTTCTTTCTCATGGTGATGATAGTAGACAGAGTGCAACTGTCTCGCCTTCTCCACCTGTTCTTTTGTGTGCGAATGACCAGAACATACTGATGATGTCTCTTTGCACTCTGAGGCTGCAGTTCTGTGCTAACCTCATTAGACCACATCTCTGGAATGGAAAGAGTAAGAAAATGCGTCTGTACTTATTTGCAAGTTTCTCTTTTTAAACCAAAAGATCTTCAAATACTGCCCCTTCTGGAATGAGTAAGAGTAGAAAATGAGCATCCAGTTTTCCATGGATCCCAAAGTTTTGATTTGCTATTGTTCAGCAATAATCACTGCTCTTTTTTTTTTTTCCCCCCTCAAGGTATAGTTAACACAATATATCATCTACATAGGTAGATTTGAATTTATGTAAGTGTTAAGGGGATGGCCATTTCCTCATTACACGGTGACACCAATCTGATTCTGTTCCCAAATGCAATCAAACAGATTTTATTCTTTCCCCTCCTGCCCTTCACCCTCAAGAAATTTACAGGTAGGTATGGGTAAATTTTCCTAGCAAGGTAATGCCAGAAACTTCTTAAATTTTTTAATACGTTTTATCTTCCCCCGCCCCCCCCCGCCCCTCCAGTGATCGTAGTTGAGCCCAAACAACTTGCTTTGTAACTACCAGATGTTCAGTTTTGGTTTCTGCAAATCCAGGTTTCTTTATCAGGACCAATATTTTTTTTAAATCTGCATTTTGGTGCAAATGTTATAGATGATCTATCTGATAACAGTAAATAATGCACATTAATATCATGGCTTAATTTTTTTAATATTTTCTTTACTATAAATCATTCACATTTTCTTTTGCTTTTTAAAATGGAAGCAGAGGCTGAGGTAATGCTTCTGCCCATCCTTTGGTTTTGCAAACTATTTGTTGATTCAAATATTATTTATTTACTCATGACAATGAGTCACCAGTAGACAAATAGATCATTTTCTCTGCATGCGGTAGGTTAACAGTAAGTGTTGAAAGCTTACAAAGGGACTGGTTTTTAACAGTTGCTTATCATTGTAGTTGTGGTCTTGGGGATAGAAGACTGGATTAGAATGGTTATCTACAGCTATTGGAAAAG
Source organism: Stercorarius parasiticus (assembly GCA_013396915.1). Taxonomy (NCBI): domain Eukaryota; kingdom Metazoa; phylum Chordata; class Aves; order Charadriiformes; family Stercorariidae; genus Stercorarius; species Stercorarius parasiticus. The sequence goes on from VWZL01003744.1 coordinate 1,782,536, forward strand.
AAAAAGATGTACTGTAAACTGGTAGTGATGTACTATGTGGCATTCTTTGTACGCATATAACAGGAAGGGAACTGGATTCAACTGTCTGTTATTCCCGTACAATTCTGTTCACTTTATCACAGTTGCGGGAATAAGTCCTGAGTTGCGTTTAGAATATATTTATTTACACTATGATAGCTATGCTTCAGAAATAAACAGGTCAGAACCGCTGCTATAATTAAAAAGTTCAAAAGGTAAATTTTAGAGGCAATGAAAAACTTGGTCAGCTGTCTGCTCCGTTGAACTGGGCAGCTGTGTTTGCTGTGGCATAGAGTCCAGCACGAAGGTGTGACATATCCTAAGTGGGCAGGAGACCAATGTGTGCTGCTGTGACAGCTGTGCAGTGATGGAAAGCTCCCTGTGAATCCCAGGGGCCACCCTCCTCCTCTTTCTCCCCTGTGAGCAGGTGATGGTGGTAAAGGAAATGCTGGGTCAGTTCTCCTGTGTCTTGTCATGGGGCTGGTTTTTTGTTTGTTTTTTTTTCCAAAATACGTGTATGAAACTTGAAGCAATTAAAATGAGAAGGTTGTTCAAATGTTAGCAAATGCACTGAACAGCAGCTCTGAGCAGGCAGCATCTCTGCGTGCTTCCAGGTGACTGCAGGAATCGTGCCCCGGTGTGGGAGTGGGCTGAGCCAGCTGCGGAGCAGGCAATCTGGCTGTGTGAGTGGGAAATCCCATCACTGGGAAAAGTCCCCGCCAGATCAGCCTCATCTGATGAGGTGTCTGTTTTTGTTCCCCCTTTTTCTGGGTGGGCAGTGCTGTGGAGACAGAGCGAAGGGTGCCCCTTCTCCCCGGCTGGGTGGCCGAGGCAGGGGCTGGGTAACCAACATTGCCTGCTGGCTGTGAAACAAGCTGTTAGTCCACGGTGGTGGTGAAAGAATGGGTTTTTTCCCCCACTTTATACTTATTACATGTGTTGAATTGAATATTCTTGTATGTAATTATGAGCAAGTATCACATCTTTCTGTTCACTTTTCCCCCAGCACAGATATTCTACTTCTGCAGGGTCATAATCTCATTTCAGTAAGCACAGATGTGACAAACATTAATTTGCACTTTTAGTAGGAGGGAGGGTACATAGTATATTTGTGAGTCCTGATAACAGTAAACTTCTTTTTTTCCCTCCGGTCCCAGATTTAGGATCTTTTTTTGGTGTCAGATTTGATGTAAAATGCAGAAAGTCTTCACCTACACTGTAATTTAAAAATGCATTACATGTTGTGATGAAGCACCCTGAAAGACCAAGGAGGGGGAAGCATGAAAAAACTTTGCAATCTGTTCAAGGCAAATACTTACAGAGGGGAGTTGTGACAGTGTCTCCTTCGATCCTCTTCTGTAAGATGATTGCTTGCAGGCATCCCGAGGGGCGTTAGGAGAGGGAGAGGAACCCAAGGAGAGCTGAGGCTTTTGCAGGAGCCCGACACCCAGCCAAAGTTTGTGAGGTAGAGCCATGGCCTTCCTACTCTGTCTTGTGGTCAACAGTGTTCCGAACCCAAAATCTGTTGGGTGTTTTTTTGCTGAAAGGAAGGGGGGAAGTACGGAAAATAAATGTGTGTTTTTTTCTGGCATGTTGTGGGTCAAGCTGGGAATATGGAAACCTAGTTCTAGTCCAGAATTTCCTGCTCTGTCCTTAAGTCTTGCTTAAGAAAAATGTAGGAAAATAATCTTACTAACTTGACGTTTTTGATCATTTTAGTGCTAATGTCATAGCCTGAGTACATAGAAGTAACATCTGGTAGAAACATTTTTTTTGTGAAAAGTTTCTCTTTAGCTCTTTAAAATGCCATTGTCAAGCAACAGAGGCTTAAATTCCAGTTGGCATAAAAATAGTGGACAGAAATATATTTTACAAGTGTATTTTTCATTATTAATTGCTAAGCACCATTCATTAATTCAGCATCGCAGAAGTACAGTTCCATGATCATGCGTGTGAAATTCAGGGCAAAGAGAAATGAGAGTGACTAATTGGGATTCACCTTTTGCAAATGTCTGAAATAAAGAAATAGATAAACAATCTGAATGTAAAAAAAAATTACAATAACAGTAACCAAATATTTAGTATTTGCTATTGGTTGACTTTAGACAATTTCCCCTTCAGCTAAGATGAGCTCTCCATCACCCTTCCCTGCACATCCTTGTAGTTGGGTGTCAAACCTACGCAGCTCCCTGTGGTACCTTGCATCACCCTGCTGGGACAAGGAACCCATCTTTTAGGTATTGCAGCCCCTACGTTGGGTACCCAAGTTGAACTTTAAACTGAGATTTTCATAATGGCATATGTTTTTTGGAGGACAAATGAGCTCTGTGTTGCACCTGAATGAATACTGAATTCTTAAGATACTCATATAGCATTGCATGCGAACTGGTATTGGACATGTACCTTTCCGCATTATTTTACAAATATATTGTGAGTATTATTTTGAAAGAGTTGCTAAAGTGGCTCATACAGTGCCCAGAAGATTATTTTCTCTCCATTTGAAGATCTGATACCTCAATCTGAAAAATGTGATTATCATCTTCGAAAAGACTTTCAGCATGTTTTAATTAAAAGCTGAAACAAAAGTTAGAGGTTGGTTGGTAGTGCAAATAATACTTCCTGATTATTTTATTTACATCTATAGAATAAAAAACCTAACAATGGAACTTAAAAACAAACAAGATGAATTAAAAAATGTGAAAGAAGATTTGCAGTATTTCCAAGAAGAAAAGGAAGCTGCCTATAAGCAATCACAAGTGCTCAGGTAAGAACCCAGAAAGAAATGCTGATATTGTGCCTCCTGTGGACATGTACAATTAGTTGAGAGGATTCAGGGGAGATGCGGGCACAGGCAGGGGGAATACTGTGAGTGAAAAGGGCGTTTGTAACCAGTCTAGTGTTTCTTACTTCTTCCAGAATATAGTGAGATGTTGTAGTGTTAGCAAATGTAACAGGAAAATATCATTGCTGATGTTATTAGCAACAGCATAAGTTCTTTACAAATTTAAAACCATTAATTAACACTTAAAAGTAAGTGTGTACCACTTTCAATGCATAAGAAATACAGTATGTCTTACATTGTTTATGAAGAGTCAGCATAAGCTTGGATATAGTCATTGAAACACTATTGCTCCGATTTCTCAGTAAAAAGCGGTTGTACAGTTGTCAATACAGTTTTCTTAACTTGTACATATAAGTTCTAAATCAACGTTTAGAGGGGAGAAATTTCTTATAAATATATTCAAAGTACAACATATTTCATACACTGAATTATTGTAACCCAATATACTATAAATTATTATAGGACAGAAAAGTAGTTGTCAAGTTTAGTTAGCAAGTTTACAAATAGTATTTTGTCCTATGTCTGATATTATTTTTGTGTCTTGCAGAAGTACATTGGAACACCATTGCTCAACTCTGAACAAGGCTGTCTCACTGTTTCCTTTTGTTAGAAGTGAACTAGACAGTATTAAAGAAGTAATCTCCAGTAATCTAGAGAACTGGGCTGCCCTGAAAGAAGAAATTTTTCTACAAATAAAAACTGTTAGCAAAGAAGCTTTGACAGGTAAATCATCGTCTTGCTATAATTTTGGGCAAGATAAACTATTTTTTTGGTAGTTGAGTGTAACACAGTAAACTGGAAGGTAAAATTAATCAGATAATTTCTAATTCTGATGTTAATTTGTCTATATGCAAAGTAGTAGAAAACACTATCTACCGCTGTGGCACTGTATGAACAAAGTTGATCTCAGTCCAGTTCCTACTGGATTAGTGTGCTGGAGTAGCTGTTCAGTTAGCCATGTCAGACTGAAATGGAAGTAATATAAATGCTTACCATGATTGAAACATACATAATATACTTACTAGGAGTATATGGATATGATTGCAACACAAAGGCTTGGAGATATTTTCATTTGTCTTGTGTCACCTATTGCCTGTTCTTCCCATATGCTCACATACACACACAATACTATACGGCAATGGTATAATGTCCTTTTGTGTAGCTGCTTAAGGGTCCTGCAGTGCCACCCCCTCATTGCGTGGGCAGGCTGCACCTCGTCCCTTGAGCAACCCACTGAGTACACATCGGGTTGTCTTGAATGCACAAGCCACTGCCTACAGACAGACCTGCACTCAACATGTAGCAACTACTCCCTCCTTCCGTCCCTGAATAAGAAAAGTCATACCCAAATACAGCTGTCTTTATCTGAGGGGTCTTTGGGATTGAAAGGGGCATGGAGCAGCCCATGGGCTGAGAATAATTCACTTGGCCCACAGCCTGCTTCCTGCTCAAACAAGGGTAGCCTTCAGGAAAAGAGGAGCTGGGAGCAAGTCACAACTGATGGCTTGTTTGTGAAGGTCGTGCCCAGCCCTCAGGCTGGCGGTCAGACTTGAAAACTTGGAATTATCCTTGCATACCATTTTTGCTTTGCCTCAGTTAAGAGATTAGTTTTGCTGAAAAAAGTGTGCCATAGTGTAATTACAGACTGTACCATCCAGAGCATCCAAGTTGACTTTTGCACCTTTAACGGTCTCTGGACATACTTTTCAGATATGTATTCCTTTCCTTATAGTTTTTCAGTGTGCTCTGTGTGTATGAGTTGATGAGCTGCTATTTGCTCTGGAGGTTAGTTTTAACAGGGTTCTAAGGTAGCAGTGAAGTAGGTGAGCTGATGTCATGCTTTCTGTCCTTGTGAGAAGGAACATAAGGGCATGGTGGGCAATGTGCATCTCCTAAATCACTCTGCTGGTGAAACCGTGTGAACTCCAGTGCAGATTTACAGCTTGAGTGAAACCTGCGTGCCCGGAGTATCTCAGAAAAAATATGTAACTTCATTTCAAATAATAGCTCCCCAGAAGCCTATGCTTCCTGTGGAATTAGAAGTAATTTTTAATGTTTTCAATGATTGCTTTGTTCAGACTGGGAAGAAATAAGTGGGGCAGCTGTGCTGCAGGAACGAGTAGGCACGCATCCCACTGAGACAGCGCCTGGGTCCGAGCAGAGAGTTTGGAGTGTCCCAAGCCCGGGCAGCAATGAGCCCAGAAGGGAGGAAGGCTCTTGCTTGCTGAAGATGAGCGTGACTGGAAAAATCACTCTTTAGTATTCAGTTTTTGTAAGAACAATTAATTTAAATGTTAGTGTCAATATCACGTGTTTTGATTCATGACTTCATCCCCTGATTAGACTGAGCAGAGAAACTATTGTGTGCCCCTAAGGATTCCTCTCTTCCTGTGCTCATTCTCTGCCTACTTCTAGCTAATAAAGGGAGTATGAACATGCATTTCTGTGGACATCTTGAGGTTCAAAGAGATTCATAACACTTTAAGGCTTCTTTTCTGGAGTATTCCTTGTTTTACATGTTATAATACTGCAAATATATAGAATATCTGTATGGAAGCAGAAGTGCAGCCTTTCAGGTTCCTTTATATGTACCATGATACATGCTATGTATCCCTGACTGCATTCAGCATATCCCACTGAGAATAGTGCCACACTGTGAATATTATATACATCCTTAAATCTAGCTTTCTCAATCAAAACAATTTAGCCACACTTTTTTTTTTTGCCTGTGAATGCCATTCAAAAGCTTTTATGTTCTGTTTTATGAGTTGTTCATTATTAACATATGGTAACATATTAACATCTAGTATTTTTTTTGTTTATTTTACCTTACTGTTTTTGCAACAAGCTTTTCAGAACTTGTTTGCCATTCAGAGTTTGAGAAGAAAAATGTTACATGATGTGCAACTCTTCATGCCTAGACCAGTTTACTTGGTTAGTTTGAAAACAGCTTGTAAAAGCCCTTCTGTATGTACATTATTTTGCCTTGGTTCATTAACGGCAAGTAGAAAGATGTGTAAGAACTTAAAATCTTTTGGTTTTTACATCATTAGTCTAACAATAAATGGATTTAAGTGTGAAGTAGTTAGGAAAGATTGTAAGTAATGGAAATATTTGCACCACAGAAAGAATTTAAAATTTCCACATGGGCAGCATATAAAACATATGTGATAGCTGACTTGATGAAAGAATTAGACTTCATCTAACTTGAACATTGTCATTATTAATGTAAATAAAAGTGATAAGTTCTTTGGACAACTGAACATTTAGGGCTGTAGTTGGAGAAGGAATAGAAAAGAATTGCAACCATTTTGGGAAATGTTCAAATGCACTCATCAAGGTTAACTAAACTCAGGAAAAAATATGAAAATATAGGAGACCCACTATACCCCACCCACGATTTACTTATTTACCTTGCAGTAAAAGCTACCTGGAGACAGCTGCTCTTCCATGTTGAAGAGCTTATGAGAGATAGAGTGACAAAGTCTGTCCTTAATATAACGAAGATGCACTTTGTGATTAGTTTAACAGCAGTAGTCATCTAAGGAGAGGGAAAATAAAATGTAATACACATGCCCAAATGTCTTCGGAACCAAAAGTTTCAAACTGAGCTTTACCAGAGGCTAACCCCCTTGACATCTTCTGAAATTAATTTAAAAATGAGTCTGCAATTGTTTTTATATGTACATGTCTTAAGATAAAAAGCTTGGATTCATATATTTCTGTCACCTATTGTTATTTCATGTGGAATATATATGTGTATTTTAATTTGATTTTGAGATCTTAGAGGAGATACATATTATTGCTTAGAATAAAATTTGTATTATTTGTCAATAATATGTGTTTGGCTAAGTACAAATTATCTGAGTAGAGGTATTGCACAAAGCACTTCTTTTGGCCATCTCCATTCTCAGCAGAAGTATTGCTAATTTATGTGGTTTCCACCGATCCATACCCAAACTAGGGTTACAGAATACTGAAATCCTGAGGTCGTAAATCAGGTGTAATACTTTTTAGTGGAGAAGGTAAATTTGACAACAGTCTGTATGATTTTATTTATTTTTTTCCCTCCTCAGAAATACCCAAATTGAATCAAAGATTAGCAAAATCCCAGAGAGAGAATGAATGCCTCCAAGAAAAGGTAAAACATCTGACGTTGGTGGCTGACACAGTTGAGCTGAAAACTCAACAGCTTCAAACTTCACTTCAGCAAGGGAATGAGCTACAAAGTAGGTGCCGTGAACTACAAAAGGAAACATTAGGTAAGAGAATTTTGACATTTCAAGCAAACTTCCAAGTAAAATGAAATGCAAAAAGAATTTTTTTTTAAGGTGCCTAAGTTGTGGCTGTTACTGTGGAAGCACTCAACAGCTCAACTCAGGCCCAAATAAAATGTGGATGTTGTGCAGTCACAAAGACCGAATGTCATTCTGAAGAGTTGGTAACCCTGCTGGGAACATGAGTCAGCTGCGTAGGGGGAGAAAAAATGAAGGAAGGGAGGAAAACAATGAAGATGGTGGTAATACAATTATGCTGTTACTTGTCAATCTTATGTAAAACATCAGGGAGAGGGCTCTGAGATTAAAATTAAAAGAAATGCTCTCATTTTGAGTGGAAGTCCAGGCAGGATTTTTGGCTGTCAGCAACAGAACTGAAAAGTAGGTCAGGCTAAGCTGGTCTCTTTTCTCCTAGATTCATTAGACTTGAGTCTGTCTAATGATTTGCCCTTGATAGTTTGTCTCAAGACTCTAGAGAGTCCTTTTGAAAACTGTAAGAGCAGTGATAGCACTTGAAATTATAATATCTCATGAACTTTGTTGCGTTGCAGAAAGATTATTTATATTAGCAGCTCCTGAATCTCTTTTCTTTTTAAAGCAGTATCGCATTCATAGTGCTGGCTCAGAGACATTTTAAAACCTTCAGAATGTATAGAGGCGGTGCTGTTCCGGGCACAGTTTTGAGTCATCAAATTGGCACAGTAATTACCATGCTGCCTTATGCATGGTATGTAATGTCAAATTTAAAGCAGTAGCACGGTGCTAGTCATGATGAAGGAATTTCCCTGATCCTTCAATACCAGTGGTAATATCAAATGTGAGACTGCAAAGTAGAAGGCCGCAGATACCATCCAATGAGTTATCGACCTGTGTTGCTGAGGACAGTCTTTATTTTTGTCCCTGTATAACAATACTGTTAGGAAAGCTCCAGCAGTGATGTGTTTGAATGGTAGAAATGAGCAGATAACTCTACAGAATTTTCCAGAGAGTGTCAGTATAAGAAGCAGACTTAATATGTCTTCCTTTTTGTGGTATTTATCCAAAAAACTAACTTCAAATGAATGCAAAATCAGGTAGATTTTGCTCTGACAAGATTCTTCTGTGGGCTATGCACAGCATCCACTTTTGTCTTTTTTTTTTTATTTTGTTTGTTTTTCCGTTGGGGAGTTGCTAAGTGTTCCAGTATCTCAAAACCTTGCCCATGATATTTTTGGTAGGCTCACTGTCTGATTGTAGCTACCTCTTGTTACTTAGTCCTCTGTTCAGAGTAAACTCTGGCAGGCAGAATTTGGGGAGAGGGTTACCTTAAGAGTGTTTAGCTGTCAGTCATTAGCCACAGTATCTCATTCTGAAGACCTGAGTAAATAGAAAGAAATGCATCCATTCGATTTAAATTTCCTTTTTCAAGACAATCTTGAACACACTGTTGGACAGTGTGAAAAATTGTACCTTTTTGTTTGGCTTCTATGTAAAATCACTAGGAGAAATTTTTTTAGGAAGCATGAAATAAAATGCTGGTAGTATAGAAATAGTATCTGCTGTGTTAATTTTTTGCGAAAAAGTAAAAAAGCTGAACATTACATGTACTTTTTTATACATATATATATATAAAATGTGTCTTATATATTTGAGAAAAGAGCCTGGGTAAAAAATAATAATTAAAGAGGCAAAATTCCAAATAAGCTCAAGATAACATCACTAGAAAAGATAAAATTGAAGAAATTGACTAATTGCACGGGGTGACTAAATCGTGTTGTTTGTCCCAAGAGCAGGAGGTCACTTGTGACTCCTCATGTTTTACTGGAAACTTGTTTAGAAAAGATGCTAAAAATGCGGTCATTTTTGTTGAAAAGACAAATGTGTTTCTCCTCCATTAAGAGATTCACATTATATCAAAATACTGTGTGTATATGTCTAACTGCTAGGTTGGACTATTACAATGCCACAGTCCAAAATTTGGAATTATAGACTTCAGAATATTCTGTGTGTTTTGTTTCTTAACGTTCACTTTCTGTCTTTACTTACGCTGAAGTAACATTAGAGATGGAGCTGAGAGGCTCTTACTGGGCTAGAAATCGCTCAAGCGGACAGTGTCTCTCAGAAGACGATAGCCAAGGTGACTGGCTCAAAACCAGCATGAGTGTCACAGATCCCGTGATAAAGCCCACAGCAGAGATTTATTGGTGTTGATGAAGCTTTGTTTTCTCTGCTAGTGGGGTAGCACTTAGGGAAGGAAAGTTTGTTTGGTCTTGTGCCACACAAACTGTCGGAAAGTTAATTCCTACAGCAGGCTGGATATTCTACTAGAAATGCTGATAATTGCAATGATTTGTATGTCACTTTGAGGGTGACTGTCACAGATACTCCTTTCACCAATGTTTTGCACATGCTTACGTAGTGTCATGTTTTGGCTTCTTTAAGAAGCAGCGGACATAAAATACTCGTTTTGCCTTAATACTTGGCTTTCTTCTGTGTTCAGTATAACTGGAAAGCTTGTTTCCACTTTCTTTTTAGGAATATCTTATCCTCTGTCTCTGTATAAATAGACACAAGTACTGATAAGTCAAAAGCAGTTAGATCATTTATTATTTACCTTTCTCTAGGAATCTGAGTTTCTGCAATATTCGAAATAGGTCTACCACCTGCCTGCCTTGAGAAAAATATAATTAAATTTGACAGGCGTTTTTTAGGTGGAAAAATTAGTCAAAATAAAATAATCTCAGTGCAAAAATAGCTCCTTCTCAAGTATACTTAGACATTTTATTTGTGTTGAAAAGTGTTTTAGTTTTTTTTTATATGAAATAAAAAAACTTGTGGATGACCCAACTTAAGTTTTCAGTGCTGGTGTGCAGACTGTTGGAGTTCCTCAGAAACAGTCCTTTATACAATTTCCACAACTGTAGATTTTACTTTTTATAAGGTGCCATGTTCAATATAACTCAGATAATTTAGCACACTACTGAGTTAAATTTTTCTGGTGAAGTGGCTGTATGTGGGCATGTGAAACTGTCTGTGAATTCAGCGGTAGTTCACATGCATTCTTGGGAGCTGGAATGTTGGCACTCGCTGCTGCTGTAGAAAGGCTAAAGTCCATTTAATTCAGCATCCTGTCCTCACCACTGAAAAACATGGTGTGGTTCAAAGGAAGGAGCAGGAACTCTAGAACAGCAATTAGAGGATAATCTGTCTTCCTTACGTGTCTTGTCTTGATCTAAGAGGTCCTTGAGCCTAATAAGACAATCTTTTAAGCTTTGAAATATGTGGTTTAATATTGTTACATAGGGTATTTGTGCTGATATGAAATTTACCCTTAGTTAGATTTCCCTTTTCGGTTTCGTAAAGCTGTTTGACTTCAGAGATTCCTATAAACAGTAAGTTCACATTTTGTTCACGTGCAGTGTAAAAATACACTTTCTTCTTCAGTTTTTCCCACCTTTAACTCCATGGAGAATTGTCTTGTTCTTATGTTAGAAGACCAGAGAAAGATGCTCGTGGTCTGTAATTTTTATTTTAAAGATTATTTGGTATTATTTCTATGATGCTTGCATGGCTTTCTGGCTCATCTTCTCAAAATCTGAATTTACTTCCCTAAGTTGACATGCTGCATCAGTCTATCTAATCAAGCAGTTAGTTATATTTAGGTTCTGATTTCTTGCCTTTAATTGATATGCATAACTTAGAGCAATAACTGTAGTGTATAAATATGAGTACCACCTCATGAGCAGGTTCAGGCTAGCTCACGTAGAGCATCTCTAGTTTTTGTGCTGAAAAAATCTGAGCTTACAAAGAAGTGCCTACTCTATAAATGCTATTCCAATCCGTGGATCATCTTGCCCTTTTTTTTTTTTTTTTAAGTACTGCTGTATAAGAAAACTAAGATTGCTCAAGATGCTCACTGTTTTCAGTGGCTTAAAATCAGTTAAGTGAACTTAACTGATCAATGATTTTTGAATATTAATTCCAGTAAAAATGGTCATAGCTTTCACAAGGATGGGATGGCTGGAAAAGTAATTGTATTTTATGTTTAAGTCTTACTCTGCGAGAAGTTTGTTGAAAACCCCATGAACCTTCTGTTCTCTAAAAAAGTACTTTGAAACGGGAGGCTTGACAGTGTTCTTGACATAGAGAACCAAATTAGACTGACTTCTAAGCCTTTGAAGCCTGAACAGGTATTTGTTGGTGTGGTGGCTAAGCTCTCTGTGGTTTTGTCTTGTGAGTCTCCGGAATTCAGGGGCTGCGCAGCATGTTCCCAGGCCTTGCTTGTTGTGTGCCGCTGGGCAACAGGACAGCAAACAAGGAGGTTGTCTCCATTGTGTGCCCTGTGTTGCTCCTGCCGAGTGCCCTGGCTGCTGGGGAAGGGAGCAGCCTGGAGGGATGGGGCTGAGTCCAGCCTGGGAGGGCAGAGGTTAGGACGTCGTGACAGGGACATCGGGGAACTTGGCTCACCGACCGCTCTGTAAATGAGCTGGGGAGCATGCACTGAGCAGGGAAATGCCAGTCCTGAATAGCTGTAGTTCTTTCCTCCCATGTGGCGACAGACGCAGGAATCCTGTGGGAAAAAAACCAGTGTGCGATTATATCCTGAATGAATATTTTGTAATGCATAGTTAATACAGCATGAAAAAGCAGCTGATATTTTTATATGTTTGACTGCAGCGCTTACCACAATCACTAGTGCAGTTTTTGAGTGTTGCACTGTATGTATCTTCTCTTGCAGCCTAGCCTGCACACCATCGTTCTTCAGTGAGAAGCACGACTAGAACCATTTCCTTTTTGGTTTGAGACCCGAAGTCTGCTCTCCCATTCTTGTAGAATCATCCCCAAAATCCATGGTCATTGCAGAGTATTCTGCAATAGCGTTCACAGAAGGAAACTGGAGCAATATGCTACAAAGAAATAACTCAGTTTGGGTAAGATAGCTGTGCTGTGTGGTGGCTGGGAAGAGGGTGCTCTCAGCAGCGTGTGTTGAGAAAGAGCTAACAAGCGGGTGGCTGGAGTCAGCGTCCTCATCTCTCCTGCAGTCAGGGAAGTGCAGGTTTCTCCAGGCTTCGCCGTGCGCAAGGAGAAGATGACTACAAAATGACGTACGGTTAAGCACAGCAGGTACAGAAAGAAAAAGAAAAGAGCTTTTCCTTTTACCCTCTGGCCTGGTTCCAGATGAATTTTAAGATTAGCAATGGTTTGTTGTGTTGTGTGTCCTCAGCTGAGCAACAGCTCCCATGTCCTTCTTGGGCGCTTCAGTTCTAGTTTCTATTCTGCTGTTGCCAGTAGATCGAGGGAGTGGAGTGTACAGCATGTGCTTTCGATGTTATCTAGTGTGTCACTGGAGCAGATCAAAGGTGTCAACAGGAGTGGGACTGCAAACTGTCCTCTCTTCCTGCTGTCCTGGCATCTCGGTTTTGTACACACTGCAGCTCACTTTCACCTCTGTGCCATCACCAGGAGATAATGATGGTTTTGGGAAGAGAAAAGTTGATGAAAGAAGCTGTACATTGGAGTTTCAGCAGTGGTGGGATTGAATCCCCCTCTGATGGCTGGGCATTGAAAGCTGTAATTGGTACCATGTGCCCCATTTGTGGATATGCCTCCTTTTGCCTGTATTTCTTCTCTCCTGCCTCTGGGTTCCTCCAGGAGTGAAGAGTGCTCTTTGACTCTTCTTCCAAAGGGTATTAACAAGACTTGCAGATCACCTAGTAAACTTGTTGGCCTCTATAGGAAATTGCAAAGTAAGACATATTAATCAGCAACCCAGGTGGTGAGTATCATGTCTTAAGGATGGAATGTAAACTTATCATTAGCTGTCCGTGAGCTCTCTCCAGAATTACTCCTTTCATCCAGAATCCTTCTCTGAGTTAATTTGGGGAGGATGTTTGCGAGTCAGATCTCACCAGTTATGCTGCTCGTGGAATTCACTGTTAATATGAGCAACTACAGAGTTTGGGTTTTGATAAGCGAAAAAACTTGGGATTTATTGAACTAAATTATCATTTTTCACTTTGATGTGACATAACTGAAAGTGAAGGCATGACTCTTGAAAGAAGCCTAAAATGTTAGAATATTCTGAAAAAGTTTTCTTCATGCTTACATCTTTATTAATTTTTTTCCACTGTTAGCATTGATAGGTGACCTAGGCATGAGCCGCCATCTATGTTTTTGCCTTATTTCTATCCATTTCAAAGGAATATTTTGGAAGCTGCTTGTTTATGTGTATAAAGAGATTTGAAAATTTACAGTGCTGTACAGAGCCACTCCTCAAGAAATCTATGAAGTGCGCTGACACATTATCTCTCTTGCTCACTTGCCCTTTTAAAATGTTTCCAAAGAGGCATTAAAAAAAAAAAGCGTATGTAATGGGTTCACTGAAAGTTATCTCGGTGATTAGTGTGACTGTGTGGATTCTCAGGCATCTCGGCGGTGTAATACTTGAGCAGAAGGGTCACTGTGACTGCTGCTCATCGTGCTCTGCTGTTTGACTCACTATTTACTTATTTTGCACGTCAGGTTTCTTTTTTAAACTGCGTATAATAAAAACTTGAAATAGCAGACATTTTGTGGAGAAAACACAAAGAAAACATTGTATATGGAATTCATACAGAATATTAGGACTCTGCAAAATCTTAATGAACAGTTAAAATATCAGCTAACCAAGTCCTTTTGTGAAGCATTTTAAAATTTATTTTTATGAATAAAAAAGCAGCAGTTACTTAATAATAAATCAGTTATTAAGAAGCAATAAAATGTTTGATGTGGATATCCAGAAGGAGATTTCAAGGCAGAAAGACTGCTAGCTCAGGCATTTTTATTCTACTCTTCCTGAATAGATGAGTAAAACACAAATCCATATGCATTTGAAGAGGTCTATCTATATGGAACTTGTTGCTGAATTGGGGTAATAAAGCCAGCTAATGCACCAGTGATAAAAATGTTCTCTTTGAAATAAAAAATATGATTTTCTTTGTGAAATAAGCATAAAATATTATATGAGTTGCCATTGTAATAAAATAAATCAGTGGGGACAAACAATGCACTTTTTTTTTTATTGCCTCACTTGATCGTAGTGAAAATAAGTTCCAATTAGTGGATTTATACCATATAAAGTCAGTGTGTGGGAAATCAGCCAGATCTAGAGTGTCTGTGGTTTGGGGGGGATTTGGTTTTTTGTTTTAGTTTGCGTTTCACACCCCCCACACCCCCCCCCCCCCCNTTTGGTACTGAAATAGTTCAATGCTCCAGAAAAAAAACCCTACCAGGATTTGCGATTTACATGTTTTGGAAGGATTTTCCTTTCTGCATCCATTATTTTGAAGAGTCATGTTTTGTGTATTTATCATAGAATTGTAAATTATTGAATATTTCATAAGATACCAGTCATTTACAAGAGTTGAAACTAAGCATTGGTTTCTACTGTTGTTTCTTCTCATGACTTTCCCAAAATTATCTTTGTGAGTTATGTTTTGCCAGAGGTGAATTTGATTGCTGATTTCATACCACTTTTCAGACTCACGATGCATCATCCAGTTAGCTAGAGATGACAGGTCCTGAAAAAATGCTCGATGCAGGGTAAGGTCTGGTGAATAATTGTCTAATCAAATAGACTTGCAAAAAAAAAAAATCAATAATGCCTTGTGAAGAGCTCCAATAGCACGTGCTCCTACAAGAGAGGAGCTGGTCTCTGTGCTTTCATTTTTATTACCAGCCAAATCCTTTCCTCCACTTAATCACAGATACAGAATAATTTTTCTTCACAAAGTCATTGCAGTTTTTCTTCAGCCCATTTATAGTTACAGGTTTACTTCTGTATGGGTTTAAATTGCTGGCTATGTGCATGAAATCTGTCTTTTAAATCTTTTGATGCTACTGCTTCATAGGCTACTTAAGTTACTAAATATAAACATAGCAGTGGTCTGCTGACATAATAAGACTAATGAGAGATGATTGAAAAATGCAGGCAGCTGTAGGAGTAGCTGGGTAGTTTGAGTGGGGAATGTTAGCACTCTTCATGGAGAGAAGGAGCAGTATTTTCATCTACGCGAAGTGTCTTTAATGACACTTTAAAGACTGCTTTGAAGAGCTTTGCAAATCCAAAGGGAGAATAGTTTCCTGTAGTTTTAGGTAGACTGCAGTTCAAATATCCACTATTCATACTCAAGTACTGTTGAAATATTTATTTTTTTTTTATTAATTCCAGCTGCGGTACTAAGAATTTGAAGGGTGAGAGCTGGGGAATGTAGTGTTAGTGTTTGAACAGAATGTGTCAAATGGGTTAGATGAAGCAATGGCTCATTAGCACTTTTCAGCAGTCTCTCACAGTGGAAAAGGAAACAGATGACTATGATGGAAAAAACAGCGTCCTAGTTCTCTTCAACTAGGTATGGGGCTAATGCTGTGTTTGAGTATGATTTAGTTACAGAAAGGCGCCGCTTTGCTGCTTGAGAAAAAGCAGGAATCCATGTTAAAGGAAATATATTTATTATATTTTGTTTCATCTGCTTGGCCTAAACACTGCGGAAAAATAAAATCTGTCTCCAAGGAAAATTAAGGTCAAAAGCTCCATATTTCTCACCTTCAATTTTCCCAGCCGATAGGTAAGTGGTGGTATTTCAACTCATTTTTAATACATAGGGGAAGCAGGCCTGTAGGAACGATTCTGACACATCCCAATTAACTTGGATTCAAAAGGCAGGAATATATGCAGAAAATTCAGGCTTAAAGACCAAATCTTTTGAGGCCTAAGTGTGGACCCTGGCCATGGCAGAGCAAATACCGTGTAAGCAGTCTCTTTGACTGCAGAAGTGCTTGTAACATGCACTTGTGCACTCACGGAGTAGGGGGAGAGGGGAGCAGGGTTTCCTGAGATAGTGTTGCTTCTCTAAGCGCTTTGTAAGGTCTTGGAAAAGATTGCTGTCACGTTTGCATGGTGTATGCAGTTGCTGACTTATTCTTCTGAGGGCACTGAAGGTGGATGTTCTAGATTTGTCCCACTCAAAAAAATTTAGAATCTGGTCCCTTCTCTTGCTTTTTCTATGCTTTTTTTTTTATACGCGAACATGAAAGAACTAACATAGTAGTTCAGACCTGAGGTCCAGAAAGCTCAGTCCTGGCAGTGGTCAGCAACATATGCTGGGGGAGATAAGAAACAGGCACTCCTTTTTCTGGCACATCCTCCCTGTTCCTGGCAGCTTGTAGTGATTTAGAGGCTTCCTGGTGGCACTGGTCAGGTCTCCAGAAAGGATGTAAATCTATAGGGCTGGAGTCAGTCCCTGGGCTCTTTCCAGACAGGCTTGTGCTTGTGAGTCACAAATAAAAAGAAATACTTTCTTTTGTATAGAAAAAGTAATTTATCGTACAGAACATAGTACATGAAATATTATAAATAAAAATAAATAGCTCTGTGCGTACAAAGACTGAGTATTTAGTTCACTTCTTTGGTTTCCTTAGAAACATACAATGAGGCAAAGTATTTCTAATGTGACAGTAATTTTTCATGTATTTCATATTTCTCACAGCTTCTCTACTATGCTTTTTAAATAAATGCGCTTAAAGGTATCTATGTTAAGTGTACATCCGAATTCGGTCTAGAGTTAATGTTCTAAGAAAATGTAAATATTTTTACCCCTTTTGACCCAGCTCATCAGCCAATATTCAGGGCCTCATAGGTTGCACCCTACAGGGAGTAGTTCTTTGGTAAGTTTTAAAGAATACCTACAACCTCCTGTTTCCCAGAATACTGGAGAAATTAAGCAGCAGGAGCTGGGTTCCAGGCTGTCTTGGCTGGGAATCTGTGCAGCTCTCTCCATTTCAATCTCCTGCCCGTCTTCCAGTATTTTCCTGACCCCTTGGATTCTCTGTTTCTTCCTTCCCGTCCCTGTAACGTTGCTGGCCTTGCATTTACCCCGCTCCCCGTCTGCCTCAGTTCCCTTACAGCAATATTGCAGCTCCTACATCTAAGTTTCTGTTCCAGCCAGTCCCTCCCGTGCCCGAAAGAGCTTAACTGCTGCTCGCTGTTTCCTGAATGAGGGACATTTCTCACACCCACCGGCCTCAGGGAGGTTTCGTTCAGTCCACCAGCATGACAAATGTTACCTTGATCTGAGGTAATCCAGGGAGTGTCTCATAGGGTGCTTGTGTTCACGTATGTATGGACTAAGTGTCTGAAAAACATTGATCCAAAAATGAGATTAATTGGACAAAGGATCATGGCAACTGTATCATGTTGGGGACACAGCAGCATTCTGGGAGTGACTGGAGGAGAGGGAGGAAGGTGGTGGATCCATACTCTCCTGAGGAATGGCAGGCAGTCAGGCAGGAGATACCGGCCACAGCTTTGGAGCTTCAAGCTGGACCTTAGGAAGATCTTTTTCAGCAGAGGGTGGTGCAGTGTAGGCAGAGGCTGCCCAGAGGGCTGGGAGAGTCTCCAGCTGTGGGGGTCTGCAAGACTCAGCTGAATAAAACCACAGATAACCCAGTCTGGTTTTGGTTGGCAGCGCTGTTCTGGGCAGAAGGTTGAACTGTGCAACCCCCGGACATCCCTTCCAGCCACCTTCTCTGCGAATGTGTACCGGCTGAATCATGATGAGAATTTCATAAAGCTTGATAAGAGGAAAAAATATTTTAATCTGTGATTCTTCTGCAAGTAATTGTCTACTGCCAGCCCACGTGCACTGAGAACTAGGTATTTCTAGTCAGCAGGACTGGAGGGCAGCACGTGCAGCTTATGCAGCCCTGCTGCTTCTCGGTGAGAGTGTGAACGGGACTGCCCCAGCAGCTCGTTCTCAGCAGTGACCTGTATGATGAGTCAGAGCTTGGCTTGTCTAAACCAAACTATCTGCCAGTTGTTCCCCAAACCGTGCTTAAATAAAGGGAAAATGAAACTACTTTCTCCTTGTGCTGTTTTCTATGAGTGATGTAGTTAGAAGCAGCAAATCCACTTGTTTGCAATCCCCAGCCGGGTAGTGAGAAGTGGACTGTGTTTCTGAAATAGGAAGCAGATGAACTTTGTAGACATGCATTTATTCTTAGGTAGGCACAGTCATTTTAGACCAGAGACTTAGTGATACAGAACAGATTCATACTGTGACTGGCATTGACCTAAATACAGCCATGCTGTTGAGTTTCTGTCCGCCAGCAGCTGAGCTGGTGCTGCAAAGGCAAAAGGGTCTCAAGTAACGACTGGGGTCTGCACATCTTCAGTGGCGATAGCTATTTGAGATGTGCATCTTAACCTCTCTAGAAATTCTTAACTACTGGCAAATAGTCTTCCTTTTCTTACATGTGAATAAAACACTGAGCTTTGGTTTAGATGAAAACAACATTTTCAGAAAGTATCTTGGATTTTTGTAGGTTTTGCAGGAAAAGTAGAAAATTACACAGTTCTATCACAGGTGCTTCTGAACTGATATCACTGTGAATCTCTTACAAATCAGCTGCGGAATTGATGGCTTCCGTAGTGGCTGCCTACTCAATGTGAATGTAGTTCACAGTACTTTTTGGGTTTTTCTTCACTGAAAGCTTTACCAGTTGTTGCTATTTACAAAGCAGGAATTAGAGGCTTTATTCACCACCGTGCCGTTGGCCAGGCAGCTGGAGAGGATGCAAACTGGGCGGCTAAATTCCCGAAACCCATTTCTGGGCAGACTCTGTGCTCGGTGTTTTGCAGACACTGTGGACTGCGTCTATGGGAATTTGCCCAAACAAGAAGAAACAGTTGCCAACTTTGGTGGTGGCTCTTTAGTTCTTCACGCCTTTTCTTAGCGCGCGTTCCATGCTCTGCCCCCTCGGTCTCTGCCCTTATCACAAGAGTCTCACTTTATGGAGAATATGTTACTGCTAAAACACAGAGGCGTAGGGGAGGCAGTCTCTGCCTTAGCCCCCTTTTCTCCTTGTTTGAAGGCAGGGCTGATCACACATGCTGCCTGAAAGGTTACTGTTGACTGCTTAGGACTATGGTAAGATCCATTGTGAATCATAAAGATAAGTAAAATGAAACATGAACGATATTGAGATGGATTTGGACTGGAGATTCTTTAAAATGTGGTACTTCTTAAAGCTTTAAAATGAGTGTCAGTATTGCAAAGCAAGAATGCTTTTTGTTGGTTTTGCATATTTTGCAATAAGCTTTATTTTCATTACTGGAGATCACTTTTCATAAGCATTTGAATATATTTTTCTTTATTCAGTGAGTTTTCAGCATAAGTTTCCATTTGTATTACCATTGTCCTTATTAGTTTCCTCATTTTTACTATGTTTTTCAAACTTGATTGAAATCTGTATTATTTAGTCTCTGTGGGCGTGGGTTTGATCCCTCAGACTTTCTGCTAACCAGCTCCTGTTGAATTTGGTGGGAACACTCTCTAGAGAAGACTTGCAGAAACCAGCTGTATAATTAAATCCATCTACTTCCTCATGAAAAACTCCTGTCCAATGCTTAGTCATTACAAAAACTTCTGAAAACAAATTGAGTAAAAGAAGAAACAGAGCTGAAAGAGACCACCCAAACTACTAGAACCAAAATCAGCATTATCCCTCTCCTTTTCCTTTGTTCCAGAACTTCTGTCCATACTCCCACATCTAGGAAGAGGAAAAAAGACTACCGTATTGACAGAGATCTTCTATAATAACAATTTTTAAAAAAATTATCAAAAAGGGATGCTTGTGAAAAGCTGCTCTGTAGCAGCCATCCCCATGTCAAGAAAGGCAAAGGGCTCTCCTTTTTGTGGTGTTGATCTACAGCAATTTGGTCTTAATCTATTTTAACAAATAGAGTCGCATTGCAGTAGAACTTGCGGTTGTAAATGTTAGATTGTTCCCATGTGCTCTGCTTAACATCTGCTTGGTGTGTGAAGCCAAAGTTTCTCCTTTTTCTGTAGGCGTTCAGAGCCATTTACTTCTTAAGGCAATGTCAGGATGAATGACAGGAAATTAAAGTTGAATTATTTACCTTTGGAAAAGTGTACAGAACAATACATCATTAAAGAATGCCCAGTTGAAGAAACTAAAGTAAATGAAAGTAACTGCAGGTGGCCTAATCTGTCCTCCGTGTACTTGGCCACGATTTCCCATTCGTAGAGAAGGCGAAGATGCCAGCTCTGAGCAGCAAACATTGCAGCTTGGTCCGGTGTCTGTTGTGGAATTTTTTGATGCAGATAACAGAACTTAGATAACATAGTGACTGCATGGCTTTGATTACAATGGGAGTTTGTCAGAGAAGTTTTTCAAGCAACTGAGAGGAAGTTTTGGCAAGAACACTGTCACACAAACATGGCTTTTAAATAGTCGTAAGTCATCGGTGATTTATCTCTATGGGTTCTGTTCAACAGCAAGTGCGGATGCTTAGCGGCTCTTTCCCAGGGAACTGAGGGAAAACGTGGTTGGCTTTCCAGGCACAAAACTGAAACAGCAAGAGGGTACTAAAATGTTATAAACCGCTGGTTCCCAGTGGTTTTGACAAGCAATTAAGCTATCCTGACCATTTATTGAGGTCGTGTACCCTACCATCAAAGTTTGGGCACAGTTGAAAATAGCTCTGTGGAAGAGCTTCAGAGCACCTTCCGTCAATTTGAGCAGCACAGTCAAACCGAAGCACCTGAGGACTTGGTATCACAGGAACGGCAGGGACAAACAGGGGTAAATGCAAGCTAACAGTTATTTAGTATTATTCCAGGTGTAGTCAGCATCCAGTGCATCAGAATGGGGGTGCAGCCGTGCATCATCTGGGAATGTCCCCTAATCAAAGCAGGAAAAGAGAAGGTACCAGTTTCCATTTTTTTCCTCCAGGAGTCAAAGTCAGCAGTCCTCAATCCTTTTTTACTGCTGAATGCTAGTCCTTGGTCATACCCAGCTTAAAAGGGGCACTATGAGGAATACTGAGAAACTGTAGAATTTGGCAGTTAGATTTTTTTCAAGAGAATTCCTTTCTAATGCCTGCCGAGCTGCTAATTGCTTAACTCATCGCCCAGGAAAACATACAGTCATTGTGGGTTAAGGAGAGAGCAGATGAAAAAATATCGAATGAAGTTTTAGCTGACTAGTTTGCAGCAAAGTTGTGTGTACTATCAAATAGGATTACTGCTGCTGAGGACCGTGGTTAGGGAGGTGAAATCTGGAGCCAATGCCTCTTTAGAAGCATTTCTTCTTCGCCTCAAGCCTCTCCAGCTCTGCTATTGCTGCACTGTGCTGCGTTTTATGGTGGGAACATATTCTGTGTCTGCTGCTGTGAAGACCAGTGTTTTTGACAGCATCGGTACAGTCTTCCTGAGAGGTCTTGGCTCTCCTCCAGCCCACTGCATGCCCGGACAAGTGGAACCGCACAGATCCTTGCTGTTCCCCTGACGGTCTGCGTACAGAACCTACTCTTCGCATCTGGGGAAATGGGGCAGGGACTGGTGTGCGGAGGTAATAAATGCCACTTGGAATGGAGTGTGAAGGAAGTTTAACTTAACTTTTGCCAGACCATAGCTTGATTTATGTGTGAGGCTTAATTTAACTGTTGCCAGACCTTTTCACCTTCCATTTCTTTTCAATATAGTCATGGGAAAACAGCCCTCACCACAAAGCTAGAAGTATCTTCTTCCTCTATGATGAAGAGGGGCAGTCTTTATGGATTTCTGAGACTTCTTTTGTCTAAATGCCAACATATGGTGCTCTCAGGTAGAACTGTATCTAATTGCTCCTTTTGATTCTTTAAGTTTCTGAAAGTCTGATGTAAACGGTTAGTATTCTCTAACTGAAGAGATAGCAGTCGATTATTAGTAATAGGTAACAGTAAATATGGGTATGACTACAGAATAGTAAAATCATTTTACAGCTGATACCACTGTACTCCTATGAAAGGAAGCTTTGTTTTCTAAGTGTCTTTTCTTTTTTAAAGAGTCTTCTGAGAAATGATCCTAGTGTCATTTCTATATTCACTCCTTGTGATTTATGCAGAAAGTTAATGCAGGAGTACTGGTGCATCCATAAAATTGGCAAAAATAAATGTAAGCTTGTGGTTTTGCCTGGCCAGTGATTAAGGATATATTTTTCTTTAAATAGTGTGCCTTCCTGATTCTGACTTTTTTTAGGACAATCAGTCACACAATGATAGGCAAAGTTCTTAGCATGGGATTTTTAGTCCCCGTTTCTTTAGGGGAAAAGCAACTGAAGCAAATAAACTGATTCAAAACCTGCTATAGTTTACGTTTTCAAAATGAAGTGATTTTACAAGTACATTGAGCTGCTCCATTCACTGCTGTGTTCCCTTGCCATAGTGGTGACTTATTTATAAAGCATCACCTGCTATAGTTTGGGGTAAAAGAGACAGATAATTTGATTGATGGAAAGTTGATATTATTGGAGACCTGGAAAGCAACATGAGAAAATAGTCTACTTCAGATATAATAGTTGCTGAAATGGAAAAAAGAGTACAGAATGCAAATGACGAAGCAGAGCCGGAGCTGGGGGGAGGGTATAAAAAAATCTGCTCCCTAGGCTGGGGAGGGTTTGTTCTGCTTCCCACTGCCAGCCTGACCCTGCTGAGAGGGGCTGCTTTTCCCATTGGAAAGTGTTTCAGTCGGAGTTTTTATCTCAGAGCTTTCACCTATATTTCCAGATGAGTAAATTACTTGCATACACGCTATTTTTCAGTGTGATACCGATATAAACTATACATGGTGAATAAACACGCTTTTTACTTTTTCCCAGCGATACTGTTCTTTTCAACTTGTTCAAAAATCGCGCTTTCTGTGATGTCTCCTGTTCCATGGAGTTGGTTGAACTGTTTCAAGGAGACAAAAAACCAAACTTGGATGACCCCAGTCTGAGGCAGCTCACTATGCACCGCAAAGAGTGCTTGCGGCATCCCCTGTGTGCTAAAAAAAATGAACAGATTAACTCCAGGAGCATCTATAATGTCCAGGTCTGTTTGCTTCGTTGGTCAGGGCTCCTAATGAGCAACACTTTGTGTGAATCCATTCTCATTTATTAAAAGGCTTTTTTTTCTTGCATATCTACTCATACTCCTCTGATTGCTCATTTAATTATGTGGACTCTGACTGATGTGAATCAGAGTAGAAGCCGTTTCAATGTTAAAAGATTAATGACGTGGCAATGTCTCTAAACAACTGCAAAAATGAATGTAGCAGGACTGCATTAATATTTTTGTGTCTGAAATGTACAGAGACAATGGCAATGGTATCTTACACAAAAATATTTTTCATCTGTTTTGTTGTCAGTGGCAAGAGGTAAGCAAGGTGCTTCTATAATTAACTTCTACTGACTTTTGCAAGGCCTTGGTCAAACCCAAAGAAATGTTAACTTTCTCTTTAAAAAGCTCTTTATAGATGCTGGTAGTTTGGGAACGTAGCTGACAAAGTGTGTACTTTACCCTTTATAATTCTCTCCCTGAATTTCTTTTTTTTTTGGTAGTCTGAGATAATGAACAGCTTTCCTTTTCCCTTCATTGAAAAATGGGAACCTGTTATGTAGCAGGATTTAGCAAGATAAGATGTGACGTGGGGGATCGCCGGCAGGAAATCCCACACTGGGATTATCCATCATCGTGGTAGTTGCTGGAAATGGCTGAAATAGGCATGTAGGAAAAGTTACAAAAATTCAGTGAGTTCTGATGTCATAAATTATAGGTTTAAGAACAGGAATCACAGATTTGACTTCTTGGAGGATATATCGGAGAGGTTTAAAGATGGAGAGGTTGAGCTCTCTTTGTATCTGTTCACCTTCAGAGAGGAAGTCAGCTCATCTAGCTGTTGCATTTTGAGGGGAAAATCTTGGGTTTTGTTCCACTTCTAGATTGGTTGCAATGTTCTAGCGTACATTTTTTTTCCATGTAGTTTATGATGATACCTTTTTCGTAGAGACAACTTTCATTTCAGGTCATTCTTAGGTTTTCTTGAAAGCCAGCTCTCCTGGTTCGTAAGCATATTTAGATATGTTCATTAGGATGAGAATCAGATTAAGGTACGTGCTGTTATGTCACTTCTTAGGGCTTCAAATCTTGAAGTTATGACTATGCTTAGGATTTAAAAAAATAAAATAAAATATTATGCCACACAAAACTAGAGGGTATTTCTTTGATATATTACTGTTTAAGAAGGTTGTGAAGTTTGAATGGTTGTTATTTTATTTAGGACAAAATGGTCTAATAAAACTAGTTTGCACCCGTAAGCAAGCAGATTTAGTTGCAAATGGTAAGAATGTTTTGGTCTATTCTCACCAGCCCGTATTTTTGGGTACCGCGTGCTTGTAACCTGCATGCACTGAAATGCCTGGTTCCTGTGCTGCAAGGGCAAACTGACGGCCCTCTGTCCTGCAGAGCCAGGCTTGCAGAGACCTGGCTTACTCAGAGGATTGAAAGCTAATAAATCAGAAGTGTTACATTGTCTGCTGGGAATAAATTTGTCACTTTTTCATTTATATGAGGCTGTGCAGCAGGAGTGATATTTAACAGTTCTTTTATCTTTGTTCAGTATTTTGTTTGGAAGGTTTTTTTCCAGGTGAAAAAAAAAAGATAATTAATTGTACAGATG
Organism: Stercorarius parasiticus; assembly: GCA_013396915.1. Classification (NCBI taxonomy): domain Eukaryota; kingdom Metazoa; phylum Chordata; class Aves; order Charadriiformes; family Stercorariidae; genus Stercorarius; species Stercorarius parasiticus. The sequence goes on from VWZL01003744.1 coordinate 1,807,192, forward strand.
AAAAGAACTGGGATATATACTGGAAAAAAGGCAATGGCTGCTTGAAACTGATAGGTGATGTGTTCTGAAAGATAACATTTAGCTAAGAGAATCTAAGACAAAATATATAGTACCATTAAGTCAGTGTGACTGTTTTATATGAAGTAGCATTAGCAGGTTGTTTTCAGGTGTGCCTCCCTGCATGCTTTTGCTCTCAGCATTATGTACAAATCGCATGATTTAAAGCATTTCGTACTTACGTTTGTTGAATTTGATGTTTCCTGGTGGGAATAAAAAAAAAAAAAAAAGCTTTTTGCTATATAAAGCCAGTCTCTGCTAATGTACAAATAGAATCACAGAATCACAGAATGGCAGGGGCTGGAAGGGACCTCTGGAGATCATCTAGTCCAGCCCCCTGCCAGAGCAGGGTCACCCAGAGCAGGTTGCACAGGAACGCATCCAGGCGGGTTTGGAATGTCTCCAGAGACGGAGACTCCACCATCTCTCTGGGCAGCCTGTGCCAGGGCTCTGCCACCCTCAGGGTAAAGAAGTTCCTCCTCATGTTTAGGTGGAACTTCCTGTGCTCAAGTTTGTGCCCGTTACCTCTTGTCCTGTTGCTGGGCACCACTGAAAAGAGCCTGGCCCCAAATTGGAAGGTTGTTCGAAACTGAAGTGTACAGCAGTGCAACAGCATTCCAACCTTTTCAAGAAAAGTAATTTGTTATTCTTAAGAAAATATAAACATCAGGCTTATACAGTTTGTAAGCAGTGAGAAATCTATTCAAATATTACAAACCGTGAAACTCTGCTTTTCCCAGATGGCAGTTTTGCATTGTTCGGAGGTAGGCAGTGCTGGGACACGCTGCCTGTTTGAGGTGGGATTGAGGAGCTACGTGTCTGAGATGCAAATAAAACACAGTATATATAAAAGTGAATTATTTTGGTAGAAGTGCAGACATGAAACCCATGTTTTTGTTTTCAGATTTAACAAATCAAGTAGAGACAATTGGACTGAAGCTGCAGAAAGTAACAGCCGAGATGGATCACTACAAAAAGCTGTTAATGTAAGATTTCTGTTTGCTTGATTGTTTTGCCACTCTGCATAAAGCTGTAACAGAACGCTGTTTTTTTCAGAGTGCTGCTCGTCAGGATGATTTGAGAAGGTTATGAAGAACAGAGAAAATATTTTATCTTCAAATTAAATGGCCTGTATTTCTAACCACTGACTGAGCATGTCTGTCTGTGGGAGCAGGGCTTTCTTCCTCCAGCTGTGTTTAATGACACAGCAAAGAGGAGCTTAGGTCAGCTCCATCCCACCCTTCAGGTTAAGTGTAGGATATATTTTGTGAAATCCACACAACTTCTGGACCAGAAATGTATGTGGAAAGTGGTATTTTACATTGTAGGTTTGGGATGGAGGGAAGGGTGCAATAAAACTAATCAGAAACTTTAGTATGTTATCAGTGACTATGATTTTTTTTTTTTTTTTTTTTTATCCCCCCCCAAAATGTAAATTTGCTGTGACTTTTCCCCATGCACCAGTGTGACATTGTGGTTTGTAATTTTACTGTGTTGTGCCTATACTCTCAAGTGAGAGTATGCAAAACCTAAATGAATAGAGCACGGAAAGTCATTCAGAAACAGCATCAACCTTTATAATTCACTGATGAAAATAAACATTTCTGTTTCAAAAATGAAGATCCAGAGTTATGAACTAGTACTGCCAATCTCAAGACCAGCTGTCATCAGTCTTTTTGTGTGTTTTCCTGAAATTTAAACAAGGATTCATTCTTTTATGATGTGTACTTTCTTCAGTTCCTATATTCAGAGGGTCTGATTGTAACAAAGTTGCAAATATTTGGAATGCTTAGCAACAAAGTATTTTAATGATAATACAAGTATTGAGTATGAAAAAAAGATTTCATGAACATGGTTAAATAAACAGTAAAGGCTTTCCAAATGTAATATTAAAATTTCAATGTAATTGGGGTACGATTTAATAAAATAACATATTCTATATCTGTTTAAATATAAATACAAAGTTTAACCATGGTTATTAATTGGTGAAATGATGACATAATGACAGAAATCTGCAAAGTTTCCAGCCCTTTTACCTACTAAATTGTTATTTGTTCATATCTCACTTGAAACTTTCATGTGTTGCAAGATCTCACTTTCTGTTCGCAACATTAAGCGGGTTGTGATCCTAGGTTAGGCTGAGATGACATTGGAAGTGTAATTTCACATTACTTTAAAATGTTAGCTCGGACAAACAGAACTTTCTGTTGTTTGCCTTTTAACTGAAATAGAAAATGCAAGTTAGATAATACGTCAGTAAACCTGATGTTCAGATTACTGCATGAGTAAAGGCTGTTATTTCCTCAGACAATACACAGGTACATGGTTTTTTAATGTTTTGTTAGGGTGAAATCAACGGAACTTGATGTCTGTCAAAATGAACTGAAAAAAATGAAATATGAAAATGGAATTTCTGAGTCAAGGTAAATGCTGAAATTATATGTCATAACATAGCATATAGATTTCTGAGCAGTGGGAGCAAAAACAGCAAAAACTTTACAATTTTAATGCAGCTTTTATGTAATTTTTTTTCTGTTTTTCATTTCTATTTTTGTGTTCACATCAGTAGATTGAACTTCATAAAGAATATACAGCTTTTTGTCTAATATTTTATTTTCCAGGTACAAAGGATTTCTGTCTATTTAGTATACATCTGTAAATATGAGTATAGTAACTACAATGCTGATACTTTTTAATTTCATCTGTAGACTTACAAAGGAGCTCAAGGAAAAGGAGGACTCTCTTCTAATTTGCCAGCAAGTATGCAAACATTTACAGGAAGAGGTGGCTGAGAAAGAAAGGAAAGAAGAAGATCTAAAAAGAAGAACCAGTCGATCAGAAAGTGAACTGGAAGCACTTAAAACTCTTCTTAGACAAACAGAGGAGGAGGTGGTGATGTTGAAACAAGAAAGGTAATCGGAGCTGAGACACCACGGGTAATCTCCTGTGACTCTGCGTTCTGGGAAACCTGTTAAAAATAAAACATTCCTCCTTTGGCAGATCCTCAGCCTCACTTGCTGTTACCGAAAGGATGGATAGATTCTGTAAAGCACCAGAGGTGGTCTGTGCCGATCCGGATGTGGGAGGAGAGGCAGCAGAATGAGGAGTGTGGCTATGGTACTGGGCAGACTGGGGTAGACCTGCTGGTCCCAGCTGTGTGTTCTGACATACCTGTGTGCTCAGGAGAGTCCTGCCCTGCTACTGCCCCCTCTCATCTCCAGGTTTTAGGGCAAAACTCTAAAAGCCTTGGCAGCCCTCAGCTCATATCCTGAAATTTTGGAACTCATTGGAATGTATTTTTTAAATTATTACAGTATACACAAAACATGAATGAAAAATAAAAAAAAGAAAAAGGCCTATTAAAAAAAAAGAGGGGGGGGAGGAAAAAATCCTAACTTTGCAGTCCAGGGCTTCAGTTCAAGCTTAATAAAAACACCCATTTATTGCCATTGTTATAGCTGCTATTTGTTATGTGAGGCTTGTGGAGCAAAAGCCCTGGAGAATTTAAATTCTTGTAACTTGTATTATTAGCAACTTGCAAACTGTAACAATGCTATAAATATTACAGTATGCCAGGTTATTGGATGTGGTCTAGTATTCGGTGAAGTGTGTGGACGATTTCCCACCAGTCTAGTCTTATTTTGAAGGTTATCAAATATCAACGAAGCTGCCGTTTTCCCTGTAATTACTTTTCAGATGTGGAAAATAAAGCACTGAGCTTCTGAGGATTGTATTTTCTGGAATGATATGTAGTTTGAGAGCTTTTATTTTTTAGAATTCTCCAATTACCAACCTAAATTCACATTTTTTAAATTGCTTTGAGTGTAATCTACATATCTATTTTTATTCCTAACAACCACAGGCTTGTTTTTACTGTTTAAGTGTCCTACTAGTAAATTTTCAGTTACTGATAAAATAGGTTGTCTTTTATTGGCAAAAAGGAAAGTGCTGTCTCCTACTTAAGACATCTCAGTACATTATTTGTTTGAATTGTGTACAATTAAAAATGTATTCAGAAAAGTGGCTTTTGGAGAAGATAAGCATTTTCTGAGAGTGATGTACACCAAGAGGCATTAAGCTATTTTCATATTTAATGGGTTTGAATATTCCCTGTACTTTAGTACCTGCATGAAAAGATATTACATGTTAATTTAAGAATATTTCCCTTCTACTTAAACCCCAGATATGTGAGTTGTTCCAGGTGGTACATTGCTAATAATCTGAGTTACAAGAATTGAAACTCTCCAGGGCTTTTGCTCTACAAGCCTCACATAACGAAAAGTAACTCTAACAATGGAAAGCACTTGGTGGTTTTAACTGAAAACCTATTACAATTTTTTAATTAATGGTAGTAATATTCCAAGTTCATTAAATACAAAAATTTCTGGTTTGAACGTTGTAACATTTATTCAGTGTTCCACAACATTTCACTTGAGAAATATTAAAAATATATAAGGTTTAAATATGTGTGTGTGGAAGAAAGATCAACTATAGTATTTTCTTTAAAACATAAAATTCATAAAGCATGTGATGGCATTATGCAAATGCTAAGTAGTGATTACTGCTGTGCCTCTGGGCTCCAGGCAGGATTGCTGGACTTACTGCACAGAATACTAAACAAAGAGGAAAAGATGAACCTTTGCCACAAAGGACTTAATTGCAAGAAAATGGCATACCACCGATCTGGGCAGAGCACTTATTTACATATGAGTTTTTGTGGTTTCTAGGGAGTTAATGCTGATTTCTCATCAGAACAGAACAGAGCAGCTGCAGGAAACATTAAGACAGAAGATGCGGAATGAAGATAACTGGAGGGAGAAGGTAATACTGGATGTGCAGTTGTCATCCTTTCGATTTCTCTATTTTTTCAGTTGTAGTCAGCTGTCACGAATGAGTACAGTGAGCCTGATGTTTATCTCCTCAAGTGCAAACATGTCAATAGTATTCTTTGTACAGGAGGTTTTAATGGGTGATCTCTCTACATAGGTTGGAACTGAATGCAGAAGGTATTTAGTATGAGCGTTTACAGACTTGGCAGATGTTCAGGTCTGATCCGGACTTCCCAGGTTTCAGGGTATTTGCAAAGTGACTGTGTTAGGAGTGCAGTCCCCTGCAAGCCCAGGTGTGAGGAGCAGAACTGAGCCCACTGAACTTCTGATCTTGCGAGCTCCGTGCTTTCCTCGTGTGCGCTGCAGGAGGGGGTGCAGCGGGAAAAGCCCAGTCTCACGGGCCATTGTTCTACACAAGCTCCAAGGAGGTGAACATACAGAGCCCACCCTGTTCTGTGTGCAACAGTCTGGGTTATGAACCCTGAACCACAGTTCTGCATGGGGGAGTGCATCGGTGCCTGGACTTTTTTCCTGACACATCTGGCAGAGAAGCATAGGAAAGCATATATTTAATATTGAAATAGTTTCCCAGTAAAAACAAGGTTGGGCATTGTTGACAAGATGCAGAGAACACAAAACCTTCCTACGTGCAGGTTAGGTGAACTGAAACTGAAGATTGCTATTTGTAAAACAAATCTAGAAAATAAATAATAAGCAGATGTGCAAAAATGTCCTTTCCTTAGAAGACAGGTATTTGCAAACCAAAGCAGAGCTAAACAAACAAGCTGTTGTAGCATAGCGATTCTGGAGCCGTCAGGAGTTGCCGAATAGCAAAAGGCCGCGGAGATGTTAGCTGTACAGCTGATGAGGAGGGCGAGAGGGGTGTGGATATCCTGCCTGGTACTCAGGGCACCTCTGGATGCAGGATGTGTGTTCATGCCATCCCTGGGACGATTTTGTCACTCATGGCAAGAGACAAATGAAGAAGTAACGTGACAGTTTTATCCTTTCCAAGTCCTCTGTGAACATGAAATTTGTTGTTGTTTTGATATGAACCCATAGTTCCTGCTGGTGTCAGGACAAGTCCCCCACATGTCCGAAGAGGAAAATGACGCTCCAAATTAGCAGTGTCATCTAGCTCAAGATCTGAAGTACTCGGAACAAGCGTTGCTTTCAGCCTGGAGGTGCAGAAGAGCTTGTGCAACCTGGGGTTCAGGGTATGTGTACCCCTCCAAGCAGAGAGGCACCTCATTCTGCCTCACCTGGCAGGCTCCACGTGCCCACAGGCTGAGCAAACAGCTCAGCGGGAGATGAGTATTGCTCAGTGAGCATACACACAGCTGATTATAGCGTGGGAACTTCGGCCGCAGGTAGGTAGTGCTGGCTGTTGGCTGCGGTGGGGGCTTAAGGAGCACAGCAGGTAGGTGGAGGAGCGTGGTTAGACTGGGGAACTGGGAAGGGAGACGTGGCAGCGGAAATAAGCATGTGGCTCATCCATTCACTTGAGCTGAGGATCCTCACAATAAAAAAGAGCTAAAGGAGTTGTGCAGTGAAAAGTCCCGGAGCTAGAACGGACCTCTAGCGTGAAAAAGGCTTCTGCTCTTTCCGCTGACCTCTGCCATCACCAGTTCCTTTCAGGCAGATGCATCTCTGACAAACAGGTTCCTGCTGATGACTCTGCTGTTTCTTTATTTGCTTTCCCTTCAAGTCAGAGCAGTATGAAAATAAAAACTTCAGTGAAATTTACTGTGAAAATACCTTTGTATTTTATTTGAAAAGACTTCACACTCGTATGACTTGGCTTCTCCGTGAAATGGCCCATCCTTTGTTATTTTATTCATTGACTCTTACAAAAGCCTGCAAAACCACTTTTATACACCTTCCCACCTAGGCTCTTTCGGTAATTGGATGATGGTTCCTTTCATGGTGAGGAGGAAGGGGAAGGTGGGAGGGAGAAAGATACACCTTCCATACATGCATGCTCCTTTGTACGTGGGTGTTTTTCCTTTATTTAATGGAGAGAAGAAAAAAAATAAAATTAAGTACAGGCTACAGATGGGAAGGATGGTTGAAATACATCCAGGAGGACACCCCGAATTCAGGGGGGTAACTGGCTCGGTTGGGTGACAGAGTGGGAAAGACATTAGGTCTAGTCCTGGTCCATGGATGTAGGATGCAATGTTATGAAGATAGCTCAAGGCAGGGCAGCACGCCCTCCAAGCATCTCACTGCGGCCATGCCAGTACTGAACGTGTTGCACAGGTCTGTTCCACAAGCTTAAACTTCTGTTAACATGGGCTTCCTTGTTAGAAGGGTTTCCCACCGCTAGCCACATCGTTGATGGGTATCATTGCATTCTACAAAGTTAAGTTATAACTTGCTAGTCATCTTTTAGTAGGTACTTGGGTTTAGGGTCTTCCCCGGAAAAATATTTTCAGCTGATTCAAAAAATAAATGTGTACGTCCACTGCGTGTGCTGATTGAATAGGTTCCTTAGCTAATTGCACAGCTGGTTGGAATGGGGCAATGCTACAGCTCCTTGTTTCTACTGGGCTTTGAGCAGGCTCTGTGCGTAACAGCAATCTCAGGAATTGGGACCTTTGGCTCGGCTCTGCAGGACAGATCGCTTTGTCTTCTGGTTTTGGGTCATGCTGTAAAGTTCTGAGATGGAGACTCTAACTGGAATTGAAGAGTCCAGCTGCCAGTCTCTTCCAGTGGGATTTGGAAAGCTGTTTACCATAAACAACCCTGAGCATGTAAACTCTCTTTTAATCTGCAACACTTCTTATGTGAGCACAAAATAAACCCCAAACTGAATATAAGAAGGAAGAAAAAAAAATCTGTGAAGGAAAAATTGAAAATAGTGTTGAATGATTACTCTGGCTTTTCTGATTTAAGCCCTACATAATTGATGACTAAAATTACTGTCTTTTTCTTTTTTGGTTGAGTATGTGATAAGTGTCTGAAAGCTTTATTTAGTCTCAGGAAAATTTTTTGACTACTGGCAATTAAGATCGGTTACATTTCTTTTAAAACTTCTTAACCTCTCTGTCGCAGGATATAATTTTAGAATGAGGTCACGCTGTCTGCATAATCACAACGTATTGTTCAACCTGACATTAAAACAGGATAAAGGCTGCTACTAGTAAGAGAGAGCAATTACAGCTTTGGTATCACAGCCATTAAAATGCAGTGAATGTCAAGTGCTCTAAAAATGTTCTCATCAGACAAAAGAATCAGAAATGTGACAAAGTTATCTTTCTCTTGGGTCAGTGTGCCATTGCATAAGTATAAAGTGTTCCAGTTTTCTATTTAAAATACAGATCAACCTTAAATTGTTTTAATGGAGGAAAAAAAAAAACCTCTTACAAAAGATTTTAAGATTGATGTAAACATTTGTTTTATGGATTTTTAAAATACTAATTAATGAGGGGCATGTAAGTGGTTTTAAAGCAATTAGGAGCCATTATGCTTTCTTTGAAGATCAACTGCCATTTTATTTCCTTTTGCGGTTATCAGCTATATTAGCTTCAAGCGTTAAACATGAAAAATGCTTGTATAAGCTTCAAAATGAACTCAGTTTTTTCTACTGCTTTTATTTTTTTAGTCTTTGTAATCAAGTAGCCTCCAACATATGATCTGCTTCTGTAATAATATGTAGAGTTAATACATTTGGGTTTCTACTATTAGAATCCTAACTCCCATATCTAATAATGCAGAAGATACATCTATTATAATAACAATAATAAGAATAATAATCTACTTTGAGGATCTTACAAATATACCAGTTTTAAGCTAAACCTCAGTGGGGGATTTGTGCCTGTTCCGTGCCCAGGATTGGGTATATTCATGATTTACAAAATAATGAAAATATTTCCAGTTTATCTTTTCCCCAAAAAGAGTTAGGGGGATTTGTTATACTTTTGCGCACAATTAGTGTGTGAAATTAGATAATTGTAATTAAGCTCATTCTGGGCTTCTCTGCTTTTAATAATTTTAAGTAATTGGCTAGTGTTGTGCATGTGTAATGTGCCTTTCATATTCTTCCAGCGTGCTACAATTAAGTCCATTAGAATTCAGCCTGCAGAAATATAATATTAGCATACTGGCTTGGGAAACATGTTTTTCAAAATACAGACTTCAGTATTTCTTCCAGAATCCAGGCTTTTGTTTTCAGGAAATTATGGCTGAATTTTAAAATCTGAGTTTATAGTATTAAATATGTGAGATGCCTTAAGCACTGGGATATTTTACCCAGAGTTTGCAACTCTTTCACTTATATTTCTCCACTTTTTTGTCCAGAGCTTGTCCTGTATAAATACCATCAGTGACGTGTTGTCAGGACCCTAAAACGAGCTGGAGCTGCTCCTCGCTGCTCCCTGGAACCTGGGCTGGCACTGGGGCCATCGTCACTGGGGGATGCTTAGAGAGGCAGGCATCCTGCTGATGCCTTGCTGAGAGGTTCTGTGGAGGTTCCTCTATGTGCTCCTTCCCCTGGATTGCTGGGATTTAGAATAGATTTAGGGGAAGGGGGATGTTCGATAAAATCGATATGCGGTGCTAATGTGCACTGCGCTTCTAAATTGCAAGACAGCATGTGTGGAGTATGTGTCATCTGAGTGTGGTCCCTGGGAACAGACAGACAAACATTTCGTATGGTTAGTTGCTATTCCCTGACCAGGCTGAGTGGCAGGGCAGGAATAAAACGTGATTTTGTAAGAAGGAGTTAAGGTCTTCATATTTTAATATTGAGCTTATGGCCTAATTTTAGCACAGCATATGTCATTTACTGTGAAATGTATCATTTTGCTGCATTTGAAAATAATAATGAGCTGAGTTTTACCTCCAGAGCAAATGCTTCCAGCAAAGTAGCTGTCTATTTAAAGAACCAGCTAAGGACTTTGTAATTTAGTGTTTTCATAGTGATTTAGCGTGAAGCTCAACTCTCTAAATTTAGGCATCTAGCACCACTAGAGACACCATGGGGCTTGTGAGACATCTTCCCGGGGCTGCCGGCTGTGACTCAGTGCCGATGCTCTGCGGAGCAGGAGCCGTCCGTGCCAGCGGGAAGTGGGAGCTTTGCCTCTCCAGGCTCCAGCGGTTGCAATCATTCGGATGTGTTTGTTCAGCGCCCAAAATCTCAGTCTGCCAAATTTCACGTCCCTTCATTTATTGCGATGTGGAATGTGAAAAATATTTTAAGACGAGTTGCTAGATGTCATTAAAAAGCACTTGTTGCCTAGATGGAGATTGATCTGGCTAAAGGTGAAGCACGACACAAAGAAGCAATTCTTAAAGTCAAGGAGGAAGCGAGAGTGGAACTAGACATTGAGAGACAAAAGCAGCAAGAACTAATCACAAAATATCAGAGAGACCATGAAGAGCTCCAGCAGAAGGTGTGTAACACTCAAGTGAAACATGTTGTGCCAGCAGATAACGTAAACTTCTCAGAAATAGTATGTGAAGGAGTAAAACCTTCTTTATATGTATTACTCTATCTAGATGATACAATATTTTTTTCCCAGTCTTAAAGGTCTTTTCCAACTTAAACGATTCTATGATTACGTATGTTTCAATTTATTTTTTTTTTAAAGGAACAGGTTAATAAGTAATTATTCCAGTTAGTTAAATGGTGTGGAGGTTCTTCCTTTGCTCGCATTTTCTCTACCCAGAGTTAATCTGTGTCCACAGACTGCAGTTGTTAATTATTTTTAAACTGACAACATCATTTTTTAAAGGCCTTGGACTGTTCCAGGCTATGACAAGTTGTTACAAAACCATCTGCACTGTTTTCTTCCTTCTCTAATTAGTTCAGCACCAATGGGGTAAGCTCCAGTGGCCAGCCACGCAGACCTACAGTTTTTGAAGTTTTATCTTCAAATTGAAAATTGTACCTATGACTTCAGTTTTCAAAAGATTTGACACATTTCTTGAGAATACTGGAAAAATCAAATACATTTGATGAAATTATATTGTTATTTAAAATTCATTACATTATACAGTGTTTTAAAAAGCTGAAAATAACAGTTTGGCTGAGTTAACTTTACAAATATTTGTCTATGATTTTAAAACCCTGAAGAAATACTGGCTTGCAATAAAGAAGTTAAATTTTCCCATTTTTACCTCTGTTTTTCTGTTTGGTCTTGACATACTAATTAATCTCTCCATTCTGAGTGAATTTTGATTAATTTATAGCTCTCTGGTATTCTTTGAGGGTATTATGTAAATTCTAAGCATTTATTTTTTTGTCCCTGAGGACATGTATGGTTGCATTTGTATTCTTTTTTCTGAAGTCAACATTTGTTTGATACTTGATTCTACGTATCTAATGATATCCACTGAATGTAGACTAATGTAATTCTTGTCTAATCTAATGCAGATACCAGGATTAATATCCAGTGCTACTAGTAGCTTAAGGATGGAGACAGAAATTCTTGAAAAGAAGCTACAAGATGCCCAAACCAAACTTGCAGAGAAAGATGAAGACAAGGAAAAAGAAATTCAGAGTCTTAAAAGACTAATTACTGAACTTGAATTTCAGCTGATGATGGAAAAGAACAATAATGAATCATTTCTGGATAATATGAGGAAAGAAATTAAACACAAGTCAGATGAACTGGAAAAATTAACCCAGGAGAGGACACAACTGATTCACAATTTGAGTCAAGTTCAAGAGGAGGTAGGAACATGACCGAGGAAATGCCTTGCTATTTTTACTTAGAGACACGTGATTTCTAAAATCATTCAAAGCTTCTGTATTTCAGAACCCATTGCGTACTGCTTTAAAACCCATTGAAATTGAAAGAGTCCATCATAATTTCACCAATAAAATGTATCACGAAATATGTGACATTTTTAATTCAGCAAGTACCTAAACTAGTATTTTATTTTAAAAAAATACATATTTTTCAGGTCCTGCAGAGCATTTGTTTCCTAGTCTCTAGCCTCACATCGTGCTACATAAACAATAGTAAACAATAAAGCATTCTTTGTGTTTTTGAAGTGGAAGACATGGACATTTCTCATTTTTTGAACAGGATAGCAACAATCCTCCCAGTAATCTTACTTATTTTCGAAGTAATTTGTAAGAAAAAACTTGATACTGTCAGTAGGAATGAGAGTAGACACAGTCCTCTTCTGAATGGCTTCAGGGGCAGAGACCGCATCTTTTAATGTGAGGGTATGTGTGTGCATCCTGCCACGCTAACGGGGATGTATCCCACCTTCCACCAGTAAATCCACTTTCTGTAACTCAGGAATGCATAAAAATTAATCAAATGTGAAAAGAAATTTGGCTGATGGATATTCTTACCACAGGCATTTGCTGAATGTTTGGAATATAATGGGAAGGGAGGAGAAAGAGCTGTACTGCTCTATGAGAAATGTGAAAACAGTGAAGTCAGGGACTGTAGATAAGATTGGACTGGAATGTCCAAAGTAATTACGTGGCAGAAAAAAATTGGTAAACAGTGAAAGTGAAACTCTTCAAAATTAATTAGGGCTTTGGTTGATATTCATTTCTTCCTTGAAAAAGGTTCAGAAACACTGTGTTAGTGAAATCAGAACGATGCTGGCAGTCATTCTGTCCTGTACCTATGGAAAAGGCTCTTTGGAAAGACGTACCCTCTTCAAGTGCTGGTCAGGAGCTTCAGCAGAGTAAGGAACACACTGTTATCCTCAATCGTGAGATTCCACCAGCTCTGCTTTTGTTCTCAGTTTTCCCCACTCTGAAACAGAGTTCCTCCCCTAATATAATTGTATTAGGAAATGGGCAGATAAGAGTGGTTGAAAATTGAAACTGATTTTAAGATAAACTTTGCACCAGGATAATTGCTCAGATTTGCAGGTAACGCTTCCCAAATAATTTCAGGGACTATCAGCGACCATCTGAGTGGTGGGGAAAGTAACGTCTAACTTTCTTTCATAAAGTTGTCTGCAGAGTTAGATATTCAGAGAATAAGTTATTTTGATATTTACATCTGTCCCACTTCTGCTTCTGCATGTAGATACGTTCCTTCTCCAACAGCTTCGCTTGCAGTTGGCACAGAGGTTAGACAGCCTGAGCAGAACTTCTGTGTTTCCACTCTATATCTGCTACAGATGCTTTGACCAAAGTAAAATTTTAAAATCTAAAAAAATTGATCAACAAAGGACTTTTAATTTCTCCATCATTTTTCAAGTTTTGACAGGAACACACATGCAAAAATCGAGCAGTTTTAGTAAGCTCTTCTTGGCTAAGCAGAGCTTACCACCTTCCACTTTAGTGGGAACACAGTTCTGGGCTCTGACTTTACTGACACTAGTATTCGCCCTTCAAAACATCAAAAAAGTGGTATTGAGAGGATCTTTCTTACACATTGTCTTCCCCGTATACACCCACTGTCATAATCACGCGGAGAATTTCACATACAAAAGTTCACCCTCACTTGAAGGTGATGAGTGATCTGACCCAGCATAGAGCTCATACTTTTAGCACTAAGGAGGTTTACATAGAAGAGTTTGTGTCCAGGCGATGAGGCTGTGTGTGACTGAGAGTGTTTTCTGTCTGAGTCAATCCTCGCTCTCTGTGTCGGAGACTGCCCTCGTGGTTGCTCCCCTTCCATTCATGGACCTCCTGGCATTAGCAACTATTGCTTGCTCAGAAGAACAAAAAAAGTGGGTATTTCCTGCTTGTATCGGTACTTTCAGTAGTTCTGACTTTTATGACTCAATTTAGTGATCTTCTGTTGTGTTTTATTTACTTTTTGTTTCAGTTGAAAACCAGGAACGTTAGCATCGTAAATAAGTTCCACATAATATACCAACTTGGGGACTTCTGTAATACTGAAACAGTTTCGGTTGTCTGCTCAAGGCCCGGTACCAGTCACCGACCACTTAAAAATCAGGAATCACAGTGCAAAGTTTGTGCAAACCACTGGACTGAAAATCATTTATCTCAATTATTTGGGAAATAATAATCAATAAAGAATGCCAGCACAAAAAATCAGTGCATCATTATTTAAACTGCAGAGGAGGATAACTTCTTGAACATCTTATCATAATGAAGTGGTACGGTAATACTCCAACTGCGTAGGTCACTTTTTCCTTTCCGAGAACAGCATTCCCAGTTTTCCCCTGGTCGGAGGATGGGCAGGAGATCAGAAGAAACTTCTGATAACTTACCTCATATTTTCCACTGTCTCCTGAGGGAATGAAGGGTGTGTAAATGCTGATGTATGTCCTTTGAGCGACTTTCAGAGAAACCAAAATATGGGGAAGTATTGAAGGGTTTGTGTGCATTAGTGCCCTCCAGCCACCCCTGCCCTAAGCCTGAAGAGCTGAATAGGCGCAGGTTTTGACTGATGGCATTTTGTAAAGCCAGTGTTTGTTTCTGTTTGCAGAATACTCTTCTCCAGGAAACAGTGCGCAGAGAGTGTGAGGAACGCTATGAGCTGACTGCAGCTTTGACTCAAGCCAGGGAACAAGTACTGGAACTAAAAAAGCTGAGTGGAAACTTCCCGTTATCGCCATGTTCCCTTACTCAGGGCAGCCTAACCTCTTCTGCTGCCCTGCTCGCTGATTACGGACAGAAAAGCCGCACGAGCCCCGGCGCTGGGAAAGAAATCAATCTCTCTAGACAGTTTGGTATTTCAAGAGCTGCTAAGGCACCCACCTCCAGTAAGCGTACCAGCAGTGTGGGCTTGCCCACCCTAACCCCACCGCATCCTCCAAGGGGAAGGGCGGCTTCACTGAATGAGCCCAGGAGCAGGATTGCTGCGGTTATGAGAAGACAACTGAGTCAGCTCTGACAGCTACATACACAGCACACGGGAGACCATTCCAGTGCATCAAATGACCATTTACTTGTGCACCCCTGGGGTCAAATCTTAGCCAATGCAATTCATGCATTCTGCAACTTTAAGTTAGAGTTTCATATATTTTTTTATGCAATAATGTTTCTTTATCCATTGCATATCAATGTAATTACATGCTATCTACATTTCAAGGTGAGAAAAGTAAAAAAGAAAAAATATTGTCTGTCCAAGATGAGCACGTCTTCAATAGGGTGTAATTAAAATCATTGCAAATTTCAGATACTGTTTTCCCAAACCACTTTGTTGGAATTTTCCTATTTTGTGTGTTCTCCCATGTAATTTAATTGCTCGTTTCTGTGTAAAAATGTGATTTGTTGGGTTAGACTCAGATTTTTGCCATTATTTAATTGAGTAGTGTTATATTCGCAAATATGCTTAGGTCAGTGAGACTCCCTAGTTGTGGAGTACCTGTCGCTCAGCATGAAAATGTGGCAAATCCGTGTGCTCAGTAGACTAGCTGTTGGCAGGGACATAGCCTCCTCTGTGTGCCAGTCTTCAAGCTGTGCTAATTAACAAGGAGTTGAAGACTTAATACATTTTGTCCAAAACATGGCTGCCTCTTGAAGTTCATCAGAAAAGTGTCTATATGTTAAGCATGATTTTTGGCTTCAAAGTAGACGAGCTGGAGTTCTCTATAAAATTGTTACACAGGAGGATCAGTATTTTTATTTTACTGCTTGATACATGGAGCCATGGTTTGTTTCAGAGCATGAAAAGCCCAGACAAGTCTTGGTTGTCTTTGTTAGCGTGTGGATGCTGCAGAAGTAGCTGCTCTTCGAACAAGGCAGCTCTACAGTTGGCACAGATTGCCAATGTGGAGCACCGGCTGGGCTGTGTGAAACAGCGATGGGCAGCACAGACGCAGTCTGAGATTTTACTTAATGTGAGACCAGATACTAATTTTTTTTGGTCAGATAAGCACAAACAGGGCCCGTTTGGTGATAGTAACCACTAGGTGACAGTCTAGTAGTCATCCTGGCAAGTCCTCTGGGCAGAGGTAGACCTACCATGTAGACCCAGCTTGGGCAAGGGCTTGGGCCAGGGCAGGAGCTTGGGGCTGAGCTCCCAGGCTGGTGGCAGCGGTGCAGAGGTGGGAACCCCAGGTATGGGGGCAGTTCAGCCCTGTCAGTGCCCCCAGTGCCCTGAGAGTCACTTCTCTTGAAAGACCGCTGTTTGTCTTCTTCTGAGACCATCAACTGTGACTTGGATTGAAACTTCATGGGAGGTAAGTTAGAGGGGAACATTTTGGAGACTCTCGGAGCATGCATATGAACAGGTGAATGATGATGACTGAAATTGCTAAATTGCTTGCTTCTGTTTAAGGGACTGGGCTTGCTCTTCACTTGGAGTCATGGAGTTGCTTCTTCACAGGACACTTTACTTGTAAACCCAAATACGTTTATAATTGCACCATGAACCTTGACCTTCTTGTTATTTCTGAGTGATGAGATAGTCTCATAGAAGCCATAGATAGTCTCTCTTCAATGATGGAGAAAATGCAAAAAGTTTTGTTGAATCCAATGGCATGGCAGGGAATGCATTTTATTCAATACAATCAGTGAAAGAAACGGCCATTGTAGATTTAGCCTCTGGGTCTAAATTTGAAAGCACACTTTGTCTTAGCTTTTGTTCCCACTGAAACCATCAGTAAGCCTTACCTGATTTCAGTGGTAGCAGAGTGTATCCAAAAGCTGAAAAATCCTCTATTCACAAATTCCAAAAGCAACAAAAAAAATCAGTATTGTAGAAGTTACTCTGGTAGCTGCTGCTGCATAGAGGTGGTGTAGGTGCTCTGCAGTCGCCTGGCAGATTGAACAGACCCGAACTTGACTGTCTTATGCACTGACCCCAAAGAAGCTGTTGCCAAAAGTTAGCTGATTGGGGAGTGCTAGAATCAAACATGAATACTGTTCCAGGAGAGCGTGGACTCAGATTGGTGGAGGTCTGAGTCTGATGAGTCACCTTTCAGCTTTCCTCAGCTTTGCCTTCCCCGATGCAGAAGACCCCAGCTGTACCTTCCAGCCCAAGCACATGCTGATAGGCTGCATCCACCTCTCCTCTAGTTTCACTAAACCAGGATCGTGCTCAATACCAATTGACAAATTAATTGGGCAATGACAACAGTGAGTCTTACGTGCAACCAAGATAACTGGGAAACAGTGGGAACCGTCTACAGGACCTGCTGACTTTGCTCAGTTATTTGTATTTTTCTTAAGGATGTTGAAAATTGGAAATATCAAAGATGTGAAGGCAATTCCACTGAAATGCAAGCCTCAAGAAATTAATTTTTTAGCAATTCCACAAATGTAGAAAGAAGGGATGGGGAGCACTCCCAAAGGCCTGTTTGGAGGATGGTTGGATGGTCGCCTTCTCTGGTCAGTGGTGATGCTGATTTTGTGTTTAGAAAAGATCCTGACTTCTTCAAGCTTGAAAATTGTTATTCCACTGTCCACCCGCAGTCTTTCTGTGCTGAAGTAATAGATTTTCATTGAGGCAGTTCTTAAAATTATGAGCTCCAGAGATCTATTATGTAGATTTTTCATAAAATTTTTAGATGAACTTTGGTTGTATTTACAGTCTATTTTTAAATAATGTAAATCTAGTAAATGCTATTACGTAATTTTACACCCTTGTGTAGCTATGGAACAGGCGTCACGGTGAACCCTGCGGTAGCTGATGTCGTAATCTGGAGATTAATGCTGTAATGTTTCTATCGAAGAAGAGGTGGGACTTTACCTGTGGACCATTCTGCTGGCTGGAGATCACCGCTGCGCAGTACCGTCTCTGTGCTTAAAGCAAAGCCAGAGCACAGATGTGGAAAGCAACCTCTTCTGTTCCAATTTGTATCTTCGGTAAGAGAGTATTTCCCCAATTCCGTGTGATAGCAGCCGTTCCTCCCCTTGTGCGGCTGGGGCTGTGCAAACAGGTCAGATTTAAAATCTGGGCTCTTGTCCACTGCTTTGGTGTTTATGTCCTCTAGCAGCAACAGGAGTAAAGAATGACTGCGTGGTCATAAATTGTAAAGAGAGGAGGAATAGCACGTAAAATAATGAGAGCAATCACAGAAATAATGTTTCTAGCATGAGGGAGTGTATAAATCATGGCTGCAAACCAAGTCAAGAACAAATATTTCCCTTATTTCCCCTCCCTCCCAGAAACCCAGAACTCCTGCTGCTAAGCAATAAGCAAAATATATAAATGTCAGGAAACCTTTTTTACCAGCTTTTAGAAACAATTAAATTAATTTCACGTAGTCAAGGAAAGTTTACAGAGTATTTCTTGCAATGGGATGAAACGCACCAGCAGAAAGAGAACGTAGACACCTAATTATATCACCACATTTTCAGGAAATAAAAACTTCCTGGAGGCAATGTGTCTTGTAGACGCCGTGTCATTTATGAATAGGTTTTTCGTATGCTGGACCTTGCACTCTGGGACTCATGGCACAAGGGAATACTAAAAAAAATCTCCAAGCTTGAAACAAATCTGCCTCTGTGGGATCCTGACCCGCTGGCTGTAGGCAGTAAGCCATCCTTTCACTTCTCAAGGTTACAAGAAAACGTCCCATGGCAACGGATTGTCTTGTTCTTGCCTAATGCAAAGGCTTCTGTTTCTTCCTTGACAGAGCTGATATTGTTGCCTGATCAAGAATAGTAGCTCGTACAGTCCTAACTCTTTCCATAAATTATTAATCCCGCTAGCAGGCTGCCAGTTTGCATCCAATGCACTAACATACTGTGTTATTACCAAATTTATCCATTTATTTTTATCCCCTAGCCTTCACTTCCAGAGAAGTTTCAAATATTTAGTGTCTTACTATTACCCAGAGAGAGTCTACACGCGATAGCTGAGCACAGCATCCTTAGGAGGAAGCAGAAGTGCCTGGGTGCAGGCTGCGAGGGGACTGCTGTCACACTCGTGGGTTTGTGGATGGGAAAAGGAGCCAGTGGCGAGGTTGGGTCCCCTGGCAGCCCCCAGTGAGGCTGAACTGGGCGCTGTGGGCTGTGCTGGCCGGCACTGCCCCCCGCTTGCCCTCTCCAGCCTGCCCACCATGCCTACCCCGATTCCTCTGGGCATGAAAGTAAGAGTCACTAATATTGGTCTGATGCTTTAGAGAAGGCTTCATGTGAGCATCGGGCATCATTTGTGGTTTGGCTAACTGTCTCTTGAGTGCAAAACCATCATTATGGATGGAGAAAGCAGGTATATCTGTGTGATGGAAGGGGAAATGCAGGGCACTATCCAAAGCCAAGGTGGGACAGGGCGAGTGGAGCCATCACGGTTTTTCTGGCATAGAAAGCAACAGCAAGGTCCTTCTAAGATGCCTCAAACTTCTGCATGTGCTTTCTGAACGCTCCTTTTAAGGTGCTGCCCCATTCTGTGTTCAGTGGGGAGAGCTCCCCAGCCTCAGGCCAGGCCTTTGCTCCGCCAGTGTCTCTGTAGAAGGTGCAAATGAGGTAAGCTGGAGTTTCTGGCTTGCAGGCCTTACACAAGCAGTGTGTATCTGCAGTGATGCTTGGCTGCTATATAAGAATGAGTGAGCAATAGACAACTGCAATATAGGGGTTGTCCTCTTCTGGCTAAAGACTGGCATCCCAGGATGTAAAAACCAGATGGACATGGCCAGTGTAGTCTAGGGGGGGAAAGCTTTGAACAGGGGACGTCCTGCAGGACAGTAGGACAGGGCCTCTTCTGGGGACAGTCCTTGACTCTAGCTGTGCTCAGAGCCGTACCTTGGCTTCATCTCAGAAGGAACTTGCTGGTTCACTCTGGAAGAGGGGCAGAAAAGAACAGGAAAGAGTGATCAAGTACCTACATGTAGCCTGGACTCCCAGGAGATCAGGGAGCTGAGTTCTTGGGCAGCATTGGAAGCACCCACCATGTGGGCTCCACGGGCTGCCTTGGGAAAGGCAAACCTAACTCAAGTGTTGATGAGCATCAGAGCCCACAGTATGTACAATAAGAGCCAGGCGCATTATTTCAAGCACATGTTATAAATGCAAACTGACGGCTGTTGGACAAGAAATGGCTCGGATCCAGCCCATGGGAAGCTGGGGCAGGAGAGCCTGGGCTTTCCCCAGACACACTCCCTATCCCAGGTCACTCACTGGAGCAGTCAGTCTACGCCTTGTTGTGGGTCATCGCTTTTCACTGAAAGGTGCACGCAATTTCTGTGTTCTCCACAGGTAATAGTACAGAAAGAGTCAAATCCATCTCTGGTGACATGGAGCTGTCTTGCTGCTCCTCTGACAGGTGATGAAATTATTGCTTTCCATATGTGTCAAAGTGCTTGCCATATGTGTCATAGATATAAGTGCTTGCCATATGTATCAAACTTTTATTCCTAATAGGATATTACAAAATAAAGCAGCGATGTGCCTCATGTATTAAAAATGATAAATAGATCTTTAACTGAGTTGATGTGTATGATCTGGGATCCCAGCCTGTGGCTTGCATATGGAGTTTTTCCATGAAGGAAGAAATTAGACTTCAGAAAAAAGCATCGTAGTATCTTAGCAGCATTAAAAGTATATGAAAATAGAAACTGGAGCCAGACCCAATGCCCTATGTCATTAAAATGTATTAATCGGAAAAAAAACATGGACTGCCTTTCTTTTCATTTAAAGAAACGGTTGTGCTGCGAGATATTCTTTGCTTTAAATTCTTGATTTGGCTCCCAGTGTTTTATGACTAGTTTCCTTTAAAGCCTGCAGTGTGCTGCAGAAGCACTGTGCATTTTTAATACAAAAGAAAGAGCAGAAGAATGAGACTGGGGAAATTTCCTTTCTCAGGCAAAACCCACACATCTTTTATTCTTAGTTATTTTAAATGGGGACTTATTTACATAATGAAAATTTGGTGTTCGATTCTGTCTTTAATTGTTCTAGGTGATTAAGTGTATTCTACTGGAGGAAGAATAAACTCCATATGCAACTGTAATGGTGTGAAACAATATAACCAAATATGCTTAGCACTTATGTGGGTTTTTCTTCATCCTCAAAGCATAGTACAAAATTAATTTTGATAGGATAATAAAAAGGGCACTGCAAAAGATTAATGTTGAAGAGATTTTAACACCGGAAATATAATTTGTGTGATGGAAAATATGAGCATCTGGCATTGCACTGTGAACTGTTCCCAGATAATGAAAAAAACCCACTCTTCCAAGCAAGCATGGCCAGTTCCCGCAGATTATTTTTGCTTGTCTCTCCAGAGATACCCTCTGTCCGCTGAAACAACCACGCAACACGCGGTCCCTCCTTGCAGTTTTCCATCTGGAGCCTTGAGTGAGTGGTGAATTAAGGTCAATGCCAGGATGTGACTATATTTCTTCCCAGTAAGCCAAAGGATGGTCACTGAGCAGCCTACCAAAGTGACACCTTCTGTTATAGCTGAGTGGATCCCATTGCATTATAAGTGTGCAGCGCAAACGAGTTCAGTTCCACCAGAGCTTCACTGGAAAGAGCAAGTACGTGTTACCTTGAAGTTACCTGGGGAATGTCGATCACAGCAGCCTGTTATGTTTTGCTTTACTCCAGTTTAAATGGACA
Source organism: Stercorarius parasiticus (assembly GCA_013396915.1). Classification (NCBI taxonomy): domain Eukaryota; kingdom Metazoa; phylum Chordata; class Aves; order Charadriiformes; family Stercorariidae; genus Stercorarius; species Stercorarius parasiticus. The sequence goes on from VWZL01003744.1 coordinate 1,828,483, forward strand.
GTCCTTCACAGTGTGCTTCCCGTGGAAAAGTCCATAAAAGAATATTTAGAACTTTTTAAAAATTCTGCTTTTAAAAAGTATTAAGATAAAAAGCATCTACAATGCATATTATACCTTATCCCCATACCTTTTGTGAGACAGAAAGCCCTTTTTGTGTGCTCCATCGCTCCATGTAGATGAGATATCAGGAAGAAATTCTTGCCTGTGAGGGTGGTGAGACCCTGTCCCAGGTTGCCCAGAGAAGCTGTGGCTGCCCCATCCCTGGAGGTATTCAAGGCCAGGCTGGACGGGGCTTGGACCAACCTGGTCTAGTGGGAGGTGTCCCTGCCCAGGGCAGGGGGTTTGAAGTGCATGGTCTTTAAGGTCCTTTCCAACTCTAACCATTCAAAGATTCCATGATTCCTGTTCTTTGCTGAAGTAGACTTCAGCAATTAATTTGACACAAAGGCAGTTTCGTGTCTCTCTGAATAATGCTTTAAAGAGCTTCTCAGTACAAATTGCTGTGTCAAAGAATTGACTTCTGGCTGCTGGGCTCCGTGGCGGGGGAGCGCGAGTTGCCTGTGATCCCTCTACAGGGACATGAGGGTTTGCTCTGGAGCAACAAACCTTTTGGGGCTTGGCACAACAAGGGTTGGAAGAATCAAAGCAGAATTGGGGGGTCAGGTGGGAGCTAAAGCAGGGAGTGGAGGCTGAGCTGCAGTAAAGGCCTGGGTGTCCATGAGAGGTGGAGAAGAGCTTGGCGGGAGCATCATGCTGTGGTGGGACCAGCCCTGCCCGCCGTCCCACCCTGACCACATGCGAGGCTGGGGGTACATCACTCCATGCGAACTCATTAAAACTGAAAGCGGAGCAGAAAAGACCAGCAGGCTAGCAAAATTATGTCATTATCAGGCTCAGCTGTTATTAGGGCGCCGATTGCGCTGTGCATGTTGCCTTCCTTCTTTACCCTTTTACTGTACATGGCCACCTTCTGTGTAGTCCATACATTGCAGGTTTTACGCTGTTGGCCCGCCACACGGTGAAACAGCTGTGTATTCGCCCGGCTCCTTGTGCTGCGGGCTGGAAGAGACACTGAAGTGCTGAGCTGTGAGCAAGGCAGCCCCGAACTGGGGCACGGGGAGAGGAACGAGAGCGGTTCTGTCTCCTCCCTACACGGCGGTTTGGCTGCTTGTGAGATGCCAGCACATCCCCGTGTCCACAGGTCACGAATAAACAGATATTGTACTTTTTTTTTTTTTATTTATCCTCTATTTGCTGTCACACGCTCAACAAAATTAGGAGCAAAATGGATGTGCTAATAATCCAGCAGCCATTTTTCGTCGTGACACTTGTCTGATTGCACCAGACAATGTCACTGTCTCAGGTCTGAGCGCTGCGCCAGCCTCTTCAAAAATCACATTTAACTGTTATCTTTTTGTGTGAGTCATAACCTAACATACCAGAGGATAAAAGAGCAGTCCTGAATCACGCTGCAGGTGCCATCTATTCCTTACTCTCCTGTTACCTGTGCTTGTTCTTTTAGTAGGGCGTGGAGTGATGCTGGCTGCTCTGAGAGCTGGGTAGGTTTTTGTATCTCCTAAAAATCAATCGCTTTCTAAATGTCAGGAGCACACAAGGGATGACACAGAGCCATTTTAATCTATAAAACCTGGTTTTGCTGGTTCCTCAAACCCACAAATTTATAAGAAACGGTTTGTTTTGGGGAGCCTCCTATTTCCAAAAAGAGATTTAACGTTTTTCAAGTTGATGGAATACCCTGTTTTGACACTACGGAGTGTTAAATTTTTATTTTAAATTTATATTTTATTCCTTTTGGATAAAATACAGGATTCAATTAGCAACTTAATTGTGGTAAAAATGAAAGAAGCTGGAATTCAAACCAAAAATTGAAACATATGGGATTGCATTTCATCAACCCTGGAAAGTTTCACTTTTTGTTTTCTTACTTGTGGAAATCTGAAACTCTCCCAGGGCAGGAAAACACTCTCTGGCGTGACTCAGTGCTAGACCCCGTGCTGGCCGTCACGTCAGGCACAGGGCATCGCACGGGGAGGACAGCAGCGGCAGACAGAGCCGGCTTCGGGCACGTGCATCGGTGGAGGCTGGAAGTGCTTCAAAGCTTCTGAATTCCCTGATGTAAGAGTTAAAAGAACAATTCAGTATAAATAAGAAGTTGACTGCTGTGCACGAGAAGAAAGCCAGCTGCAGTCAGCAGTGTGTAAAAGGTCTTTAATGATGCAAACAACTTTTGGACAAAGTACAAAAGAAGATAATTAAGCCGCTAGGTCAGAGAGCGTGGCAGGATTACGATTGTGAGAGCCCCTCCATGGTCTGTTGTGGAAGCAGTTTGCTCTAGGCAGAAACCTGTAGACAACCTGAGGTCCAGCCCTTTTTCATACCCATTATAAAACCAAAATCAAACCAAAAATGGCAATGAATGGGGTATTAGTGCACCTATTATTCCTTGGGCTGTAATTTAGCCAGGCTGCCGTGCTAACATCCCTGGTGAGTCTAAATGTACATGTGGTGAAAAGCCCAGGTGATGCGAGGTGTGCTCCCAGGAGCTGTGGGTTTCATGGGGAACTTCGAGGTTAGTGACCAGTGTGGACAGGGCTGTTCTTAAACATCATTTAAAGTGAAATCCTGGCCCAGAAACAGGTCAGTCTCCTCAAGTGACACCTCAGCACACAGAATCACAGAATGCTTCAGGTTGGAAGGGACCTTAAAGATCATCTAGTTCCAGCCCCCCTGCCCTGGGCAGGAACACCTCCCACCAGACCAGGCCATTCAAAGCCTCATCCAGCCTGGTCTTGAACACCTCCAGGGATGGGGCATTGACAGCTTCTCTGGGCAACCTGTTCCAGTGCCTCACTACCCTTACAGTAAAGAATTTCTTCCTGATATCCAATCTAAATCTACCCTCTTTCAGTTTGAGGCAGTTACCCTGTGTCCCATCATAACACTCCCTGATCAAGAGTCCCTCCCCATCTTTCCTGTAGCCCCTTTAGGGCCTCTAAGGTCTCCCTGGAGCCTTCTCTTCTCCAGGCTGAACAACCCCAACTCTCTCAGCCTGTCCTCATAGCAGAGGGGCTCCAGCCTCTGATCATCTTCGTGGCCCTCCACTGGACCTGTTCCAACAGGTCCATGTCATTCTTGTGCTGAGGACTCCAGAGCTGGACGCAGTACTCCAGGTGGGGTCTCACCAGAGCACGAAGCTTTGCTCTGCAGAATTGCAGCTTATGAGGCCACACCTGCAGGGAGTCAGGAAGCCTGAGAAGAAATGATGTCTCCATTATAATGGTATGGTATTTTGTCAACTCAACCCAAGGATTTTAAGAGTCCGAAGAAGTGAACCAACCAAGAGCTCGAGGTGACCTTGCTCAGCAGGAAAGCCTGTGGAAGCCACTTTATTCCAGGTTTCCTTCTTGATCCGTGGGTCTGAGCACCCAGAGGCTGGGCTGGTTGCTGATGGGATGCAGTCTTTCCTGCCTGGGTGGGAATCTGCATCAGCCCACCGCGGGAACGGTGTGGGCTCAGGGACACGACAACACTGGGATGAGCCCATTGCGCTCCACCAGCTCAGCAGTTGGTACCTTGAAGGCATTTCTCTAAGGGCTTCAGCCCTGCTCACTTCATCCGAGCATCCCTGAGTAGTCATTAGCAGGCTGCTGTTGAAATTAATCCTCTGCAAGTCTCAGTAGGGAGAAAAAATGCATCAGTCCTTCACTGCTGCATAAACGGAAGAGTCTGAGTGAGTGGTTTTTGCTGTAATAGAGCAGACGAGTGAGCTGGGGGTGCCTGTGTTCTTCACTTTGTCTTCTGTGGTTCACCGTAGTGTTTGACCTTGTCCCTGGCAGTTTGCTGACTTCAGGCGGTTTGCTTAGCAGTCATTTCTAAAGTCAATGCAATTGGCATTAATTAATTATTAAGTAATTATTATCCTTAGCAGTGAATTTCAGGTGCAAAATATTATTTCTCAGAGCCCGATTTTTAAAAGCTGGGTGTCTGTCCTGTACCTGCCACATTTGTTGCCTGTACAGTCAAGCAGCGTGCGCTGAAACTGCAGAGTCTCGGTTCTGCATTTTTGCACACAAAAATGTCTAAATTTGTCCTTCTCCTTCATAAGCTGACCCAGGCCACCCGCTCTCTGAAAGATGCACTTGGCAGGGATGAGAGAGAACAGAGCCACGGGGACACGGTGGCCCCTTCTCCCGCTTCCAGCAGTCCTGGCATTGCTTGTTCATGGTCAGTTTAGGAAATAATGAAGTCATTTATGGAAAAGATAAGAAAAGTTGGAGCCGTTGGGGTAGAGTGTTGCTGGAAAAGGCTTGGAAATAGAATCAAAGAAATTGCTCCTACCACTTTTGATTCTCACCGCAGAAAGCAGGACCTTAGATATGCTTTTTATAACTAAACAGGAATATGCCAAGAACCTCCTCGCTCCATCATTAGTCATCCCAGAAGAGTCTGGGAGACAGAGCCAGCAAGGGGCAATAGCAGAAATATTTTGACGTGTAAAAGTTGTTAGCTCTTACAAAATGCAACCAAGTCTTTGTTTCAATGGGAAATGTATGTAACACAGAAGGTGCTGGTGCCAGAACTGCCTGGACTTGGCTGCCAACAGGGAGATTCTGCTGATTTGGCAACGCCAGCCAGGTGCTGAGTCCGTGCTGGCCTGGCCCACCTCGATATCCAGCTTGGCTCTCCCTAGCTAGCGTTTTCTCAGGTTTTCTCCTTGGCTGGGACATCTCCTGTGCAATTACTGGTAGCTGGGTATGCTGCAGCATCACATTAACGGTCCTGGTCAGTGCAAGTGCCCTGTCCCCCGGCATCCTGGAGCGGTGCTGGTGAAAGGAGGGCCAGGCTGGCAGGTGTACGTGCTCCTAAAGAGATGTCCTTTCCTTTTTGTCTTAACACCGTGTGATATACAGAAGTTAAAAATAAAGAAAAAATAGTGTATGTGGGGGTGGGGTGGGGAAAGCTAGATTTAGTTTGGTTTGGCAGGTGTGCATGGTAAGGAAAGCCTGGCTGTATACATTGTGCCCTTCTGCGGCGTTGTGGCAGGACGTGTTCAGCAGTGAGTCAGGTTTCATCAGCAGCTGTTGGTATGAAAGCTCAGAGGGGCTCCGTACTGGGCACAGTCTCGTGGTGGCCCCTGGCTGGTCCAGGTGTGAGTGTGACAGTGTGCTCCCTCCTCCCAAACTGACCTTTATCTCCCGTAACCCTAGCGATAACCACCCGTGGTGGTCATAATGGTGCATCTAGTCCTGATGGCTGCATCTGGCTTAAAAGTGGTTTTGGGGAGACAGATAACAACATGATAGCCAAGGGCTAACTTTGAGCAGTGCGCCCATCTAACCACAATACTCGTACTGTGGTCAATATGCAAATATATGACCGGAAGTCAATCACCTTACCCCCATAAAGAGTGAACAGCCCAAGAGCCTTTGGAGTTGTCCTGCATGGCAGGATCTCCCCTTGGGTAGGAACGCCTCTCAAGGTTACTCCTCGAGGTTGAGAGGTTCCTTGCTGCAACAGGTCCTCAGTAAGTGACTAATACCACGGTGAATTTTGAAATTCTTAGCTAAGTGATATAAAGGATTGATTGTGCACGTATAATCCTTTAGACATAAACCTGTGACCAAATCTGGGACTAGGACTGGATCCAGCCGCACCCAGACTCTGAGAAGGAGTTTAGAAAGCAAGGGGGTCCTTTCTGAACCTCAACTCAACGGGAAGGTCCCCCTGGCAGTTCTGTCTGACCCTGTCCTCCACGCAGTAAATAACCATGTGTGCCTTGCCACTGGATCTTGTCAAAACACTGGCACGTTTACTATCAAACTTTGTTAAATCGTTGGTTTGTATCAATAAACGTATCGCTGCTTCTCTCTACAAGTGAAGTGCGTAACTCCACCCATGACGGTGAGCGAGGAGCCCTGGCCATGGCAGCAGGCGGGGACAGCCCCGGTCCTGCCACCCCAGCATCTGCCTCCCTCCCTGGGTGTGAGATGGGGGCTGGATCCGGATTTTTGGGGCTCAGTGTTCTCCCCTGCCTGGCGCTGAATCAGGAGGGAAATCCTCGCTGGGTGCCGGCTGGCAGGACCGCAGTCCCAGGCTGGTGCCAGGTCAACCTGCGGCAATACAGCTGCCTACTTGTTCTTTGTTTGGTTTTTTTTTTTTTAAAAAAAGTAAACTTGCAAATTGGGAAGGAAGGGCTGCATACAGCAACTGCTGTGCATTGAAGAGACCCTGCAACAAAGAAGAATGCGAACGTCACTGACCGACTCCAGCCTCCGTGGCCGTGTCCTCAGCTCGCAGAAGGAGAGGAGCCTTCTCCCCTGTGTTTTGCCCATCGCCTTGGTCGGTGCCATGAACGGACAGGCTTTGGACGCACGTCACCATTCCTATGTGCCCCCAGCGAGGATGCTGTTAGGCTGGAGAGTGCCGTTTGCTGAGGCTGGTATCTCGCTCTGCCATCCATTGTCAGGCTTTGCCGGGATTTGGGGAGGTCTGAGCTCTCCCGTCACCCCCTTTGCTCCCCAGTTCCCTCATCCCAGGCCTGGGGACAGTGAGCAGTGGGTGAGGTGGGGTGGAGGCTCCACCAGCGCCCTGCTGCTGACACTGAAAGGTTGTTGTAGCTGTGTTGCCTACTGCAGCTATGGCTGCGGGCAAATATTGTGTGTGTATGTGGGCATCTCTGGTGTTGGTGAAGCAGAACAAATCCTGAGGGGTTAAATTGCCATAACAGGTCAGCTGGCCGTGTGGGTGTGTACCCGGAGTGAGATAAGGAGATCTGCGAGGTGAAGGACTCCAGGTTACCTGTGGCCAAGGGGTGCAATTGGGAAGCTTGTGTCCTTTGCTAGCATTGTCTCTTTTTTCTTTTTTCTTCCAGCACACCACAGACAGTGCAGCTGTAGAGGATTAATGCGAACAGGTCACCTCTCCGCCCTTTGCCGCCCAGACAGGAGATATTTCCTTCTCCTCCTCTCCCCATTGATCTGCCGTGAGTCACCACATCCTGCTTCCCGTCATCCGTCTCTCCCTACAGGTTTGTCCCATCCCACATGGACGTGCTCACACACACGGATGGGTCTCTGTAGGGTGAGCTGTGGGCTCTGGGGGGATGCAGGCAGCGCTGGGATGGGGCTGGGGTTACTGAGTGATGCGCAGATGCACGCAAAAGTCAGTTACTATTTCAACACAGTATCAGGAGACGTGACTCATGGCTGGAGGATCTGGTAGCCATTCGTGTGCTGCTGGCCATCCCCCAGTCCCGTGCTGCCCTTCTGCCGAGACCTCCAGGGCAGGTTTGTAATGCTGGAGTCACTCCGTCCAGTGGGACTGCTTGGGGAGGGCTAATGGGAATTGAATTTATAGGGATACGCGAGGCCAGTGGCTATTTCGGGCTCCTTCAGGCTCTGCAGTCCTCGCTCGGCCCTGCACCGCCTGCCACGGTGCAGCCCCACAGCTCTTCCCTGACTGCGGTCAAGGAGCCGCAGTGTTGCAGAAAAACACCGGTGGTGTTTCTTGCCAAAAAAAATTACAGAGAATTGTTAACATTTTTTTTTTTTTAAAGCAGGCTGCAGAAGAATTACTTTCATTAACTTTTAGGTGGTGTCAGGAAGGTGTTCAGAGGGTGCGATGGGGCTTTTTGTGGCTGTGTCTTCTCGCCTGTCTGTGCTCCAGGGATGGCGGCATCCAGCTGTAACTGCCTGTCATCCCATGGTGCAGACGAACAACCGCTGATCATTCCTCCACGGCGCAGGCCAGCAGTTCTGCTCTCAGCACGCTTTCAGACATCGCCGGGACCCCACTCGACCCCGTAACCACAGCGTGCTTCGGACCAGGCCTCCTGCGGGCATTTTCATGAGTGCTCCGTTCCTGTGAGAAGAGCAGAGGAAAGAATGTGAGGCCAAGTTTCTGATGGTTTTCGCGTAAAACTAATGGTTCGCTCAGGCCGAGCATCCAGCTGTTCCGTGAGCGTCCGCTGCTTTTCACAGCATCCCAGCCCACACCTTTGTTTCACAAAGATTAAGATTTTCATACGGAGCCCACATATCTGCAGTTTAATTAGGATGGGTAGCTGGAAGTAGGTTATGTGTGGTGACACCTTCACTTAATTTACATACAACCAGAAAATATGTCCCACGAGTGCCACCAGGCTTCTTAAGTGCGATGAAGACCTTTCCCTTGGCTTCCTCATCTGTTATAGCAGTTCAGGCTACTGACTTTCTTTTTGCTTAATTTAGGTGGACATCAAGCTTTTGAGCTCTTCTACAACGGCCATACTACTCTGGTCGCTTTAGTTTGTTAATTTAGAGGTTGTCTGGGTTTGTCTGCCTGAGGCACAGACTGAAGGTGGTTCACCCAAGGTGTCTTTGTGGCCACTTCTCCAAGCACCAAGCACCACACGGCCACCTTTTATCTATGGCAGGGTGTCTCTGCAGATCAGAAGTACCCAGACACACAGGTGACAGGCACAGAATAAAAACTGAGGGCGGTAAACATCAGCGGAATAATTCAGGGTGGTCCACGGTGGCAGTGACGGGATGACATTTAGCAAAGGAAAGTTTCAGTGTGATACAGAGGGAAAAACGTCCTCACGTGGAGTTGTGTTAGCCACGGAAGGTCTCCGGGGGGAGCGGAGGAGCCCCTGTGCTTGAGTCATTCAAAGCGGACAGGGAAAAAAGCTATGGAAAATGTTCTGTCAGGAGCAGCCCTGCGCTGGCAGGAGCTCATGAACCGTATGACCTCAGTGGTATTTTCCGTCTCCCAGTTTATGTGACATGGAAAGTGATTTATTTTGGCCTGCCACCACTTTACTACAATGAATAATGCCCAGCTGGCGAGTACCTGCTTTGAACTCTGAGTCCTTGGAGAAATCTGGTGGTCACGGAGGCACTACGAGAGGAGCCTTAAGACCCACCGCAAGTGCAGCAGGTTTTCCTTTGCTGATGGAGTCGGTTGGAGGGTCACGGTCTCTGTCCTGCCCAAATGCCCTTGTCAATGAAACCGCTTACAGGTCCCTGAGAAATAAAAGAACCGAAAGCATTAATAACACGTGGGTTGCCCTCTCTTGACTTATGAGAGCACTTTTTTTCTTTCCATGTACGGGTCAGCTGAGAAGCGTTTAATTGGCAGCAGGAAATGTAGCTGAAACATACCCCCAAGGCCGTATTTTGCAAATTCCTACTATTCTGCTAAAATCGCAGGGGATGCTGGGGGTGGGCGGGAGGGTACCGATCCGCGGCGTGGTGGATGGTGCGGCAGAGTCTGTCTCCGGCACAGGAAGCTCCTCAGGAACCCGGAGCTGACCCTGCTTGCCAAACACCAGTTTTCATGAATCATTGGCTTTTATGGAAATGCGTTTCAGCATCCACTTATGCAGCTGTTTCCTGTCTATGGGAAGCACTGTGCTAGCAGCAATATTTGTTTTAAGTTACCAGGACTGAGCGGTCATTTTAATCATCGTAAAGTTCTGAACAAAGAACCACATGTGCGTTTTGGGAAAAGTACCCGAAAAAGGATCATCAGCAACAGCTGAAAAGTGTCCAGAAAGAGGTCAGATGTGGGGAATGATTTATGGGTGCTGTGGGTGTAACCAAGTAGCAATATTGCCGCAGCGCTTTCATAGATCAGCACTTGCCAACTTCATCATATTTGCTGATGTCTTTTTTTGGGGTTTGGTTTTGTAGATGGCTTCTAAAAATAACAATAGCACCTCCTTCGAGGGCGATGGAAGCAGTTACGGGAGCTGGAATGAGACAGTAATTCATGGGCTAAAACTGTGCACAGGGAGCATTTTGATTTTTAATTCCTGTGCTATAAAACAAAAGGATAAAAAGTTGTTTCTGACGACAAGGCTTTTCTATGAATTAGTATGCACAGAAACTCATAGAAATACTTTCCTCTGGCTATCTTTGGGCAAGGATGTCACAAACCTGCTGCGCATCCATCTTTCCAGGGAACGGTCCTTTGCCCAAGGACACCACAGGAGGAGACGAGCCGTAGGTCCATCGCCCGACTCCCGGGGTGTGCCTGAGCCGCAGTAATGGAGACAGGGGAACCCGCGGGTGGGCAGGGGTATGCAGAAGGTCCGCAGAACATCCTCTCACCATGATCACAGCCCAATTCACGTTTACATAATAAGCATTAAATCTACAGAAATGACTGAAAAGCCAGTACCACAAACAACAGGGGAGAGCAAAAGCCGTGGCAGGCTCCTGAACCAGAAGAGGCTGCTTTAAGGGGATGCACAGAGAGCGGAAACCGGACTACAGCACAGATCCCGAAAGGCAAAAGTCCCCAGTGATCCCTCGTAGCCTGACCCAGGGGAAAAGATTCCTGGATTCTCACACCTCGTGATCACCGTAACCCCGGGAGCGCGAGCAGGACACAGTGACCGCGGGCGGGCACGTCTCACCCAAAGCCCTGGCTTTAGCTATGCACAAACCCAGTGTCCGGTTTGGGGACTTCGTTTAAAGTAACACATCCAGTGGTAAAAATTCCTTTCTGGCCTTGTGGTAATCAGCAAAAGCATAATTAAGCAAGGTTTAAACCAATGCAGTTAGCAATGATCATGTCTCCTTTTCCACGCCTCTCCCTTTGCTCCGTAAACAACCCTATCGAGGCTCAGCAGATTTTGTAAAGCTCACGAAGTACCTAAAGCTGCAGCCTGACACACGCTGGGGCTGCTGAAAGGGCCTGGGTTCAGGGAGGACTCGAGTAGCTTCTGTCTGGCTGGGAGCAGCTCCCAGGCAGCTGGAATTACAGAATCATGGAATCACAGAATGGTTAGAGTTGGAAGGGACCTTAAAGATGATCCAGTCCCACCCCCCTGCCCTGGGCAGGGACACCTCCCACTAGACCAGGTTGCTCCAAGCCCCATCCAGCCTGGCCTTGAACACCTCCAGGGATGGGGCAGCCACAGCTTCTCTGGGCAACCTGGGACAGGGTCTCACCACCCTCACAGCCAAGAATTTCTTCCTAATACCTAATCTAAGTCTCCCCTCTTTCAGTTTAAAACCANGGTGATGCAGCCCAGGATGCAGTTGGCTTTCCCTCCAGTCACCTCTCTGCCTTTTGATACCCAACCCTTTTTTTTGCCACTCTTTCGAAAAACCCAGCAGCTTCCTAAACTCTCTTGGAAATGGGACCTCATGTGCCTGTACTGCCTGCACAGGAATGTGCCAGGGTGAAATGCGGTCTCCGAGAGCTTGCTCTCAGTTTGTACCCATGCCTAGCGCCGCTCCCAGGGGATGTGCAGCATCCCGCAGGCGGGGGTTACAATGTTGGGGGCTGTTATCCCAGGAATCCCGGAGCACAGCTTCATGAAAGCTCTCACATATGGGGTGTTTTGGTTTTTTTGAAAAGAGTGGCTGGGGCTCACATTCCCCGGCACGGCTCGCTGGCCTGAGGAGTGCCGGCAAAGCGCGGCCGCGAGGTCACCGCCTGCCGGCATCTGCGGCCAGCGCTTGTACTTGGCTGTGGAGAACGTGCATGGGGCGGAGGGGAGGGTGTTCGGCCCTGCCTGTGTGTTCTCAGCTCTGACATCCCTCTCGTTAGCTTCGCTGTTGCTAGGGGAGCCCACGAGTAGTTATAAAACAAAAAACAGCCCCAAGCCGCCTTGTATCAATTCATGTACCCAGACATATTTCCTCAAATAAGATCCATATGTTTGAGACAACATCTTTGTTTGTTGCTTGCGGTTTCCTTGATGGCAAACTACTGTGCTATAATCCTTTAGCGTCTGACTCCTTTATAAAAATTGCTGTGGATGAAAACATGAAATACCGAGAGCGCTTGCTTGGGGCCGGGCTCACCCAGGGCTGCGAGCCCCCGTGGAGGCGGGGAGCGGGGGGAGGCAGGAGGACGCTCTGCGCCCGGAGAACACCTATTTTATTCTCTTAAAAGAGACGCCTGCGATAGCTCCAGTCCTCTCCCCTCCAGTTTGTTGCCTTTGGTCAGCTGTCAGCCTTACGGGCGCTGGCAGGCCAGGTGTCTGCTCGGCGCAGGGGGTGACGTTTGAAACATCGCCAGCTGGAGCAAGATGCTTAAGGGTTTGGGGGTTTTATGCGGAGGTATTGTGGCACAGAAAGGCCTACAGGCTTTGAACAAAACTTCAGCTCCTCGACCTCTATACCACTTTAAAATGAGCCTTAAAACTGGCTGCAAAAGGTACCTAACTCCCACATAACTCAGAATCACAGAACTGTAGGGGTTGGAAGGGACCTTCGGAGATCATCTAGTCCAACCCCCTCACCCAAACCAATACAGACCTGAGGATCCTAGGGCACGTAGGTATTTTAGAAAGCTACACCGCTTCACGGAACGGATGTGTTTGAAGTAGATTCACCTGGTTTAAGATCATTCTGCTGTTAATTTCCCTCCTTGATTCCTTATCAGCACAGGGCACGTGCCAGTCAGCTGCCCAGGACCTGCCCTGCCTCGGCTGGGCCAGCTCTCCGGTTTGGTGGCCCTTTGCTGCAGCAGAGAGACCCTTTAACAACAGGGTTTGTAAGACCACAAAAATGCACAGGAGACGGGAGAACTTAATTATTCTTTACATGATTGTTTTTCACTGGGATCTCACTGCTCTCTGAAGGGAACAGGGGCACCAGTCTAATAATTCTGCCTCGGTCAATCCCTTATGATATTTACACAGCGGCTGTGCAACAGTTGGTGGGTAAATATAATTTCTTGGATCGATGCTCGCTTATGGCACTTCAGGAGCTGTTTCTGGCTGCTGTGTGAGGAAGGATGCGCAGGTAGGCATCGCCGTCACGCCGCTGGCCCCGTACCCTCCGCTCCGGCCAGGCAAGTGCACTGGGGCTGTTTGGCTCCCTCAGAGCCGGAGCGCTTACTCGGCCAAGCGAACAATTTTGACCTCTGGGGAAAAAGGCTGAAATTGCAGTTGTGTATGGTTTTTTTCCTACCCAATTAAAAAAAGCTAGGCTTAAAGCCAGGCACAGCTGAAGTAGCACAGTCTCCAGAGCAGGCAGAGCCCCCACAGGTTGCGCAAAGTTACGATGGGTACCAATGGAGACATTCAAGGCCAGGCTTGATGATGAGCAATGTGATCTAGTTGAAGATGTCCCTGCTTACTGCAGGGGAGTTGGACTAGATGGCCTTTAAAGGTCCCTTCCAACCCAACACATTCTATGAGTCTATGATTCTATTCTATGAATTTGGCTTTCCAATGAGCTGACAAGTTCAGACCATTTGCCTTGCTCACCAATTATCTGCACTCCTGCAGATATATTTTGCTTTCTCAAGTACCCAGCAAAGGGTGTACATATGAATTTATTCATTTTTTTTTTAACATCAAGGTGAAGGGACTCGCTCCTTGTGCTCTGCCATCACTCTCCGTGCTCCATTGCCATCAGCTCATGCCCTTGTGTTGTCCCCGTCCATCCCCCAGATCTCCGGTCTCACCTGGGCGTCCGTGGGGCAAAGTTTTGTCTGGTTTGAGCAGGAGTTGTGTGCACAGACCCTCGGGCCGGGGGAAGGCAGGAGCCCTGGCTGTCCCACGGGCACCGGCGTGGGCAGCCGCCCCACGGCATGGGAGAGCTGAGTGCAGTGATGGGAGGCGTCTTGGCTTCAACAGCCCCTGTTTTCCTCCAATTTTGGGTACTAATACGTTAATCAGATCTCACACCCAGCCTCTCATTGGATCGCTCTCTCTGTGTTTGTACAGTAATTAATCCTGACTGCAGCGATGCCGTCAGCCTCAGGGATGGCTGTGAAGGTGCCGGCGTTTGTGATGTGATTTTGGAGGATGCCCGGATGAGGCAGCAATGTTTGCAGTGTGATTTCAAATGGAAACTCGATGACAAATTGATTATTGTTGGAACAGCAGGAGCGCGGCGAGTGCAGCCACACACGGCCCCTCCAAGGGCTCCGGCGGGCTCCGCGCGGTGGCTGGAGGAGTGGGAGCGGGCGCTTGGCCTTGGCCCTCTTCTTGCCAGAAGCAGAAAAACTAAAGGTGAGATTTGGTAAAGCCAACCTGAAATCCCTCCCCCTGGAGGCGGGGGGTGCCTGCTCCCATCATGGCCCACCTGGAATTCCCGTCAGACTTCATCCGCTGCCTCCAAGGTGAACTCTGCAACGTGCACCAGAGGAAGCCCAGCTGCTTTCTGCATACAGACAGGTTACTGGCACGGAAGGGCAAACAGAAATGAGCTTGGGAGCTCTGCATCGCACTCTGCCTCTCTCTCCGTTCTGAGAAACTAGAGAATTCAGTGCATTTTTCTGACTCTCCTGGACGTTCTTGTCAATGTCGTCTCCCCAGCCTCCACATCGCATATAAGGGGTATGCAGGGATTGTAGTAATTTTCAGCCTGTTAAAGAGATCAGGGGTAGTCTGTAGAGTTAAGTTTTTCATTGAAAAATCTCCCATTAAGAAAAAAAAAAAGGAAAAGTAAAAGTGTGAACTTCAAATGTTGCATTAAAGAAACAAATGTCTTGATTCCTCCTACAGATGCAGCCTGCTAACCGGGAATAAAGGAATATTTAAGAACATAAATTAAGAAGTCGTGGCTTAAAATTCTGTAGCACCTCTTTTTAGCCCATTGTTAACATTGACTCTCTGTGGCTGTGGTCACAATTGGCTTTATAGGGGTAATTGGGAACTGCTGGAGAGGGTGCAGCAGAGGGCTACAAAGGTGATTAGGGGATTGGAACACCTCTCCTATGAAGAAAGGCTGAGGGATTTGGGTCTCTTCAGTATGGAAAAAAGACGGCTGAGGGGGGACCTTATCAACACTTATAAATACTGAAAGGGTGGGTGTCAGGAGGATGGGGCCAGGCTCTTTTCAGTGGTGCCCAGCGACAGGACAAGAGGTAACGGGCACAAACTTGAGCACAGGAAGTTCCACCTAAAGATGAGGAGGAACTTCTTTACCCTGAGGGTGGCAGAGCCCTGGCACAGGCTGCCCAGAGAGATGGTGGAGTCTCCGTCTCTGGAGACATTCCAAACCCGCCTGGACGCATTCCTGTGCCACCTGCTCTGGGTGACCCTGCTCTGGCAGGGGGGTTGGACTAGATGATCTCCAGAGGTCCCTTCCAGCCCTACGATTCTGTAATTCTATGATTCTAATTCAAGCTGGTCCACTTAAGCTGCCGCAGGGCTGTGTGCGGATGCTGTCACATTGCTTTTAGGCTGGTGGACACCGGAGTGTCTCACATGTCTGGTGGTCAATGCTGTCCCTCAAGGCTGCCACCCACCAGCAGCTCCGCTGCTCCCAGCAGCCTGGAGTTGGGTGCTCCGCTCAGCGTTTGCCCCCCGACTTGATGGAGCTGCTCTGCCCGCGTCACCCGCAGGGCTCTGACACCCAGGTCCCTGGGACGGGTCACCGTCCCCTCCTTTTCTTCTGCTCCGTTCTGGTGGGGTCAGCAGCAGCATCCCAGCTGTGTGTGTGCGTGTTGCCTGTACATGCGGGTGCGTGAGTGCGTGCACGCAGGGGGATGCCGGTGTCCGCTTTGCAATACTTCCACCTACAGAATAAAACCCAGAACGGCAGCGGGCGCAGCCGGCAGCAGCCCTGGGAGCCGATGGGTGCTCAGCATCCTGGGGGGGTGGTGGTCCAGCAGGGCCGGGGGGGGCTGCTCTGGGGCACCTGGGCAAACCAGAGGACTTCTGCAGAGGGGCTTGTGAGCCCCTTGTCCTCTCCAGCAGAACTGCGAAAGAGGGATTCTATTTCCTGGGACAAAAATGGTAATTTCTGCAATTTTTTTCCTTCTACTGGAAGGATCTATTTTTTTCTGGCCAGCTTTTCTAATTTTAACTTTTTTTTTTTTTTTTTCTTTCTCTCAAAATGCCCTGCTGGTCTGTGGCCAGGCAGGAGATGGGGCTGGAAAGCTGTTTCCTCTACAGAAGTGGTTTTTTTTCCCTAAGCGGGGGTGTAGCTGCGGGTGCTCCGCTGCCACAAGAGCCGGGCGCCGCGGCAGAGGGGAGCGAGCGCAGGGCACGGGGCAGCCGCAGCAGGGTCGGTTCCTGCCCCGAAGAGCCTGCGAGCAATGAGCTTGTGCTTTGGAGGGGGGAAGAAACAAGGAGCACGGCCAGAGGAGCCACAGACTTTGGCAGCTCCTGGACAGGGCTGATGTGAAATGACGGATTTCACAAACATTCCCTGGCAGGAGCAGGGATGGGGGAAAGATTTCCTGGAAAAGGGACCCTTATTGCTGCCATTAGCAGCAGCACGCACGGCACGCTCTGCTGCGCCCGCCACCACTACCCTGTGGGTTTGGGGGCAGCTAAAGCCACAATGAGGACGTGTTGGGAGAATTTCTATCAAGAATACTCTTGGATTTTCCACAATTTTTTTCTCCCCAAGCCATCCAAAGCCTTTTGTCCATGTACAGCCTTCTAACATCTGCAACAAAGCTGAAAGTGAAGGACAGTCACAACAGTTTGAACTGACTCACTTGAAGTATTTGCACCATTTTGTTGAAAAATTAGTCGAAAACATTTTAACAAAATCCCCTTTTCCTGAGGAAAAGTGATTATGAGGGCGAGACCAACCCAGCCAAACCCCCACGCCCGAGGAGGATGGGTCGGCTGGAACATTTCCCACCGGTTCCTGCGGGTCTCTCTAGGGCGTCTCAAGTCTTCAAAGCTCAGTGGCTGCACTTTATTTCCATCGCAGTATTTCTAACAGCGGCTGCAGCACCAGGCGATGCGGCAATACTCCTTATTTCCCAGGAAACCGCAGCACGCGGCAGCAGGAGCAGCGCCGTGGGTGCTGTGCCTGGCCCCGGACGCTGGCAGGTGTCACCATCCCCGAGCTCCGACCTGCCAACCTCCTCCCACCACCCTGCTTTGTTTGCCCACAGACCTCCCGCGGTCTCCCTTCAGTTCGCGTGTCAGTTCAGACCGCGCCGCTCGAGGCTTCTGCAGCTGCTTGCTGTTACAGCAGGTTTTTTTCCGGCCGCGTCCAAGCGGCGGGGCTGCGGCTCGGGGTGGTGCGTGNTCCCGCTTCGCCCCAGCCGCCATCTGCCGCTTCGCTGGGACGGCGTCCACTCTGCCGGCCTTAAGCAAACATTTGCCTGTGGCCATCTGGGTTGGCCAGCGCAGCCCGAGCAGCCTTCCCGCCCGGCGTGCCGGCAGCAGGCTGCGCCCTGCTGAAAACACTGGAAAGATGGAGAGGAAGGACCAAAATACCTTTCCTTTTGCCCTTCATCTGCACGCTCCAGCACTGGCTGCTTTGGCATCCCCAGGCTGGTGAGAGAACAAGCGCGGTAAACGAAGCACAAAGGGATGGGGCAAAGGGAAAGGGGTGCTGCGGGGTACAGCCTGAGCCGGGAAAGCCACTGCATCCCCACCAACACACGGGGGCTCAAGTGGGAAACAGCGCTGCAGTGGGGCGTTGGAGTCTCCTCTCACCATAAACGCATTTCCAGGGTCAATGTTTGAACACGGTCTCACTGTGCAAGCGTGTCCCACACCGCTGTGAAAATGAAGCCCGTACAGATGACACCAGGCTCAGTCGGAAACAAAATTTCAGAGCAGGGCGCTCACAACCCCGACATGCTTCTGAAACCTTCCCTCTTGCTCTTTCCACCGGCTGAGGCACTGCTGCCTTGGGCGCTTCTGCACTCGGATGTCAATGGTGGGTCACCAAAGCCACCACATCCTTCAGAGATAAGTTTCAGCTGATGAAAGTTTCCATAAGTGACTCAAGCACACAGAAGACACTGAAGAATTTAAAAATAACAAGCGTTAAAGAAAAATACTTCTCAGCTACTGAGATTTGTCGGTGTAGCCTCAAGTGACTCCTGGAGGTTGATACAGATGCTTAAAGATCAAACGGTGCTCTCAAATGATTTATTTTCGCCATTTAGAGTTTAATGAACACATCCTTTGTGTCCTTATGTGACACTTTAAAGTCTTGGGAGAGACACATGAGATCTAGTTGTAAAAATAACGCAGCCCCTCCCTTAAAACAGGCTTTGGCTGATGCTTCACAGTATTGTCGGCGGTTACTGCGCAGGACCTGGCGCTGGTGTGTGACACAGCAGAGCGAGGCCCTGATGCCAAACTGCTCCCAGGATGTCACTCGGTTCCTCAGCTGGTCACATCGCCTGCCAGCACGACCTGCGTCGCCTACGCGTGACTGCTGCGAGCAAGCTGCCATGACTTTGTCACTGCTTTTGCCTCCCCCTCCCCAAACCGACAGCACAGTAAGTTTGGGGGAGCAGCTTTTCTCCTGTCTAACCGAGCCAAAGAGACGGAGGAATTCACGGCGTGGCCGTGGGGGAAGGCAAAGGAGGGGCAGCTCTCGCTCAGGTGTGGCCCAGCTGCAGCCAGGACAGACCCTGGGTGCTCCAGTTGTGCCCAGCGGCCAGGGTAGCTCAGCAGCCCCCGCTGGCCCCCGAGTACAGCCCGGCCACCAGCTGTAACCACGCTGCCATGTATTTCAGCATTCAACTGCTGCCACGAAGGTGGCTGCTGGACAAGCAAGTCCTCCAGGTAGTGGGACATTAATGGGGCTGCAGCCATTCAGGACCTTTACCTGCTTTCAGACTGCTCCACGGACCATACCATCACTCAGTTTGTCCTTCTTGTCACTCAGACCCCCCAGCACATCTTCTCCTCTTCACAGCACTGACCTGACACAGTCAGGGTTCCAGAGAGATCTGCTGCTCTATTCTATGGCCTGCCGTTGGCCAGGGCGTTGCATGGTTAAGGTCACCATCCCTGAAGCTGGCTGAAAACATCTTTTTTCCCCATGGAAGAACAAACACTGACCTTCTTGCTTGCTCACTGCAAGCTGCCTGCCTGAGCAATCAGCAGCAGATGGTGTCTAGATGCTCAACATCACCAGATGTTCCAGCTTTGCATGGAAGTTAACTTCTGCTCTTCAGCGCTGGAGTGAGGGGCACTGGAAGCACAGAAGGGTAATTAGCGCTTACGCATAAACACAGATACGGAGGCTGAGCCCTCCTCGTGTTTCACTCCGATACACAAACTCTGACATCCAACAGAGCTTGAGCCAATTGTGCCGTTTCTTCAAAACTGTGTTTTCGTGACTGCCCTGGCCTATCTAAATACTTGTATCCAGGGAAAAAAGCTACTTTAATTTCCATAGCAACAAGTAATTTTTCCTGAGAGCAACAAACACATGAAATACAGCAGATGATTGCAAAAAACACAGAGGTAACCAAGAAACGGAGGAAGACATGTAGCTTTTCCCTCTTTTCAAAAAAAACATATTCACTTTTTGTATTTCTACAGAACAGCTGTAGGTGGGGCCTGCCAGGATGCTGGGTAGCTGCTTACGAGAAGGTACCAGTTCCAGTGAAGCTTTTGCTCAACCACATATTTTTTTTTCTTTCCCTTTTGAGGTCTGCAGAATTTGTGGCCAGAGACCGGCACTTGCTCCTGCAGTAGCACAGGACACCAGACCCGTTTCAGTCCATTACCAGCTTGTTTGGCCCCCAGCTTTGCCCCCTGCCACGCTGCAAGTGAACAAACCCACCCAGGTCACCTTCAGCCACAGCAGTTAAATTGTGAGAAAGAAGCATTTTAGGAGAGCCAAGGTCTTTTCACGCTCCATTAGCAGCCTTTGCACCCAAGGGGACTCCAGGTGCAGCATCTGGAGCTTGCAAGGACAGCAAACACCTCGCACTTTTAGGATTCATTTGGTTACTACCTGAGCCACAACTGAAAGAATCAAATCCAATCCTCAGCCGTTTCATCTCTCCTCTACCCGCAACTCCACCCATGGCTGCCCCGTGCCAGCTTCCGTTTTGGGTTGTACCATGGCACAGGCTCCAGCAGATGGATGCTAAAAAATTCCCCCCAGCACAGGGGTTAGCTGCCAGCAGCAAACTGACCTGCCTCCTGCACTGCAGCAAGCACCTATGTGCCAAAGCCAAAGGAGTTTCCCAGAGCTGAGTCAGCATGACCCTGCAGCCAGCTGCAGCAGCGCAGCAGGCACCTGGAGGGCTCTGCTGGCAGACTCCCCCCAGGGAGCTCAGCTAAAAGCTCACAAGCTTTAAACTGGCAACGGGATCCTTCCTTCTACTGCCATCACCCTGCCATCAGCAATGAAAGAAGGGAAATAAAAAATCCCCAAACTTGATCACTCCAGGCACATGATTTGTCCTGCCCTGTACTCCTAACACAAGCAGGCCAGAGAACAGCAGATGACAGCAACTCGCTGGCTTCTGCCAGAAGCAGCTGCAGGAGACGAGCAGGAGAGACACCCCACCCCCCACCCCCACTCCAGTGGCAGCAACAGGAAAGCTGGGACACGAGCAGCCCTTCCCTGGCTTGTGACACAGCTCCTTCCCAGCTTCCCCCCATCAGTTGCTCATCCCACCGAACATCAGAGGTCCCTGGCTGTTTCTCCCCACTGCAGCATGTGCCAGGGGTGGCCCTGGCCCCCCAGCTGCCTCCCCTAAAAAGGACACAGCTTCGAAAGCTTTCCCAGCCTTTCATTTGCAATGGAAGCACATCAATATCCCACATCCCATTAATCTGCAACGCTCAAAGTGATGGCATTTACGAAAAGTAACTTTAGTTTCAATATATTTGACATCCAACAGGCAGTAAAAAAAGCTTTATATTTTATTTCTTGTAAAAATCTTTTAACACATGCAGACTAAAACCAGTGTAAGAAAGTATCCACCATCATTTAAACAAATAACTATACTTAAATATAAGTGTCTGCAATTGACTTGTATAAAAATAAGGTACATTTTCCTTTTTTACAGAAATCCATTCTCCAGTTCTCATATCAATAAACAATACACAACTCTAATACATACAATTTAACCTGATCATTGTTTTCCACCAATTTGATACTGCTAAGGTATTATGTGCAAAAGTTGGTAACAGTTTCTTTCCCAAAAGAAAAAAAAAAGTCTCCTACACGTTTTAGAAAATTAGATATCAGGTTTAAATTAATCAAATCCTAATCGGTTCCATTGTTCTCAAATAAAGAGTCCATTTACTGTAGTATATACAGGCTTAACCAGAACTCGGCGCAGGGGCAAACCTCAGCGTCTGTGCCTGCTGTGTCCTGACCGGCTGCTGCCGTGGTGCTTGCCTTTGTGAGACCGCTCAAAGGAGCGGGACCTTTCCCGCCTGTCCCTGTGGTGTCCCCGCTCGTGCCTGTGCTTCTTGGCAGCATCGGCATGATCCCTTGATTTGCTCTGCGAACGTGAACGAGATTTTTTCCTTTTGTGCCCATGTCTGTTTGCACTTTTCAACTCTTCCCTGCCATGCTTGGCCTTCAGGTGCGGGGAGCCGTGGTTGTGGTGCCGGCGAGGGCTGCCGCTGTGGCTGCGGGACCGGCTTCTCGACCTTGAGCTGTATGTCCCAGACAGGCTCCGCCTATTGTTGTAGCTTACAGAGAAGTGTTACAAGTTAAAACATTTCTTCCACATGGAAGAAAATAAAAAAAAAAACCACCAATGCTTAGGAACTGCCTTACTGGAGGAAACCAGGGGCTATTTCTCCCACAGGGATAACTGACGAATGATAGTGACTGTCCCAGAACATGCCTTTCTTTGAGTGAAGTTCCTTTGAAAACAGAAAGCCCAAAACAAACCCACACCCAGAATGCAGCGCCTGTTGTAGCTGTTTGACCTTGTCAAAATTCTTCCCCTCAACAGCAGATTGCAAATTGGTTATTGCCTTTTTTCCTTTGACAGCCAACAATAGTTAGGGGAACACTGCATTGAGATCCAAGTTGGCATTTTCCAACTTAGATGTCAGTCTGAAGATTCTTTAAAAACATATATTAATACACCAGCAGCTATCACCACATCAGCCTGCACAGTTCCCCCTCTTCCCCAGTCACAGAAGAGCGGCAGAGTATTCAAGAGCCAGACAGTGCATCATGCAACACTGGCAGAAGAAACATTCTCTCATGCATTTGGAAGAAAGCTGCAACACGTGAAACTGGCACCTATGGCACTTCTCACAACGTCAGTGGACCGAGTTCCAAAAGACTGCTCTTTTATAATGGATTCCTTGTGAAGATCATCAAACAAGGTAAGACTACATTGCACTAGCTCACTATGTACAGTCGGGACACTGTTAAGCTTTCACATAACAACACAGCTTTTCCAGTTTGAACTATTAACAGCAGTAACCAATAGAACTCCTTCACGTCAAGAGCAGAGAGCCCAAAGCCAGACCCAAGTCTCACACCTCTGCTGGGCAGCAGTTAGATGCTTGTGCTGAGCACCTACAAGCTCCTTGGAGTGGCCCTACTTCTTAGAAGTGAAAAGCCCTGCTGAAATATCCCAGAGAGCTATTGACAACAACAACAAAAAAGACAACACCGCCCAAACCCCTGCCCCCTCCTCACAACCCCCCACCAATCAAACAAAAACTTGCTACTTACTGCCTTCTAGGCGTGTGAGATCGAGACCTTGACTTTGTTCTTGACCTAGATCGACTAGCACTTCTGCTGCTTCTACTTCTCTTGCTTTCTTTTCTCATGCTGGGGGGGGGGATATAAAATAGGGTTACGCTTCTGAGGTACTCATTACTTCAATGAAGTAGCTCAAAAGTAGTTCACTCTACTTCAGCTGAAGAAACCACTTTTACAGAAGTCTTCTCTTCATCAGGAAGAGATTTTTACCTACCCATTGTAAGGGCTCTTGGAAACTTGCTGCCTCTCTTCTGGCTCTTTCTTAATGGTTTTGGTATTCAGAGATACTGGAGTCTTCTCTTCAGTTTTTACTTCTCTTGGGGAAGCTAAGAATTAAATTTAAATTAAAAATGATGTATTTTATTTGTAGGCTTTGTAATAAACATTTGTATCCTTTACACACATTTACCAGTATTTGCACAAAATGTAATTATGAACTCAATTTCATTCCACCTTTCCATTTATAGTACACTCCTAGAAGAGAGCACTGGAGTGAGATACTTGTGGGGAGACACAGTTTAAAACCAGCTGCCAGCGGGAGGGGAGATGAACACTGTGACCTTCAAGCCAAGCAGCCAGGCTCCTGTGAGATTTCATCCACCGCGGTCCAAGTGGTACAAAATAAAAGCGGCCCTTATGGCCCACAAATACTTAAGTTGTTACCTGACAGTTAATTTCCAATACTACAGAAAGGATTAAGACTGACCAGCAAAATTATCAATTTAATTTTTATATTAATGGTACAAATGTAATGAGTAAAACCCCATTACTTTCATTTAGAAGTCAATCTGTCTCTACAGACAGCTGATACAGCCCAGGGATGGATTCACCTTTTCATGGAAGGGCTACTATGCAAGAAGTATGCATTTCTACCTGGCCTGCTGAAAGTACGGCAGAGATCCTGCATTACGACTTACACTGCAGCTTCCTCACTCAATAGACATCAGAGGTTTAATGTAAAAATACAGAAAGGCAGAAGGGCCTCTGCTTTACCCACCATCACTGAACCAATGCTCACGATAGCCTTTAAATTTTGTTGGTAGTTTCAGATCAATAACAGCATTAAGAGGTAAAAGCACCAAGACAAAACTGACTGTTCTTTGTATCATTAGAGTTCAGACAGATTTATTGGCTGGTTCAGGACATGCATTACAACAATTATTCACTCTAATGCCAAGACAGCACTGTGACCTTCCCTTCTCCATTTCCTGACCACAAGCTGTCTTCTTTCACTGCACTTGAACAGTTGACAACTACATTAAAAACAAAACAAAGGCAGAAAAGGCGATTTTCAGAGATATCTGCTCCAAAAGGAGCCATGAAGGCTATTGTGACACCTCCCCAAATAGATTAAAACCAGAGTCTCTCTTCACAACACACTAATATACAAACTCTTGGGTCTAGACGTTTTTGTAACGTTATCTCAAGGGTGCATATTACTAGCGTATCACTCTCCCATCTATGGCAGTATGGAGTAAGGCATCCTGTTTGTCTCTAATACACTATTTCAAGGTATTGAAACTGTTCTTAGAATTTGTGTTTCAAAAAAAAAAAAAGATTTGTCTTGCTGCTTAGTTCTGTGAGAAAGCCTAAATTGTCTAACATCTCAAGAAGCAAACCTACATTTAAATTTCATTTTTCTTTAACACCCTGGGACACAGATTAAGATGACTTATCAAATAGTATTATGCAAGTTTCCACTCAGAAAACAAACTTACATGGTTTGGATGCAGGAGAAAAGCCACCTAGTGTTGACAGTGCTGGAGTTCCATCTGGATTTAAGCCTTTTGCCTTCAGCTTAGCTTCCTGTAGTGCCATTTTCCTCTTCTCTACTTCTTTATCCAGGAATTCATAATTGGGCTGTTAAATTAACAATACAGTAAGAAAGTGAACTAGTGCAATTCATATTTTCATCTCGTTTATGAAAAATACTCCATTATCTTTTAATAATCTGTCCAGTCTAACTGCCATAATTTGTTCTCACGCTCCCCTTCAAGGAGAAGCCACACAGCAGAGCCTTTCCAATTAGATCTGTACACAGGCATTCCCAAACGCACTTGGACAACCATGACACAGCTCAAGCTGCACTGAACAGGAAAAAACACGTCTCAAAGTTACCTTCTTTCTGGTATAGAGTTTAAGAGTTGTTAAACATATCTCCTGAATCTCCTCTTCAGTGGTGCCGAAGAGCAAGAACCAGTGAGGACGGGTAGGCAGTGGAATCTGAAAATAAAACAATCAAAAGCTTAATAACAGAGATGACAGACCAGGTTTTTGTTTTAAATATTTTTTATTCATTTTCTTAAAACCAAATTACTAGCAATAAAAGGGAATGCTAACTAAAGACAGACACTCACCTGCAAAGCTCTAGCAGCGAGATAAATGCAAGCACATGCTATAGTCTCTGGCTGAAAGCGAACAAACACATTTGTTCGAAGGCTGTCATTCATGTAATTCCTAAAAAAAAGATAATTATGAAAGGTTGGATCTCAGGTTTACATTTTTTTATTTAGAGGATAACAATACTGGAGACTCAATTGACTTTATTATTTTTTCTGTTATTATATTAAACACTTTGTTTCTTTCAGATTATTGCATTTAATGTTTACTTTTGTTACTTTTGTAACAAAGTTCGCACCATTGCCATTGTTTTGAAACCCCAATGCAAGTAATATGTAATGGCTACTTCCTAGGTAGGCATGTTAAGTTACACCACGAAGTGTCCATTGAGTTAACAATCTAGAAAGTACTTTTCATCTGTCCAGCTGTTTGCTTTGAACACCAATGCTCTTGTATTTAAAAATCAGTATGCTTAAAACTCAAATGCAAGCACGAAAGCATGGCATATTTTTAACCTACCATTTTCCAGAGGCTAGATGCAACCTATAAAGTTCATAAAACATTGTATTTAAATCCTACGCGTGCCTTGAGTCACATTAACTTCATCCAGAGACAGAACCATCCAATTTGCTCACTGAGTGTTGGAAAAAGACCTGTAAGTTAGTAATTGGTCTCGCACTTCATTAAGCTCCACCACCGTGGCACTGCCAAGAAACACATGCCAATAGATACATTTAAACGGCAGAAACCTCCATCAATTTCTAAGTTACTGAGCTACAGGAAAGAAATGAACAGCAGTCAGTAAGTATTGACTCTACAGAAAACCATGCCCAATGTGGCTTCTAAGTGAACATGCTGCATGCACTTTTTTTTTTTCCCTTAAAAACCTCAAGTTTAGCCAAATGCTAAATCAACTAAATAAATGTTGGCAGAAAGTCTACCCATGTGTCCTTTAAATACGCTAGAGTATACAGCAGCTAGGCAACAAAAACATTTACAAACATTTTTAACAGTTACTTCTGAAAGCAAATATACAAATCCTTTTGACACCCAGACAGAACTAGAAGATGCTGCCCGATGGATATGGACCACTTCAGTGAATCTCGGATGAGCTTGCACTGGGTTGGCTGGAGAGAAGGGCAGCCAAACAGGCCATCCCCAGGTCATGGGCTGAGGTGCAGAGGGCAGAGCTCTATGACTTACCATCATGGACTACCCTTTAATTAAAGAGTAGAAAAAAGAACAAAGTTAAATTGAGTTCTCCATTACTATATTGGAATCAAGCCATGAAAATAGTAAGCAGAAACAAGCACTAAAATATTTTAGAAGCATGTGTTTGTGTAATAACTTACATCTCATTGCTTTGTATATGGATCGTCAGGCTTGTTATTTCTGCTACTATTTTCCTGGCTAGGAAAAGAATGGAAAATAACAACTTACCAGGCTGTCTGTACCAGGGTCTGATTACGTTCACATTCTAAGACTTGTAAATACATAACAATGATCTGAGGAATAAGGTGGGGGGAGAGAGAAAACAACTCTCAGTTTTAACATACAAAGCAACAGTAATGAAGTAACTACACATAATCAAACAGTGTTCCAAAACAATGGTGTCTCCTCCTTTTCTAATCATACACTGCAAGCTCACACGTCATCCGACCACGTTCAGACAATTCTTTATTTACTACTTTTCTATGATTTTCAAAAACAGCCACCTTCAACATTCCCCAAGGAAGCAATTTGTACCAAAGTCAACATGACTATTTGCCCAAGCACTCTGGCAAAAGCGTTCATAACTACTAAGGAATAAAGAAAAATCAGGTCACTTTTACATCTGTGTTTCTCATCCCACAGCTCACAAAGATGCCATCAAGGTAGGATAATATTTGCAATTTATTATTTTTGATAACTCACCTTATGTGGATGCTTGACATGAACACAAAATCCCAACTCCTTCAGTACCCTCCTTTCTGCTTTGATTACTTGATTTTTGGTGTTTATGTAGTTCTGATCAAGTATCAGGGGGCTTGGAGTCCTATAGTTTGCAAGAAATAAAATCAAAACTGTTTTGCATATCCAAAAATAGCTTCATCTCTGTTTTCCCTTCCAACCAACTAATGGCAACAGAAACCTGTTTTCAACTCCTGCAAGCAAGTTTAAGCATTAATCTTGTGCTGTCCAAGTTTAGATAAACTAGTTTAGTTTCTGCTTTTGACTAGCTACAGATTAGATGGCCAAGATAAAAAAAAAAATCTTTTACTACTGTGTATGCAAACGACACTGGTCTAGCTGCTGAAACGAAAGTCAACTTCGCAGTGAAGATGTCAAAGACCCTTTATGCTTCACGAAGGAAGGGGGAAGGAGTGGGACACAACTACCTTTGCTAGGTAGGACAACAAAGCAAAAGTAAAATAGAAGTTTTGTGGTTTTTTGTTTTTTGTTTTTGTTTTTTTTTGTTTTTTTTTTTAACGATATTACAGTAGCAAGCTGGTGCTTTATAAATTATAGTTTCCTAATGCAGTGGAAGACAACATTATTCAGATCTTCAGAGAACAAGACAGCCCTGCTACTGTGATATACAAAAAGCCTAGTAAAGCAAAGAATTTAACCTCTGAAATTGTGACAGATCTGCCTGTGATGCTGAACGCTGCACCCACTAATCAGTGGATATCATGTCACTTCTCCTATTTGCAGAATAAGACTTCATTTCACAAAGAGAGATTCTTAAGCCTAGCACTATGAAGTCCTAATTCCTTACAAATCCAACACCTGAACTCTCCAAAGCATTTCTTTTTTAGTTTTAACTAAGATAACTCGCTGTAAACTTTATGCACAAGTGTCACACTCCATTTCGTATTCTTTTCTTCATCTGTGCTTAGACTTGACCTTTCAACATTCCACATGGTGTATTTTAATCCACTTCCTCCTAAAGACAGACCAGCTTTTTCCCTGTTTGTAATACGCCTCACATTCCACATGCTTTCCAATGCAGAAGAATTTTTTTCCAACTACTTATACTCTAATAAACCACAGTCTGTTTACATGATAAACCTAGTACACCCCAAGCACTGGTGACAGATTTATTTTACATTACCTTCAAAAGAAAAAAAAAGTAATGAAAAGTGGATTCAAAATACAGCTTCTCTTTTATCAGACAAAGTATTTCACTACTAACTTGTCTTTTCTGATTCCATGCAAGTTCAGCAAATGACCTACCAGGGAAGAGAAGTGATCCACAGAGTAGAAAAAACACTCAAAAACTCTAGGTTCCCACCCCAGGAAGAAAGGGTCAATTTAATTACAAGGCTAGCTGAAGTGCTTCCCAACTTCAATAATCCACAATTTATGCTAAGACTTCTGCAGTCACCTGGAAGGATGCTTATTACCATTGGTCAAAGGATACAAGTTATCCACTTCACTAATAAAAGCATCAAGTTGTATAACCATGCACTGGAAGAATAAGCTCCCCCTGCTCTTCCCAAGGAGCTGAGAAACAGCTCCGAGGTGGTCTGAAATGAACTACTGCAGCTTCTTGGCACCAGGAAGGACCTAGAATTCAAGTGCAAGCCTTACTACTCCTGTCTCCTAAAAAAATGCAATGTTTTCCATGTTATGTAATAAGTAACTTCTCTAGTTAAGGGTTACTCTCACACATCAGGGCAAGTTTACAAAGTTTGTGATTTCAGCTACTGTAAATGTAATGCAGTCAGAATATTTTGGTGGTTTTTTTTAATAAATTAACTAGAAATGAAAGCTTTTAAAACTTCTTTAAGGTAACTACTTCGGTAGAGAGAGTATGATTTTGTCTGAACACTCAAACACTACAAAGGCTGTCTGAACACACTGCTCTGGAGTGGGAGACTGAAAGAACCAAGCTCAAGTTCTTCCAGTCAGTGAAACTGACTCAATTCCCATCAATTTCAACTAACTATACTGATTTTTTTAAAAAACATTTCTTCCAATATTGCTTTATACAATTTTATCTAGAGACCACTGGCATTAACAGGATCTGCAAGGCATCGTTCAGACTGAGTTCAGGTGTCCAAGTTCAGCTTATCTTGCTCGCACAACACTTCTCAGAGGTGACAAATCTGGGATGAAACAGTTAGGGCAGATATGACTTACAGTCTAAGAAAAAAAAATCAGCAGCAGGACAACATGACTGCATGGGATCATCCAACAACCTGTCACGGGATTACTATCTTCCAGATGCCTTTGTGTTCTCTGAAAGTTATGTAAGAAAGTCAGTATTACAAAAACACAGTAAGGTAGCTAGAAGTACAATAGGAAAGACTGTGAGCCTTACTGCATTTTAAGTTTTCACTGTTCTTCTACGGGGCCATAGGATCAGCACAAACAGTTCACACTGTGGTTATACATGTTCAACAGCAAAGCGACAGGAAACTCAAAATTAAGACACTCAAAAGCGTGCTTTACTCTGTTGTCCCACGTTATTCCAATCACTTATGACACAGTCCTAGAAACCTACAATCTAAGGAAGCCATGAAAACCATCAGTTTATCCAGACAGCATTTCCAGAAATAGAAAGACAAATGCAGCCTTTTATCCACTTATGCAAAAACAAGGATCTGCAGAAGACTTTAGAGCACCTTCTTACTGCCAAAAGTCAGGTTCCCCACTGTATTAACGTTTACCAATTTAGTACTTTTGCCATAAGCTCCAAAGCATTGGTATGCATAATTATTTAGAAGTTGGAAGCTTCACAGATTTCCCTTTGGAACACTTCTTAGCTTTCTTACTGAGAAATGCAAAAAGAGGACCATTGCCACTGCAACTGCTGCACTTAAGTTTTCAGTCCAAGAAGTAATCATTTTCGGCCCAAGTAACAAACCAGAGAAAAATAATTTATAAGCTTATATATAAAATATAAGCTTCAAGCCCTATATAGCCAAGTAGTATTACAAATTCTTACTTTGAATCTGTTCTTAGAGATCAGCACTAGGGCTCCAGGAAAGACTTTAGACTTAAGAACAGAGAGCGCACAGTGCCCATTCTGAGCCCATTCAATCCCACAATTGCAAAACTTCATTGGGATTTAGAGACTGCATAACAACCCAAAAGATTAACACATGCTGTAACGTGTTTGTAACAATAAATAGATTACAAATATCCTTTTTAGAACCCCTCTGACAAAAAGGAAACCTAAGTTCTTGACACAACTACAGCTTCATTTGATGTAATATTAAAATTTGATGTCTTTGGCATATCTAATTCTTTGGAGGAAGAGTGCCCTGCACGTAGTTTTGTTCATAATGCAAAAAGTACTTCTGACAAGTACAGCATAACATCAGCATCTCATTTCAAAGACCTGATCTCTCTTATGCCAGGCAATACGAGAGAAGAAAGCAAGTTCTATATTTGTCTCCATCATTGTAAATACAAGCATCGTAGTTATAGAACAGTTAGAAGAATACTAAATAGTGTGTATTATAACACAGGCCACTTCCAACACAACTGCATGAACCTGTTTGCTGCAACAGAAGTGAAGAACAGCTCACTGAGCATCTCAAACCAACATTTTTGAGATTACACGACAGGAGTCACATTTGGTTCCAATCCCATAAGGGCCTTCTGCAGCCTTCAGGCACATTTAAGGTAAATAAAATCAACTTCAAACTACATTCTACATGTTAAACAATAGTTGCACTTTGCTCAGAACACAGATGTTTCGGCAGACAATTTTTTAAAAAGCAGTATTTTCATAATACGAGCTTTTCTCCATGCACACAAAGATTTTTACATGCAGTACTACATGACATATGCTCGTGAAGGATTCAAAAGAAAATATGCTTGCCCAAAACACTTTAGCTTTTTCTTACTTCTCAGTATTAGGAACACCACCTGGCACTATAGTCTTACAAAAAAGAAAATTCCAATGCAATTCCCAGTTCTGCGAGCACATACACATAAGGGACTGCTTACATAATAATTTATATAAATAGCTTTACAAATTCAAGACTTCGGTATCCTTGTGAAGGCATATTTTACTATGAATTCAAACTGCAATTATACAGAGCCAGAAAGTGGAACTAAGAACCCAAAACTGTTTAAGAAAGAAAGACAGACTACTCAAACTACTCAAACTTCATGTGCAGGTTAAGAGCTTCAGTTAACAGAAATACTAGACTAGAGGCAAAAGAAAGTACAGCAGCCTAACTGATTCAGTTCTGGGTTGTGTGTGAGAAACTAACTACAGCCTACGTGTTAGCTTCAGATTAAAAAAAAAAAAGATTAAGCTAGTATTCTAAAAACCTGGACAGCAAAGAAAAAAGCTTATAACAAGATACAGGAGTTCTTCCAAATGGTTCACCAGCGGCCAACCTGTTAGTCCCCCGATTCCAGTGACCTATTCTCAGAGCACTGGCTTCTCCTTGGGGATTTTCGATACTTCACTCACTGTTGCCATGACGACAGCTTCATCTTTATGTACCACTCCACATCACCCAGGCTTTGGTAAATGTAGCTGGTCGCTGTATAGTCGGTTGCAAGGGAAAAAAGAGTTGAAGTTAATAACGTGTACAGATTATTATTATGTAATTGTAATCTTGTAAAAAGTACAGAAAAACGTTTACATCCTGCTTGTTAAAAAAAAAAGCAAGCCTGAATGTCAGACTTCAGCATTTTTAAGATTAATTTCATGCAGATTCACTCAGAATCTCAGAGCAACAATACCCATCTCTCCAGAAAAAAATGGGTAGAAGTGCATGATTTCTCTTGACATGATGCATTTTAGACACCATGTAACATGCACAAGTGATATTCTGATTTGGAACAGGCTAGCTGGAAAGATTTAAGTTCACAGGTTAAGTTCAGTTTCTCTCATCCTTTGCACAACACAAAGAAACACCTAATTCATATTCTCACTGCAAAGAAAAGCACTGCATGTGATTAATTAACCTTCACTGCCTGGATCAGGGCCAAAACATTAAGAATAGCTGAACCAGCTTCAATAATTCCAATACCCCGACTCCCTTATCATAGCTATGGTAAGAAACAATACCACCAAGTTCACATTCGGCATAACTTCACAAAACTCCCTCACAGCTATGAGGGATAACAACATTAAAAAAAACCCCACAAAGCTAAGTTCCAAAGTAGAATACTGAATCATTCTTATGGAAAGCTAACTAGGAAAACATGAGCACAAGGCAGTAAAAGCAAGTTTTAGATGCAAGAGAAGCATAACTAGAATAAAGACACCAAGAAACAGCTGGCTTCCCTACGGGATTTCTACTCTACTTCTCACAACACTCAAGTTTAAACTCCTGCTGTAACCTGGTGATACGAAGCAGAGCAACGTAAGTGTGAATTTAAGCACCTAGACGAAAAGAAAATCCTTTTGTAACTATGGATTACCTTACACTGTAAGCAATCGGCCACTAAAAGTAAAGCTACTTCATCACAGCTGACGTCTCCGATCTCACAGACTACAATACTGCTGCATGACAGATTTAAAAAAGTTTTGCGTTTAATAGCAACTTAGAAAACTCCTTCTCTTCGACCATTCCTTGTTCCTTCCAATACATCAAGTTAATTTGCTTTACACATGGAAACATACATTGCTTTACACACAAAAAAAGCAGCATTAGGCACTCACAACTGAGAACAGCTCTAAAACTTAGCGGACAATTATCCAGATCTGCGCACAGATCAGGTAAGCTTGCACTCCAACTTCACCGACACAAGCACACGGTACCATGAAAAACACAAGTCTCACTTTTTGCAATTAAAGATGCCTTCAGCTTCCAAGACTCAATTACACATTCCTTGTTGAAGCGGTGTCATTAAAGCTGCAAGCACTGTAGACCAAACCATACTTTTTTTCAGATACTTTCTAAAATTGCTTTTCTAAAAGGCAGTACTACCAACCACTGGGAAAAGTTCAGTTTCCATCTTTTGTTAACTGATACTTTATTGGCAGCAAAACCACATTGGGATGGCTACATACTAACAAGAGAGAAACATTACAACTATTGAACATGGTTAAAAATCTGGAGAATATACAGCAACCCACTAATTGGCTACTCATACCTAAAACTACCTTTCAAGAACTACAAGACATCAAAAATCAATTAGCAACAAACCTAAAACTACAACCACGGACCTAAAACTAGAACCAAATACTCATGACTTGTAGCTATATAAATAATGAAAACGGGTCTACCAAGTCATCAAAAGTAACGGCAGAAGTAGTCAGCATTGAACTGTACTGCCTACCTAGCAGCCAATGAGCACTCCCTTCTCAATTTTAGGTCGTTGAACTTAGCCTGGAAAAATACTGTGAATTGAAAACTGCGGTGTACATTAGTGATAACAGATCTTACGTTCATAACGAAGCTAATCTTACCTTTTTGCTCGTAACTGACGCAAATGATGAAACACGTTGATCACATCCCTTATACGACGAGGCGCCTCTTCAATTTTGGATGCGAGATTGATGCAGGCCATAGCAACAATCTGAAAGGAAGCCCCGTTTCCATAAGAAAATTACTTTTAATCCCGGTAAGACTAGATCACACAACTAAAAAACATCCCGTGGCCAAAAGGCTCGTAAAGAACAGCCTGTTCGGCGTGCGGCTGGCCAAATTCACTGGTCCCCCAGAATATCGCCCGGCGCATTCCCCCTCCCCGTCCCCCCCACCCGCTTCCCCGCCAGGCCTCACCTCGAAGCTGTGCTTGACGAAGGACTTCGAATAGAAGAACCGATGAAACAGCACCTGCCCCGTCGCCATCGCCACCTATGAACGCAAAAAGGAGAGGAGGAAGAAGGAGCGGGGTGTCAGTTACGGGGCCCAGCCGCCGCCATTTTGTGTCAGGCACCAGCTGGCGCCGCCACCCCCCCGCGCGGCCGCNAGCCATGATGGCGGAGCTTATCCGCACCCGCAGCCGGCCACGCACAGACTAGCGCGGCCCAGCGATGTGACGCAGCACACAGCGGCGCTTGCGCGCGGCACGCCGGGAAAAAAAATAGTCCGTCCGNGCGCTCCTCGGGGATCAGCGAGTGGTCGATGGTGAGCGACACCTCCGAGTACAGCCGGTCGCCGATGAGGATGCCCGGGGCGGCTGGAGCCGGCGGGGCGGCAACAGTGGTGGTGGTAGCGGTGGCGGCGGCAGGGGCCGGG